>WWET01001757.1:17506-40689 GCA_011038615.1 Limnodynastes dumerilii | reverse complement strand
CCTGCTGATGGAATGAGCAGCGAGGATATTTACGCTGTTTGCTTACATGCATCTGATTTATCAGCAGAGAGCCAATGCGATTATCCAGATGCTTCTAATGCAGCCGCTTTCCACCCTGCCAATATGTGGGACAGTGATGAGCGTGCAGGAGAAGTAGGTGCAAGTTAGTGGTAATAAGCAGGAGGGGAGTGTCTGTAATACATCTTATTTATTTGTATATTTATACATTATTGCAATACCTTTTCTATTATTTTACCTCTTGCATTTAACTTTCTCTGTTGCTAGATTTACAGAATAAATAAAAAAAAAAAAAATAGTGGACCGTATTCAGAGATCCATCAGCGAAAGATTCGCCGTTATAGACACGGACGTAGCAAGGCCACACCCACGACACTCCCCTCGCACGGACGGGTTGTCCTTGATTTATGAGTGCCACGACCACCCTTATCTTTAAGTGGGCATTTCCTTGCGTATAATACTTCAGTACGTTCGTATCTAACTAACCGCGCCCTCAAACGGTCATTAAAATGCACTTACCTTCACGTATCTGTCTCCGGACGGATTACAACCACGCCCCTCCGTACGTATTTTCTGACGTGCGATTCACAAGTCCGTGCCTAAAGGACTTCCGTGTGTAAAAACAACGTAGATAGTGTACATTTAGTTACTACGCACGAACCGTTCATCCGATCCTAAAAATACGCACAGAACTTCCCGCAAAAACGGTTCTCTGAATACGGCCCAGTGTTTTTATATTTGCCTCAACCAGTGGGTAGGGATGGTGTGTACGGGGAACTGGTCTTTATTAATAAAGGTGTTACTTTTAGGGAAGGAAGTTAGTAGCAGGAAGAGACATGTAGTTGCATCTGGACGGCCTAAGATGGCTGCTGTTCTCCATTTTGTATATACTGTTATGTGTACGTGTTATTAATTCTGTGGTGGGAGAAGAGGATATGTGATCCTATCATTATGCAATGCTACCCTATACAGCACATGTGGAATTTAAAAATAAGTTATACCCCGTTAACACTGAGCCAAAAACCCGAAATATTGCTGGGGCAAGCCCCGACGACCCGGGTCGGGGCTGAGTGTGAACAGGTGCGCTGACTGCTACCCGAATTAGACCCAGGACATTTGCAGAGTTGTTCCCGGGTCCGACCCGGGTAGCCGCCAGTGTGAAGGGTGCGACACGGGATTTTCAACCCGTGTCGCACAGACACTTCAGGATTGATGTAATTTATTTACTATTGCCCTGACAACAAGTGTTGCCAGAGCAACAGTAAACAAATTACGCAGTGTGATGACTCGCACTACTGAGAGGGCAGACCCGGGTCCAGGAATTTCCCGGTTCTGCCCTGCAATGTAAACAGGGTCTGTGACCCTAGGATATCCTGGTGACATGGCAATATCCCGGGTTCACAGACCCGGGATATTGCCAGGGCGGCAGTGTGAACACGGTATTAGATGAGAAATACCAAAAAAATCTTCTTAAAACAGGATTATAACCTAAAAAGGTCGGGAGTTCCGGCTGTGTTGCTGTCGGAGTGTATAGGTCTTAGCACAAGGTCAGCTCCCCAGTACAATCGAAATAGGGGCTCCTGGACACCTGCTGAGCATTATCAAGCAATAAGCACCAGCTGAGGCTAAGTAGCATGAATGGATTTTGCTTAATTAATAATCAAGTGTTAGATGTGATTAAGAATTGTCTTGGGTTGTCTCCTTTAATTCCTGGTATTTAAGTAACCCTCAGGTTCCATCGGGAACAATACTAATGCCACATTTAAGGGTTATTGCTACAGCCTCACCAGGGCTGGATCTACTTCTCTCTTTCTATTTTCATAAGATGCTTTATTTTTGACAACATTTTTATACATTTTGTGTATTTTTTTATAATTCTAACTTAATAATAAAAAAAAAAATTATAATTGACACTTTATTATATTGTATTCTATTATATATTATATTATGTTTTATATTATATTATATTATAGATTATATTAGCCACACAATTCTATCTACAAATCTATATAAATTTGCTTGTTGAAAAACCTGGCTCCTAAGTTTTCAGTCTGGCTCCCAGATATAAAACTATTTTCCTATCCCTGGGTTAAGGGCACTTGAGGACACGCCGGAGGACGTATAAATGACCTGTATGTTCTAATCCATCCTCATTGACTTGCAGATCGCACCTCAGAGTTTATTCACTGTACGATACAGACAAGAGGTCACACGCTCCGCGCTCCCACATTACCATTTTGTTTTCAAAGAATGTTAATTTGGATGGTTTGAAGTAATGACAGCAGAAGTTAGCCGGGATTAATGCGCCGGCAACTTCTTTGTGTGCAGTTTTTTTTCAGAGAAAAGTTTGGTGCTTCAGAAAATGAGTATTTTAATAGCCGTAGAGTACAGCGTTTATGTACTTCAAATGCTATTTGAGGGCTACTGCCTTTATGTCTATGTCCAAGTAATTACGTTGTCGCAATAAACTTAAAAAGCTTATTTATAGGGTATTTCTTAGAAAGGGGCCAAGGTCCAGATTTACTAAGCGGTGGGTTTTTGAAATAGTGGAGAGTTTGCCCATAGCAACCAATCAGATTTTAGATCTTATTTAACTATTGCATTCTAGAGAATGTCAGCAAGAATCTGATTGGTTGCTATGGGCAAACTCTCCACTCTTTCAAAACCCACAGCTTAGTCAATCTGGACCTTAGTCTCCTCCACCTCTCCCTTGATACTTGGATTGTTTTGTATGTTTTCCTTGGCTGTAATCTTTGCGCCATCACTTTCGATCCCCCCATGTGTCGCGTTAATGTTCAGGCCCAACCCAGAGGGGTAAGGAAATTATAAATCATCGTTGCGTGTCGTAGATGATTTTGTAGAAGCAGAGCCTGATCTATGTGTGTCGAAACATGGGGCAGGCTGCGAGAGGTCCAAAAGTGTGCAATAGCTATTTGAGCCCATAGCGCACGGGCACACAGCAGCTGAGCTCATGGTAGCTACGTGTCCTAATACATTGCACATGATAGGGTAGTACACTGTAATGCTGACTGTAAAGAGAGACCATGATTACTATGAGCGCCTCTGTCAGATTGTCAGTGTCAGAAAATAATTGCAAACAATATTTTTTTTTATTTTTAATAAAAACATGAAAAACTATGCACAATACATCGGCAGCCATTTCTGACCCCTTTGCATTGAGAGAGCCAGATTTACTAAGCTGCGGGTTTGTAAAGAGATGTTGCCTATAGCTCTCGCATTGTTGTTACATACTCGAAAATGTCCGCTAGAATCTGATTGGTTGCTGTGGGCAAGATCTCCCCTTTCCAAACCTGCAGCTTAGTGAATCTGGCCCTATCCTAGCAGAAGGGTCACAGAAGGTCAGACCCCCGCCCCCGGACTTGATATGACCTGGTACAAATGATGTGAGCAGTCTTTTTCTCTGCGTACCCATCCATGTCTCCGAATCGCCACCATTTTACTTTTGCAGGAGTCGGGAAAGTAAATGTAGGCTCTGTCTGTGTAAGGCGATTGGTCAGCTTTGCAATGGATGTTTGGCTAACACAGCCCTGCAATTACTCAACCCTTACACTTCCTTTCCTCTGGGATCGCATAAGATTTAGGTCACATGATCCTCTACAATGCCTTTAATATAAATGTTGTATACGTTTTGTTTTTTAAATGTATAACTTTTATCCACGTAACGGTTGATACGTTTGCTGTTTCAGATAGCGGCAATGTGTCTGGCACCGAAGAGAACAATTTTGATCGGAGTTATATTAAAAAGAAGCTGGAACACGGATTAACACGCATATGGCAGGTTGTTTTCATGCTGTTGTATTCACCTTTTTTAAGACTTATGCAAACATTCAGCATTCGTAACTCGTTAACTTAGTATTATGATGGTTATTGTATATTTACATGAGACGCGGCGCACGGACATCATCAGCTGTGCAAATTCCAGAGGTGACGTTTTATCAAAAGAATCTTTTATTTGATTTCTGTAACTTTGGACCTGATCCAGACTTAGGAAAGAGCATAAAAAATGAAGAGAGGAAAGTTACTCCTGGACTAAACCATGTTGATTTCAGGGGGAGTCAAGTTAATTGTATTCTTTGCATGCAGGGATATATCTTTGACTTGCTTACTGCACACAGATACTGACCAGCTTTACTATCACACTGTTATTTAGACTTGGGATAGGAATCATCACCGCTCAACTCTAATACTGTTTGTAACAGATGAAATATGACTCCCCTGCAATCACCATGGTTTAGCCCAGGAGTAACTTTCCTCTCTTACTTTATAGCTCCTTCTTAAGTCTGAATGAGGCCCATTATTTCTATAACTGCAAGAACACAGACACAAGCCACATGCAGCAGAGGCCCTATTCAGAACTAAATGTAGCCTTTCAGAAAATCCATCCAGCCTCTATTGTGTGTGCATCGATATCATTAGTACTAGTATATTCCCAGCCATGCCACTGCTCAATATCCTTATGCACACCTTCAATAAGATGCACAGCTCTATACCGCTATGACTATGATTCTCACACATTTACATGCAATTGTATTCCGGGCATTGCAAAAAAAACTGAGCCTTTGAGGCCCGGTATCACCTTAACTTTCCTAAGGTGCCGTTTTCTTGCATTTGGGGGAACTGTATTCATTTCCAGTGTGATGCAAGGAGATATTGGCACAGCGCATTTTGCAACTTTTGCAAAAGAATATTAGGGAGAGTGTAATAGAAATATCAAGGCTCTGCACCAAAGGGGTGTGTCCTGTAGTGTCAGAGAGGTGTGTTCTGTAAATAGCTCCACCCATGGGTGTGTCTAGCGCTGCCAGGAAAGCTATTTCTCCATAAATATGGCAGTATCGGTATTTAATGATTGTTAAATTGTTAGTGAACAAATACCTTCAGTATTATTGGCTGTGAATAGGAGATTCACTGACTTCATCATCTTTATAGAAAAGATAAAAATAGGTGACACTGCAGCTGATTTACAAGAGACCAAAGTATATTTCTCATTTCTGTCTCCATTACTGAAGTCATGTCGCCTTAGATAACGGACAGTTTTTGTTTTAATTACATCTTGGCCTTCATGAAAATGGCCACCTCCATAGACCTCAGTGGAGCTAAATCAACATCAAGGAGATTGTCAAACACTTCAGGAAGTCAGGGAGATCACTCACTATTCAGGGAGAGTTGGCAACTATGATGTATCCCAGAATGCACTTCACCACCGGCCTTTTCATTTGCCCCTTTTGCTGTTCTATAGCAATAGATTTTGAGAGATTTAGAAAGGGGAAAAAGTTGCAACTTTGCCCTTTACTTAAATATTTAAAAATAAACACAAATAGTCAAGATTAGTACAAATAATCAAGATATTCAGAATAATAACATATGTCTGTAACTCACTTCCAGCTGTGAATCTGTCATCTACTGAAGTATTCACAATGAACAGATGTTAACAGGTTTTTTCTTAGATGACACTCGGTTGAGCAGAAAAATAAATTAAAACAACAGTGTAACTTTTTTATTTATCTTTTGAAGGAACAAGAAATTGCGCACACAGTTTGCTATGGAATGTACTAATAAGAATCTCTTTACTTTTAATTTATTTAACGATTGTGTTGGAGGTGGCCATCTCTTGAGGATTTGGGGAAAATTCATTTCACTAGCAAACACCGGCAGCATTAATAGGCTACAATCTCATGAATATTGATAGAGGATTTGTTGCAGTCATTTCACTAATTCATTGTGTACTAATTGGCTGCAGTCGAGTGAATGTGAGACCAGGGTCTTGATCTAGAACTACGCATTAGTAGACTACTAGATCGTTTTTATGCTCAGAGTAAATACAATGCACTCCCTCGGACACTCCCCTCGGTCGGACGTAAATTCCCTGCCTTACGCTCACAGAACCCTACCTTAACTTTTCCTATCGTAATTACGGCAGGTCGTAGTTACGCCATGGTCGTAACTGCCTAAGCGTGCCCATGCTATATGCTTTACATGCCCTCCCCCCGCCTACATTCAGTAACTGCAGCATAATTACGGCTTTCGTAGTATAGGCACGTCCATTCGTTCGTAATTACGCAAATGTTATGGACAACCTGTTTACAACTATGGCCAACACCGAGTTACGACAGAAAATAGTCACTGGGCACACACATGCGCAGTTCAAATTTGCAGCCGATATTACGCTTATGGCAGGCATAATTACGCCCGCGGGAGTAGTTCTGGATCACGGTCCCAGGTCACAGAATAGCCAGCTCAGCTTTATTCCCAATATTATTACTAACTAACTAGAGCCAAAATAATGTTTGGATACTGTATGGAGCCCATGTTAACAATGTATTTTTAAGTACCGTATTTCCCCATGTATAAGACGCACCTTTTTTGGAAAAATCTGGTGTCCAAAAACATGGTGCGTCTTATACAGGGGGGTTACCATTTTAACATCCAGCCGCAGTCTGACTCTAGACCAGCGCCGCTGGTCTGGAGTCAGACTGCAGCTGGATTTTCCTTTCAGACCATCCAGCGAGCGGGACTGCGGTCAGAATATGAAGTCCCGCGGAGGCCGAGACTGGGATATGAAATCCCGCGGTCACAGGCTGTAACCGCGGGACTTCATTTCCCAGTCTCAGCCACCGCAGGACGTCATATTGTGGTCGCAGTCCCACTTGCTGGATGATCTGAAAAGTAAGAAAACCTGAAAGAGGGGAGGGAACTTTTCCCCATGTACAAGATGCACTTTTAGTTTTTGGGACCCCTATTTTGGTGTGTTTTGTACATGGGGAAATACAGTAAATACAATCGTGAAAATGTTTTGTTTTTTTCCCCCTAAGTCTAGGTTATGTGCAGTAAAACGTTTTGTGCCACAGTGGGCTTTTTGCGAATCTTTATTTATAAAAAAATAAATAATAATCGTATTCAGTTGTGGCCTCCTATGCTCCTTACATGTCACCAGATCCTACTCCCAGCTGGACTAAGATAAAGGTTTCTCAGCCATGATGCTTATTTCGCGACGTGATGGGAAAACTAGATTGCAGCCCATTAGTAAACCATTAAAACGTTGTTTATTCACCATTTAGCAGCTGCTGGCTTCCTGCAGAGATCAGATAATGAGGCTGACATTACCCATTCAATTTACGGGATGAATCATACACTTTTTCTATAGGACATTAAATGTGTGACCTCAGCTCCATTGTCTGATCTCTGCAGGAAGCCAGTAGCTGCTAATTGGAAAGTAAACACTGTTTTAATGAATTCTGAAACCTTATTCAGCATTCCCCAGCAGGTGGGCCCGCCATGAATTCAATATCCCACCATGTATGGCAGAATTTCCCCAGTTTTTAAGAAACATTTAACTGAGCACAAATATACATGACACACCAGATCTTCCTTACTTACCACTAGGCCACTACTATTAAATCTGAATCCGTTTCAAAACCTGGATCTGTCCCTAAGTTCACTCCTCTGCAGCATCTCTACTGGTACAATAAGAAAACAAAACAAAACACCATTCCATACCATTACATATCTGTTTTACAATGCAGATTACATGCTCTTTAGTGTATTTTAAACCGCTTTCCATATTATTTTACGTTGTTTAAGCTTTTCAGGGAATTTATCGTAAAACTTCCCAGAACATTGAGTAAAAACTCTCTGGTTTAGCAGCGCTACTTGTTACTTACATCTCTTTTTCTACCTTTATTATTCTGGCATCATTTCCACCAGATTACGCTTCAGTGAACGCCTAGAAGCAAAATAATCTAGTTCGGACAGTGGTTTCCTTTTTTCCTCTATGTAGTATTGTCTGACACCGAGGACAGCAGGAAACAACGGAAAGTGACAGTTTGTCTAGTAAATGTTCTTTTTCTGGATAAAAGGAACACAGACATATTTTGCATGCCAGGCAGAGAACCGGGGATGTCATCTGTGGAGATACACTGTAGTCACAAATGTCTCGTGTGTTGTTTTCTAGGATGTTCAACTAAAAGTGAAGACGTATCTTCTCGGAACGGACATGTCCAACTTCAAATATGATGATTTCATTGTGGTGTTAGATATAGTCAGCCGGTAGGTTTCAGAATAAAGATTCTCTAATATTATTTTCACTTTCCTCTGTGGTGGTTGTAAACACTAATAACGTAATTCTCCATGTACAGTTACCCTGGCTACAATGATAAGTTTTCACTTATTCCTGTCAATTTAATTTCCCTTCTAGATTTTTGTGAAAACTGTGCACTTTTATGGGACATTACTGGTGAATGTGAAAGACTTAAGCTGAGTACACACTACACTTTCTTTCCAACAATCCAATCTCTTTAACGATTTTTCTAAGGACAGGCTCCCACGATTTTTCCACCGATGCATCGTTCATCTGGCAAATTAAGCTGTCTATAAAATCTGTTTACAGATTACAAGTCCGATTCACACGATAACGTTTGATCGTGTATGTCTAAACACTTCATTGATATTGTGTGAATTGGTCGTGTAATCGTATGATTGACATGATTACCGTTGGAAAAAAAGGTAGTTTGTGCCCAGCATCAGAATCCAATTAGAAAGAAATTTCTACAATTTCTTTTGTAAAAATCTATGAACTGGATTCTAAGATCCCGCTTGATCCCGCTACATTTGGATCTACCAAAGCGCCGCCTGTGTGGAATCCGATAGCACAGGATTTGACAATTTTTTTTCATCTAGACGTTAGACTAAGTTAAAACAGTTTATTCGCCAAACTGTTTTATAAGGACAGAGGATAGTCGTATATAATATGTCTAATCAAATATTGTAATGACAACATTTTTGTTTCAACATTGCAATAATACTAATCCTAACCACTTACTGAGAACCAAGCTATAGCAGTCAATATTAAAACTTTTGGCAGTATAATGTTAACTGTATCAATCCATACACAACTGTTATTTTTGAAGTATAGATTTTCGGACTTCCCGTTTCAGTATTGTTCATATAAAATTGCTTGTCAAAAATAGCCACCTGCAAAGAAAAAAATAGATTTCTCTTGGAAATGATTCAAAAGAGGAGCATATTATTTGGTACTTTAATAGAAGGGTAAAGTGGTATATGGTGTCCAAATGTCAGCATTGAATCAGTGGAGCATCTGATCATAGTTATTATTTATAAATGGGTAGTCTGGAATATCATAGACCACCTTACCATTTAGTTTAATGACTGGTAATAATATACTGCTGTTGAGTGTTGCCGGCCTCAGATAGGAGGATGCTGGAGGACTGACTGCAGTGGTTAATCTATGACGCAGTTTCTATCCTCTCTGCCCACTGAAACTGTTTATGCGAAGGGAGCTGCAGAGTGAATTTTTGGGCACTTCTCTAGTCTCCAGACACCAAGTCCCAATTTTTAGTTTGCCATGACAAACTCGTGCCTGAGATATGTTGAGCCTTGCGATAACGGATTCCTGCTCACTTGTGCGGTGTATACAGTTGGGCCCACATACAGCCTGCCATGATGTTGCTTTAGCGACATATTGGGGAAATTAGATTTTAGTCCTTTATTAAGTAATTGAAACTTTGTTTACTTACCAATTAGCAACTGCCAGCTTCCTGCAGAGATCAAACAATGGAGCTGACGTCACCCCTTCAGTTCACAGGATACAGTCATACACTATCTGTAGGACCTCCTTGAATGGGTGACATCAGATTCATAGTGTGATCTCTGCATGTAGCCAGTAGCTGCTAAGTGGCAAGTAATACATTTTTTTGTGTTTTCTTAAGCCCCAGAAGGTGAGTCCGCCATGCATGCTATTTCATTCCATTTTGGCAGAATTTTCCCAGTTTTTGGGAAAGGTGTAACTGGGAACTACTGTACACAAGTCTGATGCCTTACATATAATATATGTTGTATGTAACTACTGTTAGTATTGTGGTGGTGATTGGGAGGGTAATATAGAAGGATTTCCCCCTCTGCAGGGTTAATTTGACACCTGTTCTACATCAGTTTTTTATTTTCCTTCCAATGGATGAATTAGAATGTAATGTACAAGGAACGAGAACTTGTTTCTTTAACATCTCTCTGTACTTCAGATCATTGTTGATGTTTTCAATGCACAATGTTATTTTTTTTTTAGTTTATTGGGTTTTTTTTGTCTCTGTTCAGGCTCATGCAAGTCGGGGAGGAATTTTGTGGCAGCAAATCTGAAGTCTTGCAGGAATCTATAAGAAAGCAAAGTGTGAACTATTTTAAAAATTATCACAGGTAAGGTATTGGTGATGTGATTTTCTACAACTTATGTTCCGAACCAAAGAGCACGCAGTCACAACTGATTCAGATCTGAGCGCACCTCAAGGATTGGGGTCTTGCAGTCTAAATGTAGTGTTGAATGAGAGAAGGGGTGGAAGGACCAGAGGGAGTCCCCGGTGAGGCCTTTTAGAAAATGGGCAGCAGAAAGTTCTTTTCCGTCTGTCTCTATTTCAAATAGGCAGCCATTTTGGCATTTTCACCCACAAATTTTCGGAAGCGCCGCCTGTCGCACCCGCCGTAGACCCGTCACATACACCTGGGGAAAGGTGACTTAGAGTTTGGGGGACGGTTAGGGTTAGGCTCTGGGGAAGGGAGGTTTAGGGCGATGGAGAGGGTTAGGGTTAGGATCAGGCTGCGGGGAAGGGAGGGTCAGGCTGTTCAGATGGGACACTTAGGGCCAGAGTCAACTAAGAATACACGCCGCAATAGATCGTGCTGCGCACCTCTATGAGGCGTGCTTAAAAATTTTTCCCGAAAAATACGAGTTATTCGCAGTACGAAGATATTTGAATTTGCCCCTTAGTGTCAGGCAGGGGAGATGGGAGTCTTAGGGTTAGGCTGGGGGAAAGGATGGTTAGGGTCAGGGTGTGGATAAGGGAGGCTTAGGATCAGGGTGTGGGGAAAGGAGGGTTACGGTTAGGCTACAGGGTAGGGAGGGTTAGGGTAAGGATTAGGGAAAGGGTTGGGATTAGTTTTCATACCTACCACATGGTGATCCGAAAATCCATTACTTTGCCTCTTTGAGGCAGAAACAGTCGATTTCCCAGCCAGTTCCGAACTGGCTAGGGAATGTGTATGTGTATGTGTTAAGTTTGCAATGCAAACATCTCCAGCAATGTAAAGATTAAATGCACAACTAAATAGTTGGGAATGAATGCAGAGATATAGATGCCCCGCAGCGGTTATTGAAAATCTTATAGTGGTTACCTAGTAACAATATATAATGAAATTAATTAATTGGGACCCCTGAGTGTTTCCTAGCTGTAGGAATGCCAAGACATGCACTTTATGTAGATTCCTACTGACGTAGGTGGGAAATCTCATCTGGCTGCTTAATGTATATTCCCTAATGTCTTTCCTAGGCTAGAATACAAATATTTGTCTGTTTCAATCCATTTTGTTTACCATCCTAACATAAGCTGATAATGGATATGGAAAATAAACAGTGGTGTAATAGACGTGTGTTTATTCCCACCAGACATGACATGTTCCTATGTAATGAGTCATTGAGGCTGATCCAGGGGAAATCGGGATGCTGCTATGGCCAACGGCTTAATCGTGACTGTATCAGCGTCACGAGCCGTCCAATCAGGAATAGTTTTATTGTGGCATAGGCACAATGCCAAAATGTTCTCTCTCCAAGAAGAGGGATAGGATGCAGAGATGGGATGATTATGGGTAGGCTGCTAGAAGTGGGGAAGGTTAGGGATAGACTGCGGAGCGGGGATGGTTAGGAGACAGTTAAGGTTAGGCAGCTGGAAGGGTGTGGTTAGGGTTAGGATGCAGAGAGGGGACGGTTAAACTGCTAGAAGAGGGGAAAATTAGTATTATTCTGCGGAGAGGGAATGGTTAAGGTTAGGCTGTGGAGCTGGGATGGTTACGTTGAGGCTGCTGGATGGGGATGGTCAGGGTTAGCTGACAAAAATAGTACCTGTCGCCATTGAAAAATTCGAATCCAGAACGCTCCTGGTATCCACACTGTCTCATCGCAAAATGACGAAAATTAGAAGTTTGGAGAGTTAAGGAGAGTCTTCATGGACGAGGAGGGTTATTCCAGAGTGGGTGCAGCCCGATAGAATTCCTGTAACCGGGAATCAGAGCATTTGTTTAGTGTAGAGGATAACTGTTATGTCCTGTGAAGATCTGAGAGAGAGAGAGCTGGGATGTATCTTAAAATGACTGAGGAAATGTATGCGGGTGCAGTCTTATTGATGGCTTTGTAGGTTAGTGAAAGGATTTTGTATTTGATTTTGTAAAATACAGGGATATATATTCATATATAAAAGGTTTATTAGAACACAAGGGCATGAATATAAACAGGAGGGTGGTAGATTCAGAGGAAATGTGCAGAAAACTGACTTCACTGAAAGGGTGATAGATAAGTGGAATAATCTCCCATCTGAGGGGGTAGAGGTAACACAGTAGAACAGTGTAAACATGCTTGGGATAAATATAAGGATATCCTTAATCTCAGACTAAATTGAGAGTAAATAGGGTCTAGGATCAGTATAGTTTTAAATAAACAACTGGGCAGACTGATTGGGCCATGTGGCTCTTATCTGCCCTCCCTTTCTATGTTTCTATGTTATTTTTAAGTGTTCCTTTAAATCTGCCTTGAAAGAATATGCACCTGATTTTCTGATTTTATCTCTATGAGACCGATCTCTTAATGCTGTGCTTGAAATCTATTTATCATGACAGAAAGCTGACTGGTAATAACCGTTATTACGTGGTCAGGTCCTAAATTGCCCTGTTAAAGTTTAGTGCTATCATAATTAGCAATATTTTTTCCTCTATCTGTTATGCAGTTTGTTGAGTTAGTACAACTCCACTTAATAAGAATTGTCACTTAAAGCTTCATGCTCAGGGGTGTAGAGAGATTTCCGGCTGCCCAGTTTTGAAAGGTTAATGAATTGTCATTCGCCTCTGTAGCTGGTGAAGTGCACCGGCTGAATCTGAAAGCAGATAAATCTCTGTAGCATTTAACTCTCACGACTTTTCTCCTCGGCCCTAAATCACTCAAATTATGTTTTGTCCGTTCAAGACTTCTCCATGACACCGATAATTAATTTATATTCCATAACTGAGATATTACGCCTCCGGTTTCAGGCCATTGTGAACTTTTAGAATGTTTTTGTATCTTCAGTGTCGTGTTTTTTGTACCTAATTAATTGTAATTGCTGCCTTTATTTAAGAAGCTGAATATTATTTTGCAGAACACGTCTTGATGAACTCCGAATGTTTCTTGAAAATGAGACTTGGGAACTCTGCCCCGTGAAGTCGAGTTTTAGCATATTACAGTTACACGTGAGTGTCAAGAGCTGCACACATGTCTAAATAATGGCTAATGAGCCCGGTGATAGTGAGCTAGTGATCAGCCATGTTACTGCAGATGTAGAATGATTACAGTTTGAGTTTTTTTGGGCTACAATGGACTAAAAACAAATATTTCGCTGAAAAGGTGATTGATAATTGGAATAGCAGCAATCTCCTTCTGACCAATGAAATAATATAGGTCACACTTTCTGATAACTGAGGCACATTTTTTCCTCACAATACAGTAGGTTAGTAAGGCTGCAGTCTAAGGCGTTGGACTCAAGGAAAGGGTGGGGTTGGGGGGTGTTGCACATCATCACCGACCCCTCACCCCCTTCACCCCAAAGTTTGCTATAAAAAAAAAGACTGAGGAATATTTTTATTTCTCCTATTAGCATCGTCCCTGCAGCGGTTGTTTTTTGGGATGGAGGAGTCTGCTGGCTTTGGACTGTATCCAGATTTGATGTTGACGCTGGGGACAGTTAGAAGTCTGGATTGGGTAGCGTGCGTATTTTACACCCATACTATAAACTTTAAAAAAGCCAAACCCCTCCTCCTTATGCTGACACCTTCTGAACTGCCGGAAACAGCGCTTAAAAAAAAAAAAAGAAACCCCCAGATTCTCTGCAGACACAAGCGACTTAGTGGCGCAAAAAGCGCGCAATTTCACATTCTAGCTAAATCTTGGACCAGTCCTTTGTCCTTGCATTGCTCAAATAGATGTACTGTCCCCTTTATTTATTCATTTATTTATTTATTTTGGAACATAAAAGTTATATTGTCTCGGATGTGGTCCAAAAAAAAAAAAGAAGAGTTTATTATGACTGTAGCATCACGCACACTGAATAACGTTTACCATGTTCTTGGTTTATTTTACTCTATTATCAACTGTTTGTGCTGCATTTAGAGGTGAGTATTATGCCTTGTGGTAATAATCTGGCCTAAGATCTTGCAGCGTACCCTCGCCTGGTGGACAAATGGCAGATAGCTCGATCATTAGTAAAGTTAGTGATTCAGGAAAAACATCAGCAGTCTGGACGTTGTCTGAAAGATAAATAATCTCATTGCGCTCTGTCACCTTCTTATTCCTGTTTGAGAGATCATTTTCTTGCTTTCGCATAATGGAGTTGATTAATTCACAAATTGGACATTTGACAGTAAAGTTCTGCTCTAATGATTTCTACATCACAGTCTTCATGTCCGGCTGATATAAGGATAAATAAATGAGATAATAAACAAATTAAGAAGAAGGACCAGTCATTCTCTCCCTCCACCTGCTGGAAGAGTATGTTCTCATATTACAAAGTACAGTGTATGCAACAACAAATAACTTTTAGCAGGTAATGTTTTTCAAGATAAAGCCATAATAGGTTATATTTATAGAAAATCAAGGTCTTGAATGGTATTGTTACATAAAAACAGTGTTACTGCTGTGCTCAGATAAAGCTTTCTTAGCCATTATGCTAAGTTTGCAACTTGATGAGGAAGCTAGATTGCAGCCCATTAGTAAATCATTAAAACTTTGTTTATTTACCATATAGCAGCTGCTGGCTTCCTGCAGAGATCAACCAATGGTGATCTGATCTCACCCATTCAGTTCACAGGATGCAAACTCTCTTTTTGTAGGATATTGAATGGGTGATGTCAGCTCCATTGTCTGATCTCTGCAGGAAGCCGGTAGCTGCTAATTTTAAAGTAAACAAAGTTTCAATGATTTCTGAATTCCTATTCAACTTTCCTATTCAACTTTTCCCAGCAGATATCTATCTATCTCATTATCTATCTATTTCATTATCTATCTATCTATCTATCTATCTATCTATCTATCTATCTATCTATCTCATTATCTATCTATCTATCTCTCTATCTATCTATCTATCTATCTATCTATCTATCTCTATTATACCATTTGTCACATTATTGGTTCTTGGTAGTATTGGAATATTATATTAAACCAGTAACAGGTCATTAATTGGCATCTATCTATCTATCTATCTCATATCTATCTATCTATCTATCTATCTATCTATCTATCTATCTATCTATCTATCTATCTATCTCTCATAACTATCACTGACAATATAACAATCAATAAATACTGATGCTGCCATTTTTATTGAGAAATAGTTTTCCTGGCAGCGCTAGACACACCCATGGGTGGAGCTACTCACAGGGCACACCCCTTTGGTGATACAAGTCCCGCCCCTTTGATGCAGCACCTTGATTTGTCTATCTCAATCTCTGTATTCAGTTGCAAAAATTGGTGATTTCACTAACAACAGGCAATTACACACGTGCAAAAAATGTCACTGAACACCTAAGGGTGCTGAGCACATCAGCTAAGTAACGTACGTGCGAGGGGATTGCATTGTCCTTAGTAGTGCGTCATTTAGGCACGCTTGTGTATGTATAATGACCTTAAGTCTGGATCAAGCCCCATGTGCTTTCTCCAACTTATCCACCGATAAATAAGTTTAAACTAAGATCAGCTCCGTGAGACTGTGATGTGAAGCACACGTTCATCTATCCAGCTTGTTTGGCTTATATGTTGTGTAATAACCCGTAAAATGGAGGCCTAGATAATGTTGGGGTAGATTGATGGTATTTTCTCATGCTCGCCTGAGGTTTTAGAGAGACACAGCATGGGGGAGAACATAATGTCCTGTAAATGGCAATCCACGCAGTCTTCCTTGTTTTTGCACATACACAGACATGCAGTAAACATTGAGACATGAGGTGCACTGCATTACAGATGATCGCCGTGTGTGCTCTGCATGCAGTCCCTCCAAATAGACCACTTTGCACAGCTGGATCCCGCCACCTAAGCTGAATCGCTGCAGGCTAAGCATAGCCTCTCCCTGATGCTACCTGTCTCTTACTGCAGAAGGGAGGGTGAAATATCCAGCACAGCTGTGTAGGTGGTAGCAATACAAGGACAATGGTCTGGATTCTCAGAAAGGCATTGTCAGTGGGTCAAATGAACTGTAGCTTAAGAGATTTATCTGGGTTGCTATGGGCAACATTTCCACTTTTCCATACCCACAGCTTAGTAAATCTGGCCCCTGAAGAAGCAGGTTCTATGTTGCTTACATGAGACTGTGATCCGCTTAAAATGGTTGATAATTCACCTTATGTTAATGCAAAATACTTTTGTCAGTGCGCCTGATTCACAGATTAGAATGAAACAAGTGCACGCGGATTCCCAAAGCACGCACCTAAGTTGCAAGTCATCTCCCATGACACTCCCCTCATTCTAACGGATCTTTGCGGACTTCCACCTCCATAGGGCTGGCTTAACTTTCCGCGCGTAGCTTTGAGCGGATTTTGCTAACCCAGGTCCGGATTCACAGTTACATAGTTTTCGTCTTACGTGCGTTGTTTTAAGAATTGAGCTACTACGCATGCCTAGTAGCCTATTTACGCTATCTAAGTACCATTTCTGTGCATAGATTGAAGCTTACACAATTTACATAGAGAAATGGTACGTAGATAGCGTAAATAAACTAAAACTACGTAACTGTGAATCCGGACCCCAGCCCATACTACTCTATTTAAATGCCTCGCACCACCTACATTTTTTTTTTTAACTTCCAATTTATGGAGTACTGGAACGCCCCTTCTTCCGGATCACCTTAGGTAACAGGTTTCCGTGTGTAACATCTGGATCGCGCATGAGAAATTCACTGAAAATCGCCAAGATACGCACAGCTATGTTATTAAGTGTGAATCACGGCCGGTGTCACAGTTATATTTTTTATTTCATTTTATGCTGAAATAAAATAAATTGTATATGGAAATAAAAACATCTTTCGCTAGAATTTGTTACCCAAATAAAATGTAAGTGACAGTGACAATTGTGATAAAGTAGGTTTTTTTTTTTTGAGGTACAACATGAATATTGTAACAATGCAATGGTTCCATCTCAGGGCTGTTTTACAGAGTTTAAAGTCTGGCGAGCTCTAAAGTCTAACCTCTAACACGACTCTCTCTCCCAGAGGACGATCTGTGCTGTCTGTGTTTTGTTTCTCGGCTGTTACCATCATTACGCCTTCGCGTTGCAAGAAGTAGAGCCACATCTTTCAGTAACCCCGCACAGTCTTTTGAACTTCTCCACATGCTGCCTTAATTCCCATGATCCTTCAGGCACACAAAGCTCAGAGCCATCTTTGTTCTACAACTTAGGGTTAGATGCAAACAGGACGGTCGTCTCCATGTAAAAAATTCAGCTAAGACGATGCAAGCTGATCCAAAGCAATAAAAAAAAAAAAAGACGATGAGGATACAAAAATATTTAATAATGGTGTTAAAGACGCACAGCACTAGTTAGTCTCCGCAACGGAAGCAAACTTATACTATGTGAGATTCTGTATCCCATAACTGCGAGCAGGACCACCACCACTAGGGGGCCCAGGCCGCGGATTGCAGTGTTGCACATATAGTTGGAGCACCATGGATCCTTGTACACACCCAGCAGCAAATATCAGCAATAGGATACCTCCGATACCTGCTGCTTGAGTGCTAAGGTGAGTATCGGTGGGCCCAGCAGTCCCCCACGGATGGCAGCCCTGCCTGCGAGGGTAGCACATGCCCTTTGCACTCTCCTGACACTAGAGTATGTCTGTACCCTGGACTGTACCTTATCTTTTCCGCACAAGTCCCACCTAGAATGGGGCTGGTGCGTAATAGGGGATCGTATATAATGCTTAAAAAAGTCCTTACTTAAATAGCCGCGCCCACCATGCATATACGCTGATCACATGGCGGGTCGTCACGTAACACCACCCAATGTTCCGATGTGTAGCTGCGTGTTCTCATATGGCAAAATGCACGCATGGAGTACTTACGCATACTGAATGAAGTACATGGGTTGATGTATGTCATTCTGCGTGGTCTCTTTTCGTTAAATGAAGTTATTTAATTTAGAATAATTAATTATGATAACAATAATAATGTGTTTGTGGTCAGGATGGCAGATAATTCTTATACATTGAATGCCGTCTTCTGTTGACCGTTGTATTAGATGCTGCCATATTGCTGGTTATTCGCACACATTGCTGATTATGAATAATAAACGTGATGGCCTTTGGATTTAAAAAAAAACAAAAACAAACCAAAGTGTTGTGAATGATCTTTGTTTCTTACCTTCAGGAGTTTAAGTGTTTGGGACAGTCCCGTTCTCCGTCCATGTCACCCAGCAAGCAGGCGTCAGCGTCGGCGGACTCGTCGGCCCTTTCCTTGTTCGAGCAGTACACCAGCGAAGGCAATCCTTTTGAAATACAGGCTGCCATGAAGGATGACGAGACGGAGGATGTACTGGCCTCCAATGGGGTAAGACCATAGATAAGAGGTACTGCGATCAGAGGTACAGGTGTCACACTAGGAAAAGCCACATTTATAACAAGACACATGAGAGCTGCCAGTGTCCGGCTAATGTTACACGGATGTAATTTATTTTTTATTTGTTTATTAACAGGTTTTTATGTAGCGGTATCACATTACGTAAAGAGAATATTTAACATTCACCTTAGTCCCGGCCCCATTGGAGCTACATTCTAAGTTCCCTAACACACACACACACCAGAGCTAATTTATTCAGCAGCCAATTAACCTACCGGCATGTTTTTGGAGTGTGGGAGGAAATTGGAGCAGCCGGAGGAAACCCACATAGACACGGGGTGAACATACACACTCCACACAGATAAGGCCTAGTCCAGGAATCGATCTCATGACCTCAGCGCTGTCAGACACAATGCTACTCACTAATCACCGTGCTGCCCTCAGAGTTTTATAGTTATGTGTAACAGGGGTTGTGCTGATGTAAACAATTTAGAGCTGATATCTAGCACTTAGTGTAACGCTGTTCTCATCTTGCTAGAGAGTCTGTCACCAAGAGTACAGAGAGTCTGTACCTTTTAATATGTCTGCGGATTGTTGCACTTTTATGTATTGGTCAGAAAGCACAACATCTTTAGTTACAATGTAGTGACACTTTGTTATATGTGTTTCTTGATCCAGGGTGTTCAATCATGTATTCTGTTCAGTATCTGTTTAGATTTGTTTCGATATCCATTGTGTGTGTGTGTGTGTGTGTGTAAACTAACACTGCTCTATGCCTGGATCATGCAGAGCACTGATCACTGTTACCATACACCCTGTCTCTCTCCATAGTAATATCCCCTCAGTCCTGGTAGTAATACTGCTGTGTGACTGATCATACAGAGCACTGATCACTGTTACCATACACCCTGTCTCTCTCCATAGGTGTTCTGTTATATTTAAATGACATTCGGAGTATTTCAGTGCATCTGCAAAGAACCAGCAGCCTGGTTTCTGTACAGTACCTCCAAATATCCTGCATAAGCTCAGGGCTGTTCTAAGTACTGCTTTACATTTTCTTCAGGCATTTTTAATGTATAACTTTATTTCAAGGAATTTAGGGAATTTTTTCTGGTAAAAAAATTCATTTATTTTAATTATGTTAAAAACATTTCTTATCTTTTAAAAAGTAATTATACACAGTCTATTTTAATTGCTTATAAAGTAAAGTTATTTGAAACTTTACTTTCATAGACTGCTGCATTACACCTTTCATCCTATTTGCCTATTCATTTCCATTAGTACCTTTCAAATGCCAATACTATACTATACATACTATATGCTATACTCAGAATAAGGGATGTGCATTTTCACTGCTTCATATGTGCTTCCGCTTATATACACTCAATGTGGTACAGAGTTTGATCCCCTTCTTCTCTTCCTGTCTTAAATCGCCAGCCTGTGGCTCCCCAGAAAAACGGTTTGATAGGGGAGTGTCCACATTGACTGATGATCAGGCTGAGCTCTTAATTGCTCTATGTCATCCTAATAGAATTGGAACAGTGTTGATTATTGTTATTATTATTATTAATTAATTTATTTTAATTTTTAAATCATTTATTTATAAGGTGCCACAAGGTGTCTGCAGCGCCGTACAAAATACGCAACAAAATACAGTACAGACATACGGGGCAGGGATGAACAGCATAGTACATACTAAAATACAATATAACTATATAAAAACCACAAAAACACAAAAAACAGTTAAGCTAACACACTAAGTGGGATGGATGAACTTTTCTGTGCCTTCTGTAAGGGATGAACTAAGAAGAGGGAGGAAGTGGACAAGTAGACTGCTGGTGTGAGCGGAGGAGAGGGGGAAGGAAGGATAAGAAGGGATAGATGTAGGATGCAGTGAGAATGTTAAGTAGAGGAGAGGTAGGCTAGCCTGAACAGGTGAGTTTTGAGTGAACGCTTGAAGACCTGCAATGTGGGCGAGGAGTCTGACTAAACAAGGGAGATCCAGTGCAGAGGTGCAGCACCGGAAAAGTCCTGGACACGGGCGTGAGATGTGATGATCAGTAGAAAGGTCAGACAGCGGGTTAGCAAAACGGAGAGGGTGAGAAGGGGTGTACTTGTTGATGAGAGAAATAGGTAGGGAGCAGTGGATGAGGAGATGGCCTTAAAGGTGAGGCTAAGGAGTTTAAAGAGAGGTCTGAAGCAGACAGGAAGCCAGTGGAGGGTTTGACATAAAGGAGAGGCTGAGGTAACGCATTGGAATGGGGTTTTCCGCGCTGAGGAGTGTTACTTATGCCTAATCCCTGCCAGGGAGGGGGGGATAAGCATGCAGATTAAGGTAAATGGGCGGCGGTAATTTTAAGGCAGGATTTTGATCACGTGAGGGAGGATCAGGTCCGGTGTGGACTTTAGTTTCTCGCTTGTGCTCGGTTCCGGTGTGTGTGTGTGTGTGTGTGCCTTTAATAGTTGCTTTTTTCAAATGAAATTAAAAATGGTTTTTGTTAAGTCAGACACTGAGACGGCTGATATACCCGTATAAGAAATAACTGGATCATCTCCTCTCTGTTCCCGCTCACAGTATGAATCCGATGAGCTGGAGAAAAGTGCTTATCAGGAATACGACAGCGATAGTGATGTTCCCGAGGAGCTGAAGAGAGATTATGTTGATGAGCAGACCGGGGATGCTCCATTGAAGAGGTGAATGCATCGAATGCTCTCTATATATAGCTCTGCAGACATTCTCCCTGTATCCTCTTATCCTCCTCTCCATAGACAGCACCCGTTTATATTAGTGATCCCCTGACTGTTTGTCACTCTGTCCCTTTACAGAGTTCATTGCATTTGTAAGGAGGGATTAGTAAATGTTCCATAGAACACGTGATTCTACACTGGAAATGAATCCCTTTGTATTTATTAACTTAATGAATTTAAGCCTTAAGTATTAAGTCTCCCAGTGACCAATGGGAAACAGAGATATTAGAAGACTTTACCGATAAGAACCTCTCTCAGAGGTAACGGGTACAATGTTGTATGTTATTATTTCGACAAGGTACGTTTCCAGGCTGGGTTAGGGTTAGGCTGCAGAGAGGGGAGGGTTAGGGTTAGGCTGCAGAGAGGGAAAGGTTAAGTTTAGATTTCTAGACAAGAAGTGTTAGGTGTTAAGGTAGGATTAAGGTTAGGCTGTAGGATGAGTTGGGTTAGGGCAGGGTTAAGGCTAGGCTGCAGGATGGGGATGGTTAGGGGAGGATTAAGGTTAGGCTGCGAAGAGGGGAGAGTAAGGGTTAGCCTGCAGAGAGAGGATGGTTAGGGTTAGGCCGAAGAGAGGGATAGGTTAAGTTTAGTTTGCAAGACAAGGATGGTTAGGGTAGGATTAAGGCTAGGCTGCAGGGTGAGGATGGTTAGGGTTAGGGGAGGGTTAAGGTTAGACTGCGGTACAGGAATGGTTAAGGAAGGCTTAAGGTTAGGCTTCAGGGTGGCAATGGTTTAGGGAGGCTTAAGGTTAAGCTTCAGGGTGGCAATGGTTTGGGGAGGCTTAAGGTTAGGCTTCAGGATGGCAATGGTTAAGGAAGGCTTAAGGTTAAGCTTCAGGGTGGCAATGGTTAGGGGAGGCTTAAGGTTAGATTGTGGGAATGGGAAGGGTTTGGGTTAGGGTGACGCAAACAGTATATGTCACCATTGGACTCTTCGGAGACACAAAAGTCACAGAAATGACTCTTGCCGAAACTCAAACACTGAAATGCGTATACGTACGTCTTATCCAGGCCTGTAGGCATTCATAGCATTGTCACATTATCAGCTGTTGCCTGCTCTAATCTATAGACTATACACAGCATTTCTGTCATCTTGGAGTAGATGTAAAGGCACGCACAAGATCCGGGTATAACCTGTGCCTATTCCTAATATCATAAATCACAAGCCACCTAAGTAACGGCTGCATCTCTTAGTGTAGAACAAGAACAGGCTGTGAATGTACATTTGCATCACACTTCGCTGCATTGTATCTTCTGGTCACTGGCTGGAAAGTGCTGCAGAAAATGGACAGTTTTAGATGTAACCAAGAGTTTGGCCAGTTATTGAAAATGCACCTGATTGGTTGTGTACTACTGCAGGTTATCCAATCATATGGGTTACATCATATGTCTTCTAAACTCTCTAAGTGCTGCACTTTAGTTCTCTCTCTCCCGCTCTCATCCCCCCTCTCCTTCTCTCATCCCCCCTCTCCCTCTCTCATCCCCCACTCTCTCCACCTCTCCTTCCCCCTCTCCCTCTCTCATCACCCCCTCTTTCTCTCTCACATCCCCCACTCTCTCCACCTCTCCTTCCCCCTCTCCCTCTCTCATCGCCCCCTCTTTCTCTCTCACACCCCCTCTTTCTCTTTCACCCCCCCTCTCTCATTTCTCATACTCTCTCTTTCTCTCACCCCCCCTTACTCTCTCTCTCATTATCCCTCTCTCTCGCTCATCCCCCCTCTCTCTCTCATTCTCCCTCTCTCTCTCTCCCCTCCTCCTCCACCTCTCTCTCTCCCC
>WWET01001756.1:289140-303157 GCA_011038615.1 Limnodynastes dumerilii | reverse complement strand
TATATAATCGATTTATTTATTTATTTATATACACATATAATTGTAACTGTGGCAGTATGATCGCCTGTAGTAAATTACATAAGTATCTGCTTTGTGTAAATGGAAGCTCTCCCAAATTTTACTTATGCAATATATTTAGTGTTATATACATCAATGTGCAAAAATGCCTAATTTTTCTTCATTTATTTCAAGACTTCACTTCAAGAAGGTTAAAACATACATAAAAAATAGATCATCCCACAATCTACAGTGTTAGAAGTAGGGTTATGATTTGTAGTATAGTTATGGTAATTAGAGACAGACTATATTTGTAGATGTTTTCAAAGCATTATGTGAAAGCCCATTAAAACTGATGAAGTGTAAACCACCTGGTGAAGTCCTAATCTATATCTCACAACTGGCAAGAATGCATTAGTTTAATAAATTGAAAATAACTGACAATATTTTATCATGCAATGATATTATGTCTTGTTATATAATGGATTGGTCTTGCTCTCAATGGAATCCTTTGTTCATATCTCAATCGCTCGATGGATGGAAGACATCTTTATTCATCCAGCACATGGCCATTTTTCACTGTCTGTCAGTTATCTACAAAACAGATATACTGTAATGCTTATTTGCCTTCAACAACTTGTCTTCACATACAGTATACAGACCATGAATTACAGAGCATAGTTGTCAAGTCCACTACTGAAAAATACTTTCAGGTTCACAACTGATAACTATGAAATTGATAAATCGTGACAAACTGATATGATAAGACCGTAAGAGGAAAAGATAACAAGGGTTCTGCTTCCAACATGCTGTTAATAACAGCAGACAAGGCACCCCTAGGCATATGCTTCTGATATATCTTTCAATACCTTATTTAGAGTTTGAGGAAATAAAATACATTTCCAGTATTTGTTGCAGTGAGTCACCTTAAGTTATTCCACCTCTTCACATAAACACAACATAAATTTTATTTAAAAAAAAAATCTATTCTAGAAACTAGTAACATAGTCACCTAACAGCTTTTGCCTTCTGTAAAAAAGATACAAAAATGACTTCAGATTATATTAAAATGTTTACAAAGGTCGCTTAGTAATAAAATATTGATGCTCAATTTCATGTTTAAAGGTGCTTTAACTGGATTAATTATATTTATTGCAGGCTCAGCACAGACTGCTCCTATAATATTTTTACTTAAAGGCTACAACCACAAATAAACTATTGCCACTGAGCTGCATCCATCCATTTTACATTTATAAGATGCCTCAGGACAAGACTGGGAGGAGTCCGAAAGCACCAGACTGCAGTATTCAGACACCAGTGTGTTTACATTTTAACCCTCTCTGAAAAAGTGTAATTCCTTCTAAATCTGGATGAGTTTTAATGGTTTCCAGTCAGTTAGCATGTTGTGTGCATGTGCAGAATAAAAAAACTGCTGCAATCTGATTGAACCCCACAGGAGTTGTTGAAAAATCATTTAAAATGTACATACTTGCTTCTGTAGCACTGTACGTAGAACAAAAAGACTAATTAAATAAATAGCTAAGCACAAATCAACTTATTTACATAATTATAATCAGATAATTACATAATTGTATGGAATGTCCACTATTGTAGTAAGAACCTTGCTGCTAATTGCTAATATTCTTGAGGAGATGAGAGGACTATGTGTAAGAACAGAAGAGGGAAAAGTAGATGGGAATATGAAAGAGAGAGTTAGGAGAAGGCTTGATAAACAATCATTATAAAACTGGATAGTAACAAACAGACGGGGTGGGTAAAAGGACTCTACAAGCTTGTAGTCTATAGGACATTGGGAAGGATGCATAATGGAAAGTGCAACATATCATGCAATAAACCAACCTAGTTGTCTGGTAAAAATGTGCAGAGTTCTGTATGATCAGTTACACAGCAGTGTTTGCAGCAATTGAGGGTAATTTTAATTTGAAGTTTGTAAATAATGTAATAGAAAGTGAAGTTGTAGCAAAGTAGTTGTTAATAAAGTTTTAACAGAGCTCTGTTGGAGCTCTCTGTCTGGAGAGTGGTTGATAATCTTATACCGCAGACCCTGTTTCACACTGCAGGGCAGACCCGGGAAATTCCAGGGTCTGCCCTGGCAGCAGTGTGAGTCATTACACTATGATGTCATACCTCCCAACTGTCCCGATTTCCGCAGGACAGTCCCGATTTCGGTGTACTGTCCCGCTGTCTCGCCCGTTGTCTTGTTTGTCCCGATAAGCAGAGAATTTTATTTTATTTTTTTTCATTTATTTGAGCTGCAATTAGCCAGTTGTCCAGCAGGTGGCGCTGTGACGATCTGGTAGAGGAGGCTCCGCACGCAGGAAATCACCTCTGCAGAGTTCCTGAGTGTCATCACTGTCCCCAGCCAGTATCCAGCATGTCTCCCCTGCTACCACTGCCCTGCTCAGGACTGGTGAGTTGGCTTGGGCCCCTACCTTATACTTTGCTTGTCCTATCTGCATGGGCTGTGGAGTGTGGAGGGATACAGATAGTGAAAGGACCAGGGAGACTAACAGCCATAACAAGGGGGCAGGTGAAGGTTGGCACTGTCAATGGGGGGCAGATGGATGCTGGTACTAGCAATAGGGGGCAGATGGAGGCTGGCACAGGCAGTTGGGGGCAGACATGGAAGCAGGCAATATTAATAGGGGGCACACATGGAGGCTGGCTGTATTAATTGGGGGCAGACATGGAGACTGGCAATAATAATATGAGGCAGATATAGAGGCTGGGCATATGAATCCTGGACAAATAATAAGGGGCAGACCTATGGATGGCTGAATAAAAGGGACAGGTACTAGATCTGCTGGTATGGGCGGTGCAAGACACACCCACTTTCCCAGACACGGCCACTGGGTGGTACAAGACACACCCCCACTACCAGGACGCAAAATTTTGTCCATCTTTTGATTTTTCACATTTTGGGAGGTATGATGATGTGATAAGGGCAATAGTAAACAAATTACACCAATCACATAGACTATGTGCTACCCGGGTTGAAAAACCCAGGTAGCACCTTTCACACTGTACCCCTACTTGGGTCTGACCTGAGAATAACCAATCTTTTCACCCAGGTTAAATTCCAGGGTTATTAGACCCGGGTAGAGGCACCCGGACCCTTTCACACTGAGCCCTTACCCAAGTTTTTGCTGCTTGCCCTTTTATTGTGTGAAAAAGAGAAATGCTGATCCTGTGAAGATCTGAGAGAATGACCAGAGGTATATCTTAACATAAGTGAGGATAAGTATATGCATGCAGTCTACTTAATAACTTTGTAGGTTAACAAAAGAATGAAATAGCAGAAAGACATTTCATTACACATTACAAGACAGTGGGTGAGAGATGAGTAGAGGATAGCTATTTTTTTGTATTATCTGCATAGAGAGGATACTGAAATCCAAATGGATTTCTTAGGTATCCAAGGTAAGTCAAACAGATAGACAAAAGCAAGAATGAGTCTATTGGTATTCCAATCAATAAAGGAAGAGTAGGTCAGGTGGATCCAGAAAAGTGAAAACTTAAAGAGCGCTTAGATAAGTAGGATATGAATGAATAAAATAGATGTATTGTTACTTTTGGTTGCGAAGAGAGTGGTCAACAGTGCCACAAAAAATATCTTTGGGGAGACTGTTAGACTAGGTTGAAAAAGTGAGTTGGTGGAAAAAGGTTTTAGACGTACATTTTAAACCTATGGGCTCAATAATAGCAATGGAAAGAAAGAAAGGTAAATCTGTGTAGTTTAGGCATAAAGGGTGTATTGGAGGATGTTTAATTGCTTCTCCCTTTTGGTATAGTAAGGTTGGTTGTAATGTGAAAATGTTATTGATTCTCTCTCAAGGAATCTATCTATCTATCAATCAAAAATTAGCACTCTCTTTGGTTAGCGTAGGAAGCAGCCAAACAATAGCAGTTACAGAGGATATCACTGAGGCCATAATTTTAAAATCCATTAAACATAGAATTCATAGCTAAGTATATATGAGATTTACAGAAAGTATTAAGTGTAATTGTGTCATACATTCTGGTGACGCTTGTTGCAGTGAAGGGAGATTAGTAACCATGGACTGCATCTTGGCTTCCGGATTCTTGTTTTTTTTTGCTGTGGTATTTCCTCTGTGTCTGAATGCAGCACATGTGGACACATCTGTGCATATCCATGCAACCTGCAATTTCCTGACTTATTGTTACACTAGCAACTGTTTCTTTCTGGGGCACCTGTGTTGCATTCTTAATGAGGTAGAATATGGGTCTCAGAAGTTTGTCTATACAAGAAGAGTGGTTAGCACTGTGTTTGCTCAGATGCCTGGATACATTGGATCTCTGATAATGGCTCCCTGCGCATCCTGTGATTGCATTTCATATGCTGAAAACCAGATCTTTGGAACTTTGGTCCCATAGTGTAGTGATAAACTCCTTTTATCTGTGTAACTCAATCAGAAGCTACTTGTCACAATGTACTAGTATGGACTGTACACATGATAACCACTCCCATCTAGAGGTGTAGGAACCGTGGGGTGGGGCAATATTTTTTGTTGGGGGGGGCATAGACTGTGTTTTACCCCCCTATGAACTTCTGCACAAAGGTAAATGAGGATGAATGAAGTAAAAATGGGGATGAAGTGATAATAGCTTTATTTAAACTCGTCAACTTTATTTGAACTGTCACTTACCAAAAATAAAGTTGTCTTCATGTTTGTTCTGTGTACATTTTCTTCATCTTGAAAACGCTTTTTTCTTTCTTTCTTAGAATCTCCACACATTTTGCTATCACAATTTGCAGTAAGAACAACCAGACACAGGAGACCAGGAAACGGTACTTCCCATTGACTGTTCTTATAAGTTGAACGACAATGCAACAGAGAACGAATAATTGTGGCCTGTGGACGGTTTAAAACGTTAGCAGCAGTCTCATTGTTTCCAGATCGTAGGGTAGACAATGATTGCCAAAGAGTGTCGTAGAGAGTCATGACTCCCAGAGCAGGTTCACGCAATGCCCCCTCCCCCCCTGTGTAGTCATAGAGCCTTCATGCTACTTTCTGAACTTTTTTAAAATATAGATTGTTATAACTACCAATTGTTCTTTAAGCTATAGCTTTAGTATACAGATTGACTGACTGATTGATTGATTAAACAAATGCTAAGTGTTCCGTTCATAAATATTTAATAAACAACTTGTATTGATGAAAAACTATTCACTTTACTTTTACCCTGATTTTCATGCGGTGCATCCAGTAACAAACATGAGATATAGCAATTTTAATTTATAGCACATACAATAATGTATAAATACATTTTTATAATAAAAAAAAAACAATTAAGCTGGGATAGGCCAACCCCACAAACACTGATGAAATTTAACATAGGAGCCTTTGCCTATCTACAGTCACTGGATCGGATTCACAGATACCATTTTGCTTGTTTTTGCATGCGGATTTTTAGGATCGGAGTAACTGCGCATGCGTAGTAACTTTATCCGCGCAAGTTACGTGGTATTTAGGCACGGAAGTTCATTAGGTACGGATTACTGAATCACACTTAGTGACATACATACAGAGGGGCGTGGTTGTCTTTCGTATGTTCAAAGTTACGTGCAAGTGGCCGGGGGAGGCATTTAAATGGCCCTTTGAGGGCGTTAGTAATGTACGCACGTATACGCACATAACTACAAACATAGAGTTAAGGTTGCCATATGGACGCATAAGTCACCGAAAACCTGTTAGTGCGAGAGGAGTTTCATGGGTGTTGCCTTGCAACGTACATGCGTATATTTGCGTACTTTATACACACGTATCTGTGAACACAGTCCACTGTCACTGTCACAACTGTCAAAAATGACATGCACAACACGAGAAAATGGGGCTCCAGTCCCTACAGTAGTCCTTGGCCCTTTGCCAGTTCCTATGCCACTGCTCCTATCTGATTATAATAATGTTTTAGGGTAAACTATGCACTTGATAACAACTGCTATAGGTTTATAAGGATATATTAGTGTACACTATACACATAATAACCACTACAATCTACTTTTAATAATGTATTAGATCACACTATACACATGATAATCACTGCCTTCTGATTATATTAATGTATTAGTGCTCAATATACACTTGATAACCACAACTATCTGAGTATAATATATTAGTGCACACTATACACATAATAACCACTACAATCTACTTTTAATAATGTATTAGATCACACTATACACATGATAATCACTGCCTTCTGATTATATGAATGTATTAGTGCACAATATACACTTGATAACCACAACTATCTGAGTATAATATATTAGTGCACACTATACACATGACAAACACAGCAGTCTACTTTTTATAATGTATTAGGGCACACTATACACATGATAATCACTGCCTTCTGATTATATTAATGTATTAGTGCACAATATACACATGATAACTACTACCATCTAGAGAAAGAATACTGAACTGCATGTGGATTTGTAAATAATGATATATCGTCTGTAATAGAATTTATTGATTCCATTTTACCTGCTATGAATGATCACTTCACAGCTCTAATTAATTTTTTTTTCTTTCTCCAATTCAAAATGGTATTTACCAATGACAAAATGTTCTCTTTATTATTATTTTTGTTGCTCTATTTTAAAGTATTAGCCCGATACTGTGGATACAGAGATTATTTAGCACTGTAAAAGACTTCTTAAATGACCTATATGCACTTACAGTAAAACAGGTTAAAGCCTTTCTATAGAAGTGGTAATCTGTATGGCACTTGCTAACAATTTCGCAACAATACATTTCCTTAAAAGATATTTGGAGCTGAGCAAGCAATTCTTGTGGAAAGTAATAAAAATCCACATGCACATGTTATTTGATTGATATCTTAAGTAAGAGTCAGGTTAGGTGTCTGCATGGTCTTACAGGATTTATTTCTTATGCCTGCTAATAAGTCCAACATTCTTCTACCAGTCATGAAAATGCTATTGTGAACTACGAACAGTTGAAAAAAAAAATCTCCTTTTTTTTATTGCTCCACTTTAACAGACATGGTAGATTTAACACTGTTGGAGGTAATGGGATTAGGTTGTCAGGGAAGGCAATCCATACTGATTGTAAGTCTCTTTTAGTCTAGGAATCAAGTCATCCCATTTAACAGAGCACATTTGTGGAACATTGCTATATTTTCTACATCTTTATAGTTTATACATAATGCTATTTAAGGAAATATGTATATATTTTGTATGTATATGTAGTAATATTGCTTGTCCTGCAAATGCTAAATCTTTGTTAAAGCTTAACAATTATAAAGATACCAGATCAAATGTACTATCTGAAACCAGTGGGTGAGGTTAAACCAAGCAGTGTCTGGAGAGAAACAAACCAAAAAAAAAACATTTTTATTTAATGAGAAGGACTGTCTTGCAATTTACTCTATAAAACACATATCCCCCTGCAAATGGTCCTGTGCAACACAGTCCCATAGCAGTTTAAGGGCTTTGTAAATATAGTCTTATATATTGGGATTTGTTTATATTTATTTGCAATGTGGCATATGTTACAGGTCATTATTCAGTAACTCATCATTCAATACTATATTTTAACATCCACGTGTATTAAATATCCTAATAAAATTACAATTACAAAATTGGGCCACATAGACTTGTAAAATTTAAGATCTTTTGGACTAAAATACCTGAGTGAAAGCTTTTTAAATTGAAAATAATGTTCTAGTTTGATGCCTTTTCAGGGAATTCACAAGATCATTTGATTTATTACTGCTAGCTTTGCTAGTGTTAATGTATTATTGAAAGATTCCAATTGTAGATCTAGAGTGACTGTTGATATATGTCGTACTGTGTGCAACTCTCTTAAGAGTTCTTTTCTAACATACATTTTAAAGAATGAGACCAAAAAGAAGAAAATAACAAATGGAAATTTAATGGAATTATTCTGTACACAAAAAAAACTCAATTTCCTAGGAGCAAAAAAAGCATAGTAAAAATTTTCAGTAACAGATTGAAATCAATATTTTTTTTACTTGTTTAATCTATAAACTATAAGTATCCTTAATTAAATTATTATTCTAATTGGACTGCATTTATAGATAACAAGGAAATAACTACCCTCATATTCGCAAAAATACGCAACTAAGTGGCAAGGCAATTCCCATGACACTCCCGTCGTTGGGATGCAGAATTCCGCATCCCAAAGGCTACCTAAACTCTCTGTGTGTATGTCTTTGCTTAAGTTGCTTATGTACGTGCATGCTTAACAAACTGCACCTTTAATCCCCCATTTAAATTCCTTCCCCTACCTGTTCTTCTTAACTTCCTTCTTACGGAGAATCTCACTAAGTACAGAGTTGAAGTCCGTGCTTGATGGATTTCCGTGCGCAACAGCTGGATCTCATGTGTAACTTTGTGTTTTGGGCACGTGCAGTTTATTTGTTCCTAAAAATATGCACAGATATTCAGTTTTTTCTTAAATGTGAAGCAGGTCCATTATTATTATTATTATTATTATTATTATTAGTATATCTTATTTCTCATTTTGAAAAGTGTTAATTTGCACTAATTTACACTAAGCAGTACTTTAGCTGGCGTTCAGTAAGTCTAACACATAATTCCCATTTTAATCAAACTATTTAACTCGTAATAGTCTGCTAAAAAAGAAACTTTTTGCTATTGATATACATTAAATGGATATCATCCAGCTCTTTTTATTAATACCTTAATAATGAAAATTGGATTCTGATTTTAAGTTGTTGTGATCTGCGTTTATTCAACCATCCTGTATTCATACCCTACCTTAAGTTTGCTGACTGTGTGAACCTTAAATGGCAGTGATTTGAAAGTCTTAATGGGTATGCCGTCTGTTGGAACACCTACACTGATTATTGTAATACCAAGTAATGCCCTTTTGCAAGTACAACATGCCACCCTTGTAGCATTCCAGCTGGGTATCATGGATGTATGCCCTTGTGCAGAATTCAAAAATGGATCAAATAAATCTGAACAGATGAAAATCAGTTGAAAAGCAAAATCTGGATCTGGTCCTTCACCAAATGAGTCAATCTCGTTCTTCGTTACAAAACTTACAAATTAGTATTCTAATATAATTTGCAAATAGTGTGATTGAGTTATGAGGCAATTATGCATTTAGCATTAAAAATAATCTACATAACTAAAAAATCCCATAAAGCTATTACAATACATTTTAGTTTTCGTAGATAGGATGGCAGCACATAGGCCATTATTGAAATTAAGCAGAATTAATTCCTGGAAATAATGTTTAATATTCTTAGTGTCCATTATGCATTACAAAATTCAATGCCTAAAGGCAAGATCTGTGCCCATAATTTGGGATTGCAACAATTGCCTGTGCACTTCCAATTACAGATTATAACATAACATATACATCCGGTGTTTAGCGATTTTTACTACTGCGTAAGCGTAGTAATTTTTAACGTAATCTACGTATCTTTTTCTTACATAGATTGTGTAAATGCGTTCCAGTACTATGAATACGGGCCTATATGTGTTATTTGGTGGTGATGTGAAAGGTACCTGGGTCCTGGTCCAGGATCTAATGACCCAGGACTCAGACATGGGAAAAGAGAAGGGTTTTTCCTGTGTCTGACCCTGGTAAGTGGTGGTGTGAAAGGTGGTGACCTAACACAACTTATTGGAGGGACTTGTGTACTGTTGCTATGCAACAGTAAATAAATCCCTCTCTTGGAGGTGCGGACAGTCCTTCACACTTTCAGGGCAGACCTGGGACCAGGAATTTGGGACCAGGTCTGCCCTGTAGCATTTTAAGGTTATTTAAGCATTTTTATTTTTTAACCATTTATCACCCTACCATAATTTGGATTGAAAATCCTGGGCTATTGCAGGCTGGTGTTGTGAAATCGGTATTAGTGATTTGAAATATTAGCAGACAGATAGCCACCAATGTGTAGGGTTTTGCCCTTATCCTAAATCACGGGACAAAGCATTCTTTAGTTATTGATGTTAAAGAAAAAGAGTAATGGTGGCTACCTATCACTTTAGCTATCATCTGCTGTGTAAAATTAACAAAAACAGAAAGCAATAAATGACTTGGGGTTCCTCTAGAAGAAGTTACCTGTACTAATATATCCCAAAATTTTACAGGAGTTAAAGGGTCACTCTGCGTTTCCTTTTTCCAAATACAATCTTAGTACATAATTTTTACACTCTGAATAATGAATAATATTATTGAACAGGGTTATTGCCTTAGCTTCCATAAGTTTATCATAAGCACCCTATCTGTCAGAGACAATATTTGTTATTGCATGGAGAGGTGAAGAAGAAAAAAGTGCTGTATTTTCTAAGGTCTTCCCAATATCCTATATATCTGTGTACCAGTTCCATTTTTTAAGATTATCTTATCTCAGTCAGTTATTTATCCAACACTGTACTTAATACAATCAAAAGGAAAGAAGTGTGGAATACAAAACAATAGTGTTATTTCACCATGTGTTTCTAAATAAATCCAGGGGCAATATTTACTAAGCTGCGGGTATAGAAAAGTGGAGATATTGACCAGAGCAACATCTCAGATTCAGATTCTAGCTCTCACTTTATGATTACATACTAGAGAATGTCAGCTAGAATCTGATTAGTTGCTCTGTGCAACATCTCCACTTTTCCAATCCCTCAGTTTAGTAAATATGGCCCCAGGACTTCTACCAACATGACCCTTCTCTGTCCCACAATGAATTAGACAAAATTTAAATAAAATGCAGGTGTAGAGGATAACACAGTTTTTTTTATATTAAATAATTGACCACACATCTGTTGTTCTTTTACTGTATTGTCATGCAAACATATAAATTTGCAACATAGTGGAGCATTTATTTCTGATGAATCCATCCAGGGTGTACTATACCACAAAGTTGTAGAATCATCATAAACTGCATCTCATTGTGGGATTTGGTTATTGAAAGTTCCTAATTTTTGAAGTCAGAGATGTCCTGATGTCTGTAGAAAACTTCAGTGTGTACTGTCACTCGATCTTCAGAGCAACAAATCCTATTCATATTTTTCCATAGGGCCACCTTGTGGGTGTTCCTATCATTTCAGCAAAGGTTTATTGAAACAGTTTGTAAACAATCCATAATAAAATAGAGAGTGTGTATAGGGGTCCTGTTAAGCAATGGCAGATGTTCTGCAATGTTCCAGAAGGACACAGCACATCCCCTCCACCCATCTAAACTCTGTAACTTTGCGAGTCACTGCTGCGATGTTACAGATTGCGAAATAGGGACAGCTGAAAGTATCTTTTCGGTTGTCCATATTTGGAATGTGTGACACTGCAGAATTTTTTTTATGAATGGGTGAGTGTTCATAAATCAGCGCCACCGCTGGACCAGACCACAGGAGAGGTGAGTAACCCTCTCCGGGGACTTAGGGTTAGGCTGCGGGATTGACTTAAGGTTAGGCTGTGGGAGGGGGTGCTTAGGTTTAGGCTGCTGGAGGGAGGACATAGGGCTAGGCTGCGGGAGGGGGGACTTAGGGTTAGGGTAAGGGAGTAAGAAATCCTTACCTTTCGGAGCACCATGTTCGGTGCTCCAGGGTTCGATTGCTATGACTCTTCGAGGCATGAGCAATCGATTTCCCAGCCAGTTCCGAACTGGCTGGGAGTGAACGGCCCTTTCGAAATAAGGGCGTTCGCTACTGGGACCTACACCCACTCCGTAAGGTGGGTTGGGGAGAGCATGGTACCTTTACATGGACTGTGTGGACTGTTTACAACTGCTGTTCCATACAAGAAAGGGAAGTATGAAGAGTTCACTCCCCTCTTTCATGCAGACTGCCAGACCTTTGTACATTCAGAAAATGCACGAAGGTCTAAATTTGGCCGGGCATATATAATATGTATGTAGCATCTTGTCTAGTCTAAAGGGACTGCTAAAATTACGAGTGACATGGAAACCAAGTAAAATCTGAAATCATGAGGAGAGTTAAATGTGCAGTTTAATTTTACTTATATTTATATTTATTCTAAAAGTCTAAAAGTCTGGTAATATATTTCACTTGATCCTATACCATAGAGAAGAAATAAGGGCAATTAATTATTTTATTTGTAAAACTGGAAATCTGTTTGAACTACAAAAACTATTGATTAATTTCAATATTTCATGTACTGTAGCTGTAAACATTTGATAAATATATTTTTGAAATCCTGCATTTGCATATAGAACAAAAACTACTCTGGCATTGTTGAAGCATATTGCAAAGTATTATAGTTAATTCTCTTCATTGCTTTTCTGTCAGTATTGACAAAGATTGAGTTTTAACTTTTGCTTGTTCCTCTATTTAGTGTACTAAGATAGAGAAGTGAGATTTCCTTAAAACAGAGTTTGAATGAAGAGAAAAATGTTTCTTAAGCAATCTGCTGCTTGTTGTTCTTATCCATTCTGAAACTGAGGAGACATTACACCTTTTACATAACTATGAGAAAAATATATATGAGAAGACCAGTAACTTGGTATATAAAGGGTACTGTTTTACTAAATATAGCAAGTGGCCTGGAAAACACATTTACTTTAAGAATAACTGGAGGAAAAAAATGGAGGGAGGATTTTTTTCTCTTCCCCGTTAACATCTTTAAACAACAAATCCCTAACTTTTGATTTGACACCACAAAAAAAAACCATTGGCAGTGGCAAATCCTCAGTTATACAATAAAAGTGTAAGTGCAAAGACCAGCCACTGAAACAGATGCCTACTATTAAGGCTGGCATCTGTTAAGCCTTATCTTCAAGAAAAAAAATATTTCAAGAGCTCGAAGAGAGGGGCAGTGTATGGGAATATGGCATATGTTCACTTCCCTCACTGATTTAACTAAAAAGCTATACATCTCCATTCACTTATATTTCTATAGTTTCATACTGCCACTTCTAAATGTCCATACCATGACTTCTTTATTTCCACTTTGACCACTGATTTCAACAATAAAATCACCATACAGCAAGCAAATAATTCTAATTCAATCATAAGCCAACAAAGTTATTTGAAAAGACTGTGGATTGTCAGTGCTAATCTCAGATCAGGCCCACTGCATAGTTCAAGTTAAGTTTAAAGTGATGTCTTGTTTGTGGGTGCCATGGTGAAAATAAAATAAAATGTGTACCCACTGATACTGGTATTGTTATACTGTAAGTCTAAAATGCTCCTGGTATTTACCAGGGATCCTGATAAAGACTTGGTTGCTGGGATCTCGCAGGTTGCAGATCCTATGGACCGGTGTCAGTCACCGCTGCGAAAATGCCATTTACAAATTAGAGACAGTCAAAAGGTAACTATAGGCTGTCTCTATTTAAAAAATGGCTCTATTTAGACTTTTTTTTGTTTAAGAATGGGTAAGCATGCCGATCGGTATACTTACCCTTCATTCATTCGGAAACGCCAACCGCAGCAGAACCTTTGCACCGCCGCAGACCAAACGCACCAACCAGACCGGTGAGTATGAATCTATGAGGAGTTTTAGGGTTAGGTTGAGGGGAGAGCAGTCTTAATGTCAGACTACAGGGACTTTTAGGGTTAGGCTGCAGGTAGGGGAGTCTTAGAGTTAGGCTGTGGGTAGGGGAGTATTAGGGTCAGGCTGCGGGGAGATGAGGGTTAGGGTAATGTAAGGGGTGGTTAGGGTTAAAGTAATGGAAGGGGAGGGTTAGGGTAAAAATTAGGAGAATGCATACTTACCATTTGCCGTAACATCTTTGTACTTGCCTAAGAGAGGCAGAAGCAATCTATTTCCCAGTGCAGCCTATTCCCTATTTCCCAGTGCAGCCTATTCCCTATTTCCCAGTGCAGCCTATTTCCTATTTCCCAGTGCTTCAGTGCTGGCTGGTAGAAAGCAGAACTTTTCAAAAAAAGGCCGTTCGAGGCAGCGACCTGCATCCCAAATATATATATATATATATATATATATATATTTTTTTTTTTTTTATTATTTTTTTTTTTTTTTATTTTTTTTTTTTTTTTTTGATATTT
>WWET01001756.1:274735-289049 GCA_011038615.1 Limnodynastes dumerilii | reverse complement strand
AATAAAGTAATAATTTATGTGGTTAAAAAAATGCAGGACAACTAAATCCTCCGAAGTAGTGCAGGATAAAACAGCACAAAGATATTAGGTATTTAAATGTTACAGTAAGGGTGTGCTAAGCGCTACATCCACATGAGTTCCAGAAAAGGGGGCAGCACAGTGGACTTGGAGGAAGAAATGCAATGAGGTGATGAGGGAAGAGACAAGGAGGCAATCAGAAGATAACAGATAAACATAAATGTCCAAGATGACAGGGATAAAAAAAGTAATATTTCTTCACAAGGTGCTTTGGTGAATACTAGGCCATGGTTTAGACTTCCTTTCCAGGTTGTAAGTTCAATTCACCATCGGGGCCCTGGGTGCTTCGTTGTGATTCCTTGACAAAAACAGGGGGAAAGGAGTGGTTGGTTCAGCTGATTTATATTTGTTAACTTTAATACAGTTCAGTAGACCAGCATATCAACAAAATATTATGTCATGTAAGAGTTCAAAGATTTAAAAGCATCATCATGAGTTGTCAAATGACATAACTAGCTAAGCAGCCTAGTAGCTTTGAAACATAATATAGCATAATGCTACGATTTACTAAAAGGTTACATTTTACAAAAAAAAACCAACAAAATAGGACAGAAAATCTATCTTGCTTTGGAAAATAAAATGCATTTAAATCCTGTTCTACATTTTCCTATGTTCATTAAAATACAGTAATTTGATGTGAATGTTATAATTATAAGTAAACATACACAAATGTAAGTGTACTGAACCACATTTTGCAATTTGTACAATTTCTCTTTCCCCCACTCATGAAAATATAAATACATTAAAAGTAAACAAAGCAAAAATAAACAAATCATTAAATAACTTGATGGATTACTTTCCAATAAACTTACCTGAATTACATAATTAATGAATGGCCTGGAATATTTGGTATTTGCATCATAAAATACAAATAATTAATTTAGTGAACACATGACTTGGCAAGCAGATAAAATTGATGAAGTAAGTGGATAATATTTCTTCTACACATTGACTTAACAAATCATTGTTTGCATGCTTGAAAGTATTAATTGTTTCTTAAAGTTAAAGCACAAAAATAAATAAAGTGTAAAATACAATTGTGTCCAGCATGAAACAAGCTTTTAAATGTAGATGTTTTTTCTATGGTTGCAGTATCTGTTGTAATGAATGACTTAATTTAATCACATTTTATTTAATAGTTATTTTATTTATGACAACATTAACATAAAGCATAACTAATGCAAACTTAAAAAAAAAAAAAACATTTAACATTTTGTTGATGGTTTTATTAACCTTTCTAATTTAAAAACATGTATAGGGATGTGGTTATACCAGGGTTGCCAAGTTTTTGGGGAGATCCTGGAGGGAAGAGATAGAAGGCGATATGGGACGGGGCTTCATGATGCGATTTATGCCATCAATGGCCATTTTTATAGTAAGTATACTAAGTGCGTCATCAGGTCCTGCCCAGTCAATACAAACACTATAAAGGGCTGGGGGGCGGGACCTGAGGCTGTGGTTTGCATGACACCACAGCCTCAAGTCCCCTGCGGGAGATTTGCCGTCTCTCCAGGTATACCGGGAGAACAGGCCAAAATTTCAGGAGTCTCCCAGATACTCCATGAGTGTCAGCAACCCTGATTTATACTGCAAATAGGGACATGTATTGAATAAAATGACTGTAAACGTTACACTTACACCTTTTTTGTGGTTGTGTACAATTTAAGTAAAAGCACATAGAATTTGGCAAGCTACTTGCACTCGCAGCAGCACTAAGCCGTCTAAGCTGCCCCCTTTTTAATTTAAATTTAATAGCACTCCCCATTGCATTAGTGCAGAGCACTCAGATGTAAACACAGGCAGATGGGCAGCAGTGCACCCATCTTTATGTGCTTGCACCTGTTCTGCACATGCATAGAGTAGTTTTCAGCTGCACTTCCATATGAAAATCAGGTCCCACAATCTTAAGCAGCACGAAGGCCCAGTGAGTAGCACTTGTGTCTCACAGTGCTGAGGTCATGAGTTTGATTCTGGAACTAGGCCTTATCTGTGTGGAGTTTGTATGCTCTCCCTGTGTCTCATGAAGCACCGCCCTGTACTGGCCTCTATCTCTTCCCTTCGGGATCTCCTAGAGGGAAGCTTTGAAAAGTTGGCAACCCTGTTATAAACACAACCCTATACATGTTTTTAAATTATAAACAAAATGTTAAAACTTTGGATTAGTTATGCTTCATGCCAATATTGACATGGTAAATGCACAAAATATGTGGTCATAAATAAAATAACTATTAAATAAAATGTAATTCTATGTCAATGGACAACTACATTTCCATCTCTGGATGCAATTAAGAATTTGAAGTCACTAAATCAGTCATGCAGACTTATGCCTGCAAGCACAAATACAGAGTTGTTTTTAAATACATTCCATCATACCTATCTGATGCTGCAGAAGCGCTTTAAATTAGGGTTACTGGAGTCTTCTAACTGCCTCAGATGTGGTTCACCAGAGGCTGATTTGGTGCATTGTCTGTGGAGCTGCCCGATCCTTCGTAGTTTCTGGTTAGCTATTCGTATCTATGCAGTCCCACATTTGATAAACTACCTCCCATTTGAGGCCAGCTGGGCAATGCTGGGTATATTGCCGGAGAATTGTAGAGGAGGTAGAAAACTTCTTTTAGCACAGAGCTTGTTGGCCCGTAAAACAATTTTGCAGGTTTGGCTCTCTCCTAATGCTCCCCCAATCCAATTTTTTAGAGAAAAGTTATACCATGTCTTTAAAATGGATTGGATAGAAACATTATTAGAAAAGGAAAAGAAGGTAGAAAACTTTTTTAGTTGTTGGGAGAGTTACATTAATCACCTCCCAATATACATAAAACAACAATTATATAATAATTTCCATCAAACAACTTGGTACCTACTAAGAGAAACTGCCAACGACCCTCCAATTGCGTAATACTCTTCATATATAGGGAACATCGCAAATCAAATAATTTTTTACATAAAGAATTAAGTCTTTATTAGCATCCTGGACATAAATAAATAAATAAAGTGAAACAAGCAAGTTGAAGTATTCCAGAAAGGGAAAGTGGATAGAAATATCTCTAAGAAAAACACTCCAAACAGTCTGCTGTTGTGTGGTTAGTTTTTAGCTCCGCCCTTGAATAAAGGTGTCTACAGTAGGATCCTAACTACATACAATTTACAACAAATCATTTTTGCTTAAGATAAATATACTTTGTCTGTCTGTGCCAGCAAGTATAAACTATCTAACTGTAGACATGTAAATAATGCATGCTTGTTTGAATATGTCTGTATAACAACAATGTGAATCTTCAATTAAAATTTTTTATTAAATTAAGTTATTCCTCATTACAACAGATATTGCAACCATAGGAAAAAAATCTACATTTAAAAACTTGTTTCATGCTAGACACAATAGTATTTTATGCTTTATTTAATTTTTTGCTTTAACTTTAAGAAACAATTAATACTTTTGAGCATGCAAACATTGATTTGTTAAGTCAATGTGTAGAATAATTATTATTCACTTACTTCATCAATTTTATCTGCTTGCCAAGTCATGTATTCACTAAATTAATTATAAGTATTTTATGATGCAAATACCAAATATTTCAGACCATTCATTAATTATGTAATTCAGGTAAGCGGCAACATGCTAAGGTGGCTGGGGCTACTGCAACATGTATTTGCCAAAAATAAAAACATCCTGTCCCCCCTCATACACTCCGTAATTGGACCGTACTAATCATGTGTCTCATTATGTCAATATTCATCATACCCCCCCTTAAATTAGCAATCATGTCCCAGTTAATTAAAATAGTAACCATACCCTGCAAATTCCCTTACTGACCATGCCCTATTAATCAAATAAGTAACCATGCCCCTGTTAATTACATTAGTGTTCATGCCCGCTTATTAATTTAATAACCATGCCTTGTTAATTACATTAGTTAGACATTCACCGTGGTCACTAATTTAATTAATAAATCCATGTCCGTAATGTTATTAATGAATATATGACTACCAATTTCATTAAGGAATGCTTGACTGCTAATTTTATAAACCGGGACATGTCTACTACTTTAATTAATGAGACATGGCCACTAATGAAGTTACCGGGGCATGGTTACTTATTAAATTAACCGAGCATGGTCACTAATGAATTAGTAGGGTATGGTTACTCTTACTTTCTGGTACTAGAAGTTATTATTATAATTTTTCTTTGATTGTTGTTTTAAATGTTATTGTGTTTAATAATAATAATAATAATAATAATAATAATAATAATAATAATAATATATCTTTTAATGATACCCAGTGATTTTATAGATTTATATTGATTAATTTCCATTTGAAACAGCGCCAATATCAATCTTTGTTAATGGGTATGGTTACTTATTACATTAACTATGCATAGTAACTAATGAATTTTTAACAAAATCACCACTCACACAAAGATGTTTTTATTATTTTGGTGAATTTTCAGCAATATTAATAAACAATGGTTAGTAAATTTGTATGTTTTGATGTTTCAAAATCTCCATGGCAATCTTAAAAACAGAATTTTGGTTGATTTTAAGGTGATTTGGCTTTAGTAAATCAAGTGATTACAGTGAGTAAATCGCTGATTACATTCTGAAGCTGACAAAATTTACAGTAGAGCAGTACTGTTAATTTCGTCAGCTTCAGAATTTAATCAGCGCCCCCTACTGGTGGGAGGTTATATTGCTGACGTCGCGATCAAGGTGACAAGGTTTCTTCTTCATCTCCTGCACGGAAGAAATTTACAGATGCAAGAAAAGAGAAGAATTCTTCATTATAAGAACATTTGAAGGCTCCCAAGATGCGGACATCTAATGCTGAGTTTTAAAAAAGTTTTCTTTTTTTTATACACATGTAACAGTTTATGTAATACACTTAGATTAGGAGAGATGACCTCCTAAGGTAAGTGCATACACGTAGGGGGTAATGTTAGGTTTACTAATTTTTTTACATATGTAACACTTTATTAAATTATTGAAAGGGTTAATGTCTTTGTAGATTTTTTTTTTTTAATTTTACACACACTGTACATGCAGTTCTGCATAGTGAATCGCCTTTTAAGCTAAAAATCACATGATTTTAGCAAAATCACGTTTAGTAAATGAGGCCCTTAGAGCCCTTACATGAATTTTTTACCTTTGCATGATACTTTTTTTTTTCGTTTCAGTCATTATTTATATATTTAAAAAGGTCATAAGTGTAATATAAAGAGCTAATATTTAATTTACAAAGAGTTAAGTCCATAGGCACAAATGCACAAGTAAACCTACCACATACTTATTAGTGAGGAGTTGCTAACAACCTTATTATCATATTGCTTGCAAACATCTTCGTTACCCTAAATTGCTTATCTGTGTCTTGAAACTAAGTATTATGTAAAACAAGGCATACCTACTTTAACATTTTAATGATGACATAGGAGTTTTTAAAGAACCAAATTCGCTGCCTATTTGCAGTTGCAAAATAAATGAAGTATTTACTGATTTTTATCTGCAATATTCTTTCCAACATCTTAAATATAATTTTGTAACAAAAACAAAAAAAATAAATGAAACATGTTTATCAAGTTGGCATTTAATTAGATTTTAATAATTACTATAAGGCACATATCAGTATATGCTCTAAATCATCTCAATGAGTGGCAATATTTGAAATCTAATTCAGTGCCTCTAGATGACAGCAATCACAAACAAATGCCAATAATATCATATTAGACTACACACCTTCAGACTTCTACCTGTGCTTCAGAAAGACCTTTAGAAGCTTTTTTTATTTTATATTACATTAAAGACTTTGCATTGTTGGAGGCTTCTTCCTAGTTCTTCAGCATGTTTGCTTCTTAGGAAATGATTCACATTTAACATTTTTATGGTATTCTTGGAATACAATGTGCTATGTATGTAATGAATGTAATATTTCTATACAGTAGCAAATAATAAACATTTAACATGTCAAAGAAAAGACTACATACGGCAAGTGCCATCATATTCAAGGCTATGTTTACTGTAGCCTACATAATGCTAAGGTGTTTTAGTGAGTAAAGATGTTCACAGGCTATGATTTGTCACACTCCCTGGTGGCTGCCTAAGTACAAGGATGTGTACAATTATTCTCTGAGTGAAGCAGAACATATGTGTTATAAAGTAGTCTTTATTTGCAGAAGAGCTGTCTGCCCATAATGATTTGTAGTCTTGACATCAGAAGACAAGTGTTGCCCTTAGGGGGGAAAAGAAAACATTTTTGAGAAACTGATATTGTTCATATGATAAATATTTATTTCAGCCAAAATTCTGCCTTGTTTTTTAACTGAAATAAATCCCAATTGATTTTAAATATTTTGCATGTATAATTTTGATAATAATATTTACATATTTATACTAAAAAATGTAGTATTTTACAAACTGTAAACAACATATCTCTTCTTTTTTAAAGTTAACTTATTTAAAATCACATTTGTAGTATATAACATAATAGCATCCAGCTGCCTTACTGAATCATTCAAAATTAACTCTCTCAATTTGCATATTCCTGCAAGTGAGACTAATCCATACTCAAAAATACAAACTAATTCAGTGTGATCATTAACTCCAGGTACCGGGGATGTATAAGTCCAGGATGATGATGAGAACTGAGACTACACAGCTATACAAGACCTGTACTGTAGTGTTTAGTCTTGCAATTGCTTGTTCCTCTCCACAGTTTGAACTGTGAATCTTGTCTCATAAAAATGTATTGAATGAATCACAAACACATTAATAAATATTGGTTATTCATTGTACTGTTTTTGGTTTAGGTTTTCATTAACATATTAACAGATTTTTCTGGGACTTAAGGAATTGGACTGCTGTATGCAGGGTCTGATGTGGTAAGTGGCATAAGCATTGCAGGGGGGAGCCTGGAGAGGAGCCCTCCTCACTATTGGAACACTGGAAAAGGGGGAAATATTGGAAAGCTGGAGAGACACAAGGGGGGAAATATTGGAAGGCTGGAGACACAGAATGGAGGATCTTTGAAGGCTGGATACACACAAATAGGGATCTTTGAAGGCTGGAGATACACAAGGGGGGATAATTAAAGGCTAGAGACAAAGAATAAATAGATAGATAGATAGATAGATAGATAGATAGATAGATAGATAGATAGATAGATAGACACACACACCTACAGTTGATAAAACTCTTAATCAAACTATTTATCAACTCTTTAGATATTAAGTATTTCATATGCATAAATATATTTTCTGTGTGCTTAACTATGCGTGTGGAGAGCTGTCACTGTAACAATAAGCGATCACAAGGCTGCACTTCTTTTGGATTGTGGTTTCAAATGTTTTCTGTATTTTATGACACAAGGAGGCCTTTTTTTACTGCATTGTGGTTAAAAGAAAGTTGAATTTATTGAATAGTGGTCTGAAGGATGCAGTCTGTATTATATATTGTATAGTGGTCACTAGGATAATGGGCCTGATCCAGAACAACGCTTCGTAGCGAATTTACGCGTGGCGGAGACGTAAAATCATGTATTTGTAAGTACTGCGCATGCGCACCATAGAAAATACGCTCAATAGCGTAGCGTAATTGTGAACGTATGGGCCATTCACGTATGTGTCACGTAAATACGTGTGGGCATGCCAATTTTACGTGCGTCCAAAATACGTCTGAAATGCGTGACGTAGGCGGGGGTTGTATTTAAAGTGTACAGTATGGGCGTGCTTAGCTGCGTAAATTTGTCTAGCCCATACGTACGTGTGCGTATGACTGCGGTTACGTTGGAAAAATTTAAGGTAGGGTTTGGAAAGCGTATCTTGACAAAATACGTACGTTCAAGGGGTGTGCCGAGGGGAGTGTAACAAATTTACGCGTTTATTGTATGGTGGTCATAAGGTGACATTGCACATGCATTGTATGGCAGTCACTAGAATGCTGTCTTTATTGTATAGTTGTAACTAGGATAAAATCTGTGTTGTATTGCAGTCAATTTGATGCAGTGGGGATTGAATAGTGGAGATTAGGATTTGCTTTTATTGATTGTGGTTACAAGGTTGTATTCTGTATTTTTAACACTTACATGGATACTGGTGTTAAACATTAAATTGTTTAGCAGGATGGCACACATTTATAGTTCCCAAAAAAGAGATGTTTTCTGATTACTACTTTGGTACTTTTGCATCAACACATGCACCAAATTTCAGTATGGATCTGGATCCTCTAGATCAACCTCGGGCCTCAGGGACCCCTAACAGTGCATGTTTTCCAGATTTACTTAAAGAATCAAAAGTGATATAATGAGCAGCACCTGTGGAGCTTTTAAAATGTGTCAGTTAGTAATGAACACACCTGTGCTCCAGCAGTGAGACCTGGAAAACATGCACTGTTAGGGGTCCCTGAGGACCGAAGTTGAGAAACACTGCTCTAGATCCAAACTTGTGTAATACTTGTTACTCTGATGCATTTCTGACAGGTGCAAGCACTAGTGGTAGGGGAGCAGGAAGCTAATTTTACAGTAGAGGCGTGCCCTATGCATATCACCCTATCCAGACTTATGTTCTGTCCCAATTTATATGAGGAGGCTGGAATTTATATCAATGAATCGGAAACAAACTTCTGAAACGGGGGCCTTTACTGATCTCCTGAATTCCAGACTGGAAGCATTTGCAAAAGCAGGGCAGGATGTTGGTTACTTGTTTGCTCAGTGGGATTCCAAATTGCTCATGAAGGGCGTGCTAAGGACTCTCCATGCTATACAAACTTCTGATGCGTCTTAATGATATGTTATGATGTGGCAGAAGTTTTAAGGTAGGGGTCTGCTGTTGGAATTCCTTGCAAACAAAGGGAAGCGGCCTCTCCTCTCCCACAAGGAAGTCTGGATCCAGCGGGGATCCGGCATCTTAGCATTCAATCATTCAATGCCCTTTTACACATATCAATCACCTTTGTACTATATAACATAAGTTATGACACCCAGTTAAATTACTACCTTATTATTTGCACACAACTTGCAATTTCTCAAATCTGACATATGTCCAAATTTTTTAGCCACTTAACAATTAAATAGTGATGAATGTTTAATCACTTCTAGACATTGTCATCAATTGAAGCACATTGATCATAAGAATATTCGACTTAAAAGACACATAACTTATTAAAATATTCATTTAATCCAAGCCCTTCAGGCTTTCATTCACATTTTTACTGACCTTTCTAGAATTGTAAACCTTATTATGCAGAGTAAGGGAAGTATTTGTCAAGTATTGCATATAGAGTGCTGAATTAAAGTTAACTTGACGTAGAGAAGCAAACATACACATTATGCTATATACAGATAAATGTTTATACATACAGTTATGAAATCAGAAATGCAAACTAAATTCATAATTAAACATTCATAGTTTTGTGTGAATGCAAAGATATCAGCTGCATATGAGATATTTTCTAAAAGTAGGTTACCTTTTACATGTGATACAGTCTGAAGCAGAATATTTACCTTCATATTTCATTTTGTTGGACATTTTCTCTTGATAAAGGCTGGCTGATAAACACACAGTGATTTTTTTGTTAAGGTTCTACAAGCCAATTGTAAGTATCTTGGGGAAAGCAGATTTTAAACCCATGCTACCCATGCATAGCAGCTCTGCTCGTATAACTACGCACTTAAGCAATATTCTTAAATGAGAATCTGTTCTGATATGTCCTCCACAGAATCCTGTTCTCAACATCATCAAGTCCGTCTGGGATTACATAAAGAGAAAGAAGGATTTGAGCGAACCTACATCCATCTGTGGTTAGTTCACCAAGATATTTGGAACAACCTCCCCGCCGAGTTCCTTCAAAGTTACTCAGGTGCATGCTCAGCTCTATGTAGCATATGTAATGCAAACCAAAAGAGTGTCACTGTGAGATTTAAAATGAAAGAAGACACACTAGACCTTCATTATTGAAGTACCAAAGTTTCAGTACATTTACTGTACTCTCATCAGGACATTGACAATTTATCTAAATTGCACTTATTTATAGGAAATATAAAACTCAAACTTACCCCATCACCTTGTGTCCCCTCCCCTCTATGCGACTGTCAGACACTGGGAACTCCACCACCGGAAGTGGCACATCACAGAGCTTTCCAGTGTCTGTGGTAGTCATGGCAATCTGTAAACAACAAAAACCACATAGCATTAAAAATGTGTATAAACGTGTAAATCACATGATTAGCACTAACCCTTAAAGGGATAGAGAATACATATAGTGACATCCATATAGAGTCCATATAAAGTAACAGCATATCAATGAATACCACTTACTCATAATGCAAAATGAATCATGTAACAACTCCTGTAAAGAAGCAGTATCAAAGTTTACTGCATATGAAAGGAAGTCTTCATATGGTAAAGTCCAGAGAGTAAAAACAAGTAACACATTACACTGGAAAATGTCCCAATACTGGTATGAATTATAATATGTTGCGGAAATCAGCAAAGCATGCAGTATAACCATAATGATCACAGGTTAAGCTTAAGTTCTCGTTTCAGTTAATAGTTTTCCAGGGGCAGATTTTGATCTATGATTTTGTAGCGTAAAGAGGATAAAATGTGTCTATAAGTGACAAAGGGCCGGATTCAGAGCTCTGCGGCCGGAGTTTTCCGATTTTCTAACGTCATTTACATTTCTTGTTGCAATGTAGATTATACATGGTCTTTAAGGCGGCGTATACACAATCTACGTTGCAACAAGAAACGTAGATGACGTTAGAAAATTACTGCGCATGCACAGTAACACAAATCGTAAAACCCTGGGCGCATATACAATGCGCCCGGAGTTCTGAATCTGGCCCAAAGTGTTTTACCACTAGTTAGTCACTTCGCTTTCCTTCGAGGGCTAAGGGAATCTAGGAGCGATGCAGTGCCATATGTTCCTTAAATTTTCTCTGTGTCTTTGCCACATAGTACAGCCCGCAAGGACAAATAATGATGTAAAGGACAAATTTTGTTGTGCAATATTTAGTATTTTCTGCTTGACTGAGGTGGTACATGAATCTAGGTAACGACAGGTGATGCAGTTGGGGCACCTGAAGCATCTCAGTTTGGTAGAACTTACTTTACTTTGTGTGACATCTGTCTTCATCAACAGATCTCTAAGGTTTCTCCCTCTCTTATAGCTGGGCATCAGAGTGACATTTTTGAAGCCTCTTAATTCAGAATTCCCTGAGATTAAAGACCAGTGTTTGCGGGCCACATGTATAATGATGTTGTGTTTTTCAGTACGTGTACAGATAGATAAGAGGCAATCAGTCTTTTAATTCTGCTTTCTGTCTTGGCCTTAATATATCCTCCCGAGGAATAAATTTGACCTTCTCACAAAACAGGGCCCTCTCCTGGAACCTAACGTTGCTGTACAAGTATTGATCTTCATAGTTGTACATATGGATGTTTGCAAAAGAAGGAGCGACGTTAGATCCCATGGCACATCCAACAAGCGGTAAATAATGCGCTCCCTTGAAGTAGAAATAATTTTTCTTCAATGTCGGCTCCAAAAGAGATAACATAAATGAAATATAAGGTCTCTCATAAGAGGGATTGACCACCTGTTTCCCTTCCTGATGTGGTACACATGTGTATAGACTACACACATATATTGTGATGAGGTGTATGTGAACAGGTAATGAATCAAGGTTTTCTCAATTTCATGAAAAAATCAGTAATGTCTCTCAGGTATGATCTCCCCCCTGGACACAAGACTGTAAGTAGAAATCTAGGAATTAGTATATGGTTTGAAATAAAGAGCCCTGGATGTCGCTTTATGTGTTGTTTATTCTCATTCCCTTTAAGGATTAGTGCTATTGCCATAACTACCACAGATGATAGAAAGTTCTAGATATGTCACTTCCAGTGCATCACTGCCCGGTGTCCGACAGTCACATGGCATCAGGGAAGAGAATACTTGGTGATGGGTTAAGTGTGAATTCTATATTTTTTTTTTATAAATATGTGCACTGTCTATATATATATATATATATATATAGATGTTTTTGATCTTTAACTTATGCAACTCTCAAGTGAACACATTTCCTAAAACTATGGATATTGTAATAGTGCACATCCCTAAATACTTGTTTATAATGGGTGGTATTGTATACAATACAATGTATGAATAAAACATTTCTGCTATTAGTGAATTTCACAAACATCTGCTTTTTATTCCAAACAAGTTGGTATAGTTCATATATATTGTATATTGTGTCTCTACCCCATCTGCTTAATGATGAATTGATTAGAATTTTGTTTTGTTGTTCATTAACAGTTATATATGTAGACAGTTTGATGCTCGCCAGTGAACACAGTTTGCTCCTTTCTCATAAGTTTATGATAATTGGAGAACCATATTATGTATTATGTCTCTCAAAGGACTGGTAGCAAAATGCATAATTACAGGTATAAAGCAGAACACACAATCAATCAAAATCATATAGACCAGGTATGTCAATCAAAATGAACTCATGAGGGGATAATGTGTACAAGTGAGTGACACTGGTTATAGCAAGTGTTACATTCAATGTATTAAATTAAATAACAACAAATAAAATCTGATTATTGTTGTACAGTTTGGACAAGGCAAGGCAAAAACTGTGCAATTGTACACACTAATTTATATTTTGAATACAATAACAATTAAAACTTTAAAAGTACTCTAGTAATAAATAAGTTTTGGAATCTCAAAAGAATATTCAACAATGTCTTCTTGGCTGCAAGGAAAGGAGGGTTCGGGTAATGGAAGGGTAAGGTTAGGGTAAGGATTAGAATAAGGGTTGGGGTTGGGGAAAATACTCACCAGTAACTGCTGGAGATTCCTTCTGCGGATCTTCATATACTGTACTCCTGTGATGAAGGAATAGTCATTTCCGGTTCCTGTTCAGGAACGCAGTGTAGAGAACGGCACTGTTGAAAAAGGGTCGTTCTCAGTGGTGAACTACACCCCTTCTATACAGGAGTGTTAATCCAAATATAAGATTACATTTTACAGATTATAGTCAAATAAAGGATAACATTTAATGTGATTCATTAAATTTCTGTGTTACAAATCCTATGTAATGGTTCTAAAGATTTGAAAGTGAATTATGATTAGTAGGCATTGTCATTAACACGTGCTTATGTTCATGTTATATTTAACAATAAAGTACAAACTGAAATTTGAAATACATAACACTATTAAATCCAATTTTCAAGAGTATACACGACAATTAGTTAAAGGTCAGAATAAAGTAACATAGTGTATTAATGAGCAAAAATTAATTATCATATATCAATATTTAATGCTAATTCTGTGCAGAAACACAGAGTCAGCTCTTTCAAATGTTCAACAAAATGTTACTAATGCTATAAAAAAATATGAATGTGCTTATAGTCTGTAATTTGTGACCATATACAATGTATAATTAGCATAGACCTACACATTACTTTATAGGAATATGTGTTGGTTTGGTTTTGGCTGGTGAATGTCCACAGAACTAAAATCCTTTTCCCTATATCCTACACTTTAAAAGGAGAATATTTGTTTATAGATACTGTGCATGTAACAAGGATAAAGAACAAATGTTATGGTTAAGAAGAAACTACTTATAATTAAAATGAGATGAAATGTCATTGTGTAAGAATTGTTCAATGAAGACGGATGAATCAGAACATATTTTAGGTTGGAACAAGGTATACCATATTTCCCCATATATAAGATGCTCCCTTGTATAAGACGCACCCCATTTTTAGAGCCTAAATAAAAAAAAAAACTATTTTAAATGTATTTTTTAATTTATTATTTTTAGCATTAATTAACTAAAAAATGGGGGCATCTTATACAAGGGATCAGGGAATTTAAGACTGGACTTACCTTTTCAGTCCATCCGGCTGTCCCTCAGGCAGTTTTAGGCTCTCTCCACCGCAGCTCTGACTCCGGCTGGCTCCCTGGCGGTGCGCGCTGTACACTGACGCTGTGTGACCTGAGGTCATGCAACGTCAGTGTACAGCGGGCACCGACAGGGAGCCAGCCGGAGTCACAGCTGCGGGTGAGAGAGCCTGAAACTGCCGGAGGGACTGAAAAGGTAAGTTCAGCCTTACATCCCCTGTATAAGACGCACCTGGTTTTTAGAACTATTTTTGGTCTAAAAAAAGGTGCGTCTTATACATGGGGAAATACGGTATCTTCCCCTCTCAATTTGCTTTATCATTTCTCTATCCCCTTATCAT
>WWET01001756.1:257842-271228 GCA_011038615.1 Limnodynastes dumerilii | reverse complement strand
TTCCCAGCACGTGCGTACAATACATTGATTTACACAATGACAGGTGTGTACTCATTAAGAATATGAACTCTTCATATTCTTTTCAGATCGAACTCCAGACACAATACTACAGCAGACCACAGTCACAGATAAAACACCTAATCCATAATACACATTTATCCAATTTTACAACAGATGTCTAAGCTGCATCTGCTGAAACAAGCTACTCAAACGATCGCATCAATGTGCACACTTTGCCAATCTTCACCAGACCATTCACAAAGATGGTGTTGCATGATTGGGTAAAGATAGGACATTTGTAATTGTCAGTCGAGTCTCTTGATTTTTAAGCAGGTTTCAAAAATCAGTTTGACCTGACTAGGCAACCAGGATGAGTATACACACCTGTTCAATGTCTGGCCAACTAAATGGTTGAGGGTCAGACTGGACAGGAACTGGATAAGTATGTACCCAGCTTTAGGCAACACAATGAGCTAAGAAGAGATTGTTAGTAAGAAGGGCAGTCATTTTGAATATTTACAAAACAGTATACTTAAATCAGTTTTTTTTAGGTGTAATAATATTTCAGTTTTTGTTGTAGCTTCAATTTAATCCAAAGCGCCAGCTTTATTAATTTTTGTTGGTTTTCACTTAAATCTGTATCTTTAGTTCATATAGAGCTCCTGCATTTTATACGATTATTTGAATGTATTTTCCTAGGACTGGATACAGACATTCACTGTTGCTGTGAAGGTCGAATGCTGAATCACTGCTGCATCCTGGGGACTGAAGTCAGCCCTTACTGTACAATTTCCATCCCTCCCCTCCCACAAAGAGGAAGTGCTTCTGATTCCTGCTCTGTCATAAGACATACTGAGCCATATTCAGAGATCCGTTCTCACGGCCAGTTCGGTGCGTATTTTTAGGAACGTTTAAACTGCGCATGCGTAGTAACTTTTTTTAATGTAGTTCACGTAAACTATACGCGTGGAAGTGCCTCCTGGACGGACTTGTGAATCGCACGTTTGGTACATGCGTCCGGATCTGCGACATAAAAATACACACGGGAGAATTTAAATAAAAATGGGCGGAGGAGGCTAACTGAAGGAAAGTGGGCTCGATTATCAGGATATGCACGGACGGAGGACATATGCACACAGGACTGCACACAAAAAGTTACAGGTGGTCTATGGAGGCATAAGTCGCCGAGAGAGGGGAGTGTCATGGTTGTGAGGGGGTTTGGCCTGCACCGCGCATGCGTATATTTGCGGCCCAATCTGAACATGGATCTCTGAACACGGTCTACCAAGACTAATCTGGATCCCTACGCATCCGTATGCATCCCTACTTGTAAATTAAGATCTAGCCCATAGATTGTGCTATACTCAATCTTGTTTATCAACAGATAAGAAACAAATTAAGATTTGCATTAAAATCAAAGGGGTATCTAAAGAGTTCAATTAGTTAAATGACTAGAAAGAAATACATTGAATTGGGTAGAATTAAGGTTAAAGAGATGTGTGTATCTTTGGATAGAAGCGTATGGCTGAAGGTTAAAGTAAGGGTTTGTTTGTATTGCTGACTGATAACATATAAAATTGTATCTTCCACCCATATACTTCCAAAATGAACTCTCACCCTGACACACTGAACAGTTATAAAAAATGAACTGTTTTATCTGCTGGCTGGAAAGCAATATAATTAATTGAGGTTTTACATAATATATAAAATGTCATAAGACGGCAACATTATAGATGTGCTTTATAGATTATAAATGCCATAAACATGTTGACAGGTTGGATGGTATTCCTTTTCCTGTGACGATAGTAACCGCAATTTATCTTATCGTTTCCAGACTATTTGCAGACAGATTATTTCAGGACAATAAAACTCTAATTTTAATTACCACCCCCTTCACTGTAAGCAGCACTTAAATTCCCCTTTGTTTTACCACTGCATTATTTAACACAATTTTGTGCAAATTTAATCAAAGTTGTATGTTTACCCAATAGTTGTACAAAATGACAAATTTTGCATTTTAATAAGGTGACTAAAATTGTAAAATGATGGACTTGTGATGCAAGTATTATTGTAACCTATAGATGTAGACTAAATGTAGAGTTTCCAAAATTGTCAGCTTCCCTCAAAAATGTTTATGATTTCAGCTTATTATATTTACTTAAATAATTTGTGTTCTTTTTGGATGGAATGAACAGTGATCAATGTTTAATAAAAAGAACTTTGTACTATGTGCCTGGGTTCAAATAAAAAATATGTGCTTTCTACAAGACAGTATTTTTGACCCTCTATACTTAATCTGTTAAACACGGAGAATAACCATAAGCAGAGCAAACACTAAAGAATGTAATGCCAAGGTGTTCACAGAATTATGTTTCATAACTTCACTTGAATTGATGAATCAGCAATGATGATGTTTTCAAGCTCTAGGAGTTATTAGAAAGATGACAGTCTGATAACATAGTGTTAGAAAATAATCTTCAATGTATCAATGTTTACGAAAGCTAATATTATGTTACCATTTTTATTTGTTAGTCTCAAAAAACACACATTTGATGCTTTATCTAGAAATCATTCCTATATTAGAGAAAATGCAGTGACTCCAGGAGTATCATAAAGCAGGAAACCAGACACTCCTGACACTGAAAGCTCCTTAAACATGACATGGACAATTTATCATGTTCTTCATTGTGTATGGCTGATCTGAGTCTCCAGATTTGCCTTATTTTAGCCAATATGAGAAGCTAGTCTATTAAATAAAACAACAGACGAGAAGATAGTTATTTTGGTTATCAAGATTATTCATATCAGTTTTATTTTAAATAAACGTATCACTTATGATGTTGAATGAAGTGAAAGCAGTGAAATGTCAGCATGGCATAGTTAATGCTAAAGTCTTGCTTTACTAAAAGGATGTCACACTGGTAAATTGTATTGTTTGGGCAATAAACACCCAACAGATTACATCAGTGTTTTACAGTGATTTAATTAACAAATATTAGCTTTGTTTTCTTCATTTTTTTTATTATAATAAGTAAAAACACTGCTTTAAATGATTAAATATGGAAGCTTAAATACGTTGGTAATCTTCCTATGGGTCATATTTCTAGTGCAGTCATGACAATTTGATATGATATACTACAAAAATAAAGTGGGTTAAAATTAGCATCATTACACCTTCTTTTGTTGTTTCTTATTTATCTTCAAACTTTTAAACTCTATTCAGTCATGTAAGTAATGAGTTTCTGAATGTTAATGAAGGGTTTAATCAATTTGTTTTGAAATTTGTTCAACTTTTTAAGGCTCAGTAGGTAACAAATCATGTTTGTTCCAAAATAATTATAATTAAAACTGCTATTGAAATCCTTGAATATATTGGATAGGTCATTTGCAAAGTCCACTTGCAGTTGAAAATGTTTTTGGTTTTGTGTCTTTAAAGATGCATGCCTTCTCTCTGCTCTATGCAGATCGTCTACATGAACTAAAATGCACCCAAAAGCAGGTGGAAATTATTATTAAAAATCAGTATTAGTGGACTTCCAGTTCGCGCGCTCATGCTGTTGGCAGAGCGGTGAGGGAGCTCCGGTATCTTCCAGCCAGGGATCGATTTTCTGTTGCCCAACAGACCTTGTTCCCCTGTTAATTAGGTACAGATGCCAGCTAAAGCACAAAATGCACGGCCTGATAAGGGACGCAGCGACCGGACTGGGTACTGTATGGTCCTATATATCTTACCATAAAGAGCTCTAATTCTACACAAGGGAAGTAGGGGGAGGGGAAGAAAATAAAAGGGGAGAGATGTATGGCATGCTTAAAAGTCTGATTTGACAGTTATAACTGTTATTATTCAAAGGTTGAGTTATTTAGTTTTGCTGTCTTGGCAAATTAGTTGCTTATGGTCTGTGGGGCACTGTTTCAGTTTAACCTTCATTTTGCCCTGGTGGGGGGTTAGGAGTGAACGTGGTTTTCTCCTGCGGAATGACACAGGGAAGAGTTAGGTACCTAAAAAGGTATTATACGGGAGTTTTTTCTTGCTCTAGAGAAGCAAGGTTAGGTTCTGATGTAAGAGTTTACATTCAGTTTTTGTTTGTTTGTTTCTTAATTTTTGGTCTGATTCATGTCTAGTATTATACATTTTTTCCCTGCAATGGTTTAATGGTTTCCGCTTAAGCATTTTGATGTATGAAAAAATCACAATTGTATGTACAATATTATGGGCAAGGTCACTTCCTTCATTATAGGATGGTACTTAGCATTCTTTGGGGTGTCTCTGACATATGTCCTAAAAAAAATTACCTCCTATGGCCTCGTTGAAAATTGGCTCGTGGAATGTGGGAGGGATAAATTCGCCAATAAAGAGGAAGAAAATTTGCATTTATAGTAATTAATTTCATTTAATTAAATTTAATTAGTTATTTAGTTAGATCTTGTAATGTTACAAGAAACTCATCTACTCGAATCTGAGGTGGTTAAGCTCAATATGATGGGTTTCAAAGTACTTAAGTGACCCTTATTAAGAAACACATTACATTGTAGACCCCCATTGTAGACCCCCAAGGCAGCTATATTATTACTGATGTCTCAGTGGCGGGCTCAAGATTTATTTTATGCAACTTATGTGCCCCAAATTCGGCACAAGCTAAATAAAAAAAAAAAACTTCTTAAATAACTGTACCCGATTGCTGACTCCTCGCTGATCATAGGAGGAGATTTTAACTGCGTTATGGCACAACGTATGGATAGACAATTCGCTCCTAACTACACATTCCTCCAACAATAGTGGATTGAGGTCGTTGGTCTCCCAACTCAATTTAACTGATATCTGAGATCTTGCAATCCCCTGGAAATGGAATACACTTGTCCCTCTGCCGCGTTATCTAGATTAGATTATTTATTTGTCACGGATTCCGTGAAACCGAAAATTCAAGACGTCAAAATTGAAGCGATATGTGTATCCGATCATGCCTTGGTGTGGCTTCAATTAGCAACCAATGTTGATATAGGTAATATAAGACAGTGGAGGTTCCCTGCTCATTTTAGTAATTCCTTAGCTTTTCGACAAATGATTATTGATAAATGGGTGATTTATAAATGGGTGATTTATGTTTCGGACAACGTCACTCATACTTCAGACCCTTTATTATTCTACAAACTGCAAAAGCGGTATTGTGGGCGAAATTATATCTTATGTACAACAATATAATAAAAAAATATATGAAAATATATGCTGAATCACAGAAGCTCCTCACTGAGACTTATCAAAGTTTTCTAAATGATCCTACGGTGTTGAATAAGAAATCTTATTATAATGCTAAAATACAACAAATAGGTGACAGATATATATCACGTGGCAAATACATGTTTTATAAATTTGGTAATAAAACGGGGCGTTTGCTCTCTAATTTATTAAGGGCAACAGGAAACAGAATAATATTAGTACCCTCCAGAAAGAAGATGGTACTAGAACTAATAAGGGCGCAGATATTTCCAAAATATTTAAATCTTTCAATGAATCTTTCTATTCCCATAAAAACCCTGACTTGGAGATGAAAGCTAATTTTTGGCAGCAGTTAAATACTACATCCTTAAGTTCTGAATATGTAAATCTCCTTTCAGCTCCAATTACTGTAGAGGAGATTGAGGTGGTTATTAACAAATCGGTTTTTGAAGTTATATGGACTCAACATGAGATACCTAGGTATTTCAACGCAGCTATTCTTAAAGTGCTACCTAAGCCTGGGAGGGACCCTGAGTTGGCGAGTTCTTATCGCCCTATTTCATTGCTTAACTTAGATTATAAAATATTTACCAAAGTATTGGCTGAACGCATGAAATTAGTACTCTCTTCCATCATTCACAGAGACCAGACTGGTTTTTTATATGGGGGTGGCACTCTGTGGTAAACATCTGTAAAATTCTTATTCTGGAACTCTGAGTTAGAGCCTAACCTTGTCATTTCATTAGACACGGAAAAAGCGTTTGACATGGTTACCTAGGACCATTTGTTTGAAACACTACATCGCTTTGATTTTCCAGATGTTTTTGTTCAGGCTATCTCTACTCTGTATGAAGGGTCTACAACTCAAGTGAGTATTAATGGGTATCATACTCATTCAAAATGCAGTGTGGAACTCGCCAGGGGTGCCCACTATCACCGCTCCTTTTTGCTGTGGCACTAGAGCCTTTAGCTATACACCTTAGAGGTAATCCAAATTTTCAAGGTATAAAAATTGGCAAAAGAGAGATAAAATGATCACTTTTTGCTGATGATATGTTCTTATTTGTTTCCAATCCCCAGAGTTTAGTACCGGCCATTGTGGATACTATAAAACAGTTTGGGTCCTTCGTAGGCTACCGAGTTAATTTTCAGAAGTCTGAAATATTGCCTTTGTCTGGGTTGGATAAGATTAACAAGATGGCACAAATTTTGAATCCCTTTCAGGTAGTGCATAAAAAGTTGAAATACCTGGGTATCTTCATTACCCGTTGTCTTCAGAGCTTATATAAGGCCAATGTCAAACCTGTCATACAGAAAATTGTCAAAATAAGTGAAGAATGGTGAAATTTTAATGTATCTTTATTAGGCAGAATCGCTATTATTAAGAGTATTATTTTCCCTAAATTATCCTATATTTTACAGATGCTTCCCTTGTTGTTGACAAAATCTGATCTTACTCTATGTGTTACATTGTTCCGAGAGTTTATTTGGAATAAGAGACGTCCAAGGATATCTATTGCTAAATTGAAACTTCCTAGAAATAAGGGAGGAATGGGGCTACCTGATATTTTCCCTTTTTTCTTACGCGGTTAATTTCCGCTATATTTCTGATTGGTTTCTAGGGAAACATATTTATACAGATCAGGTACTGGAGGAGGAAAGTTTTCGACCATTTCCCCCAGCAGCATTGTTAACATGTTCCAGGAAAAATCTACCACAGAAATATTATAGACATATTTTATTTCAAGATACGTTTTGTTCTAGGGGCTGTATTAACAAAAAGTATAGCCGTAATAGTCTTAGCTTCAAATATGTTCTGATTTGGGGTAATCCAAATTTCCTTCCAGGCTTGGAGAATGGTTTATATTTGACCTGGAAATCAAAGGGTAATAGGATTACATGTGATATATTTGATCCAGGGGGACAACTTTTTACTTTCCAAGCAATTGCAAAGAAATATAACCTTCCAAATTCTCAATTCTGTATGTATTTGCAGTCTGATATTTTGTGCAGTCTATTCCAAAACATTGTAATGACTGTAGTCAGACAGATCGCCTAATGCAATTGTTACATTTTATTAAATCCAATAAATATAAAACTAAACTTTTGCAAGAGGATCTATATGATGGGGAGTTAGAAAAATTATGGCAATCCTTGTTAGAGAAATGGCAATTTAATGTACCTGACATTAATGACTCCGAAGAGCTTTTCTCACACATGGAAACAATTATGAAAGCTCTAAAATCTGCTCGTCTTCAAGAGGTCCATTTTAGTACCTTAAATAGAGCTTATATTTCACAAAACAGGTGGCATTTCTTGGACAGAGAGATCCCAAGTTTATGTCCTAAATGCAAAAGTAATATGGCCACATTCTATCATGATATGTGGGAATGCGGTAAAATCAGAAGATTTTGGAACAAGGTGACTAATATGATTAATTCATTGTTTTCAATAGCTGTGGATTGTGATCCGAAGGGAATGCTCTTGGCTAATTTTTCTAATTGGGACCTAGGTGATAATCGGAAAAACTATTATCCCTTTCTTAACGGTCATAGTGACGGTAGCTAAAACCAAAATTTTAGATAAATTAGTTGATAAAGATGCACCCACCTTGGAGGCTGTTAAATCTTCTCTTCTACAGTTGCTTTATTTTGATAGAAGGGCAGCATTTCCAGACGTGGAAAAGGATGTTGAAAAATTCTTTAATAAATGGGGTTCTTATATAGAATCCTTGGATGTTCCTACACAAGATTCCATTCTGAAGGTATTTGAAAACATTACGTGTTATTTATATAGAAACTTACAAATGTGACCCTTTAAGTATATAATACAACGTCTGTAATACTAGTGTGAATTTTAGTGCCCATCAAAATACTCTAATATCAAATATAATACAATATTAATGTTTTTTTATGTGTTTTCTGTTATGTTTAACTCATAGGTTTTCATCATTATCAGTAGAGGCTGTTTGCATCTGACTTATATGTCACTATGTACATATGATGTATTGTAAAATTTGACATTGACATTGTTTTAAATGTTATGTGCTATGTCTACAAAACAAAAGTGGAAGTCTGAACAAATGTATGATACCTATGACATGTTTGTTTCAGTTGTTGAAAAATAAATAAAAAGATTTATAAAAAAAATAAAATAATCAGTATTAGTACAATAGCTGGCTGGCCTGGAATTGTGAGGCAGTGGCCCTTATTAATGTGTAAAATGCATACTGAATAAAATTCCCCCAATCATTTCCTCCAGAAATATTTGGATTAACCACATCTTTGGTTTCATTCACATTCACAGTGCTATATTGTGCAAAAGCAGAAGTGATGAAGAGATGAAGAATTTATAGCATATTTTCTTGTGAACCTGAAGTTTTTCTCTATTGAACTTAATTGATTGGCAGCTCTGGATTGGTACGAAAAAGTGGTACATAACAGTCCAGCACAATACAAATACATTTAGCAGATACAGTCCTATCCCCAGTGTGTATGATGTAAATGATGGTTTAAGCACCAGCATTGCATTGGGAATGCTTGACTGTCAGCAGCATCCTGAATTATACATGCCCTGTGTGTTGTTTCAGTGTTTTGCCATAAACTGTGTTTACTTCCATTATGATTTGAGTTTGTATTAAGCTCATTTTGAGGCACATGCCCTGACTGTCCATTGACTATTTTAGTCCATCCATTCCCTCCTCTGTAACGGCCCTCTGAATTAAGTAGTCACAGCAGTTTCTGGAAATAAGGGAGCACAGCAGAACGCCAATGTCTATTTCTTTCATCTTTCCTCTAGAAATTAGGTGGCAGTACTTTAAAGCTACTGCTCACATCGTATGGCTTTCTTCTCCCTTCACTTTCATACAGTCAGCTGAAAACTACAAGTACATAACTTACAGTGGGGCTGATCCAGATTTGAAAGAAACAGCAAAAAAAAAGGAGCAAATCTACACCTTGGCAAAACCATGCTGCACTACACAGAGAGGTAAATATAAAAAATGCAAACAGAATGAGTTAAGAGGCGATGTTTAGTAACTCAACTCTTAATTAGAGTTTAAAAATGTATATCCCTTCACTGTTTGTGTGCAATATAAGAATAGGTCTACTAGTTTTTTGGGACTTTAGCGATAAACTTAATAATTAACCCTTTATAATTAACTTATAAACTCCTCATAATTAACCAGTTAAAAGCACAGCATTAAGCACATGAGATAGAACTATACATTTTTTTTAATTTTTTTTTTACTACATTCCATTTTTTCAGCAAATAAATTTTGATATTTTGCATTCTTTTAAAAAAAAAAAAATTAAGCCAAACAAATGGTTAATGCAAATCATTGGAGGAAAGGGGTTTTGAGCAGTGTACAACAAGTAATTCTGCTAATTTCTATCTCTTGTTGTTTATGGAACTAGAAATACACCTAAGCCTTGCCATGATATACATTCACAAATGTATAAAACATTTTTTAGAAAGGTTTAAGAAATTGAAAACCATTGCTTACTATATATCCCCCTCTGGTTCTCCAGATGGCATTTTTTTTATTTTTATAAAGGTTTTTTTTTTGGCATATTTTAATTTATATTTTTACATATTTTCTTGTGTTTAACTATATAATTATATTTATTGTATTATTTTGATTCAAATTATATCAACTACCTATCTTAAAAAGTTACAGCAAACTCGTGTCTACTATTGTCAACATCAATGGGTTCCTTAAATGGAACATAACAGTAACAGACAAGACCAAATCTTTTGTGTAGATCCAGTTAAACTAATATACTATTGTTTCCTGGCAGGAAATTTACAATTATTGTGCCCTGCTTCTGACCTTACTATTATTGTCTATCTTTTTGTTATCATGTGATCCATATGAAAAAAATGGCTGACCTTTAAAAATATGATGTTATCCCATGTTGTATAAATTTGATTTGTATGATGCATTAAGTTTGTTTAGACTGGCATCATTAATATCAAGCGTGATCAGAATATCATGTATCCCCACATGTGCATAGAGCAGCATTGTATTAAAATGCTAACAATATTTTATTTTCATATTATTTTCTTGACTGTTTATAATAATTAAATTAAAATGTAAAATTTTGGCTTTTGCTACTCTTTTACACTTGAATTCTATTCCTTAGTGAAAGGTATAGTAGTATTATTTATTGAATGTGTGCAGCTCTATGACTTAAGAAAATGTAATACACTTGTGTATTACAAATATTTATGCAGACTTTTTTTTGAATGAGACAAAAATCTTCAACAAATTTAAACGATTAAGCTTTTCCAGGAAGATTGGTTTTACAGCTTGTAGCAGCAAGATGCAGTTGAAGTTAGTCTGAAAGCCATTATTATGACCTTGCATTGACCACATTCTATGAAGTGCTACATGATCAGGGACAGGGAAGTTGCTTAATGGAAGTTATATAGTAGCTAGATGTATCCTTGTCACACTTCATCTAAACTGATACATTGCAATGGTCCACACTGCTCAGACCTGGCAATTACTGTCCAATTCCAATCTATTCCACACTGCCACTATAATGAAAAATAATTAGGAGCCTGAAAATGAGTTTTCGCATGAAATGGTTTCAGTGCTTGGACACAATCGCCTTTGGCAGATGGCTGTGGGTTTACTTTAATATAATAAAGACAGTTAATCATCTCTAAAGAGTGCACTGAATGAATAAACTTTTAACACTAGTTTTTTTTATTGAAACTCTTAGACTGATCAAGTGCTTAATTCTCAAGAGTTTAAGTTCAGGTTGTTGAATTTTTATGAGGGTGTATAAATTAGGTCTTACCTTTCCTAGAAAAGAAGGAGAAAGATAGATTTCAGAAAATAAATAATTGGTCTTTAATTGTTTGAAAATCACTTACTAACAAAAAAAAAACCTGTCAATTTTCTGTTCTTATTAAATTTCCAAAGACATACAATATACTGCACATAACTAACATATACTAACAAAAATATGTGACAAGTACCTGGTTCATTGTGGAAGGAAATTTTTAAGCATGAATCCAATAATTTTACACTTTTTTTGCCTTTTTATTTCGAAAATTCAACTTAATTGATAAAGAGTCAATATTAACCTTAACTATTGTACAGTACATCATATGACTGATTTTTCACCATTAAAGGATATTGCATTTTTGCATTTGGAAATTCTTGTGTCATACTCTTTTTTTCCCTCTACTGATAAGAGAACATCACAGATTAAGAAAAATATTGGGTCTAACAACACATTTAAGGTGTAAACTAGACATATGGCATACCATTTAGTTTGTAACCTCATCATAGTGTGTTGCTGTTCAGGAATCAGTAAATTTGCATAGATTAGTGTAACTTGGTATGAATTTCACTAAAAGTTTTAATACCAACTAAATAAAACTAACATTGATGGTATTGGATGGAGTTCACTTATAAATTGTAAGTTTGAAGTTAAAAGAAATTTATATCAATGTATAGTTAGTTCATCCGAGAAGTTGGAATGTGCTGGAGAGTTGTAACTTTAGATGAAATGAGTAATAGGGTAGCTGATAGTAAAATAGCCTTCCATCTGAGTGTAAATATACTTGGGATAAATATAAGGATATCTCAAATCTAAAATTAAATTGAGGGTCAAATAGGGTCTAGGGTCAGTATAGTTTAAGAAAAATGTCAAAAAAAACAACTGGGCAGACTGGATGGGCCATGTGTCTGATATATGCCACAAGTTTCTATGTTTTTACGTTAATTTTTAAAATTTCACAGTACTGCGGCAAAAAATTAGGCAAATATGCATAATTTTAAAATACAATCATAAGAAAAGTCAGATCCAATTATTCATATTCTTTTATATTAAATGTAAAGTGTCTATACAAAAAAAAGTGTTTTTTTAATACCCTAGCTGTGGCCATTCAGTCACCAGATTATATTATTCCTTGGAAGTCATGAAGGATTTTTTCAGCTTTTCTTTGATTAGATAGTTGAACTTTGAATGCTTATAAAGGTCATTTATATATTACACACAGATGTAAACAGAGCAATTTCAGTATTTTGGAATTAATATATGTTTACCTGAGAACATTTTAAAAAGTGCAAATGACTTTAACAATATTTATCCATTCAACCTATATCAATTTATTCTGCAATTCCTTTCAATCAAACTTGAGATTTGCTAAAGGATGTTTTGATTAAAACTGATCGACCTCTCATTTGATGTGTGAACTATTATAAGATGTAAGCTACTCCAAAGTATTATAAGATTCATTTTTTTATGTGTCAGGAACTAAAGGGGCAAGACTTTCATTTCATCATCTTTATAATATCAGGAAATATTATTTACCTTTAGTGCCCGATGATATGTCTTAACCTTTCCCCAATTTGAATGTTAAATTGACTACAGCAAATAAAATTATCCTACACAACAACATGAAAAAAAGATCCTCTAACCAGTACAATTTAAATTTAATTAACAGCATACATGAAATAAATGTAATAAAAACCAAGGGCACCAACTTATTTCTGGAACCCTTATTATCCTAGAAGCAGAGGGTCTGCTTAATAGTCTCAAAGGTTTCTCTCCTTGCTGAGACTTCTCTTTCTGGTCTCTAAAACATTACTGTTCCTATTGCTTCTCTTAGAATTGGTTTATATTACAGCAGGGGGGAGCTCAGATGCATAAGAACATTTTTAGGTTGGGGGGTCAAGATATCATTTTGTTTTGGGAACGCCCAACTTTGCTCGTGCCTGCATTGTTAGAAAGTTAATAACGACTTAATAAAAGTACACAGAAAGAAATAATAATTAAAATTGCCTTAATAGAATTATTTTGGTTCATATGAAAGGAGAGGGAGGAGGTTCTCAGCTTCTCAGTTTACTCTATGTGTGTCAGCAAACTGTGCTGGATGCACAGATCGTATGGGGATGGTGTGTGCTGCCGGAGCGCAACTTTAAATCAGAGAAGGAGGACAAAGGGATAAAGTGATGGGTATCATTAAATATATGCATACATTGCATATACCCGATTTTTGTTTACTTGATTTTGTTCAGTGCTAGCTTTGGGTTATTTACTAACCCGATTCTACCTATATCTACTTTCTGCCTTGCACTATTATTATGCTTACCTGTTCACCTGTTCACTCGAGTGCGGATCCATCCCCTACGGGGTGTTTTTCATATATAT
>WWET01001756.1:241847-255851 GCA_011038615.1 Limnodynastes dumerilii | reverse complement strand
TTCTATTACACCTTTTCTTTTGAAAAATGGTACCCTCCTCTAGCTGGTCACAACCCTTGATGTATTTGAAAGCTGCTATCATGTCCCCCCTCTCCCTTTTCTGCTCCAAGCTATACATGTTTAGTTCCTCTAGCCTTTCTTGGTATGATTTGTTACAAAGACCATGGACCATTTTAGTTGCTCTTCTTTGCATAGTCTCTAATGTGTTTATGTCTTTCTGGAAATATGGCCTCCAGAACTGAACACAGTATTCTAGGTGAGGGCATACCAATGATTTATAAAGGGGCATCACTACTTCTCTCTTTCTGCTACTAATTCCTCTCTCTATGCAACCAAACATCTGACTTGCCTTTCTCATTACTTGTGAGTTGTCACAAACATGGAGACTTGGGTAGTTTAGAGAAGTTTATTGCAAGATTATGGAAGGTTCAGACAATGCTAAAAAAAACACTCAATACAGAAAAAAAACTGAATAATAGTAGCAGAGAATGGTAAATTCAGGAGTCCAGGAGGAGGCAGCAATAAACTGGCCACACTGGATATTAATACTGAAGTTCAGAACAATCCAGGAAAAGGTGCAATTAAGTCCACAGATAATACAAGTGCAAAAAATGATAATAAATCCACAGGTAATGCAGCAGCAAGAAATGTAAATAAAGTCCTCAGGTAATGTGACACAGGAGTATTCACAATGCAGGTGCAGAGCTGGAACAATAAATACTTGAGGTAAGTACAGGCTGTGGGTACTGGAATGATAAATATCAGGTCACAGGGAAATGCAAACAGGCTTGAATGATGATAAAAGCAGGAACCCAGGAATGCACAAGTACAAAGGAATAAACATAGAATGGAAGTTGCTCAATCAATTTATAGGCAAATGGGAACAGGTGCATAAAAGGCAGGGGTTAACCTGCTAGCCACAGAAACAAAGAGAAAAAAAAACCCCAGCACACTGTCATAAACCAGTAACAAACTATACTGTTCTATCTGTAAAATAAAACACAGAAATGTCCGTTACACATATTTGCGCAAATATGCGATAAACCACCAGCCAACGTCAAGGCCTTTCTGTATATGGTGGTCCTAACTCTAACAATGAGAGTCCCAATGTTGGGTCCCATATATATGTTTATAAGTTGAGAGCCAACTTACCTAGGAGACATCCCTTAAAGTCTCCAAAATGGCTGCTGTGGAGCAACTCCCCCTCACAGCTGCTGCTCCCAGACATACCCACAGACAGAATAAATACAGAATGGAAGTTGCTCAATCAGTTTCTAGCTAAATGGGAAAAGGTGCGTGAAAGGCAGGGTTTAGTCTGCTAGCCACAGAAACAAAAGGAAAAAAAGCCCCAGCACACTGCCATAAACCAGTAACAGACTATACTGTTCTATCTGTAAAATAAAACACAGAAATGTTCGTTACACATATTTGCGCAAATATGTGATAAACCACCAGCTTACAGGTACAAAGGAAGCTGTAGACTTGGAGCAAAAATCCAGGAGTTCACCAAGGTACAGGAAGCTGGAACACGGGTAGTTGATGCAGAGCCAAACAGACATGAAAGACATCAATGAACCAGCCAGGAAGGATTGGAAGTTGCTGGCAATATGCAGGCCATGCAGGTGTCAGGGTTCAAGCTAACAAGCTGCAGACATCTGATGTAGACACAGACCTGAACTGCATAATCCAGAACTGTGACTGAAGCTGGAGAAAGAGGGGGCAACTGGTGGTGGAGAGAGGTCACTGCAGGAACTGGTTATGACAGGAGTGCTCTTTCTTACACCTTCTTCTTACCCATTGACTTTTTTAAATATTGATGTTAAAGAAGTACTATGACTGCCAGCACTAGTACTGGGATGCTACAGTTCTATAAACTGGTCCAGGATAGATATACACCAGAACAGGTGTAATGCTTATGTTCGTAAAATAATTGTACAGCGAGTGAGAGAAATGAGGGACAGTTACATTTACCCTTTTTCTATAAGAATAAATAAATCTCTTCTTTTACAGGGAAAACAGACCCAGTAACTATAGCAATATATATTGCCTGTAACAAAGTTTTTCATTGACATACAAAATTTGAATGTCCAAAAACCGTTTTTTTTTTTTAAATAACTAAATTTTATTATTTAAGGGTTATGACACAAACAGACCCAGTGAATACAGAAATACATGTGTATACATTCTTGAGTAGTTCATATTAACTAACTAGTGGAGAATAGGGTTTAAAGTTGATGTCCCACATTTTCAACTCTTAATTGCAGTTTCCAACTAAAATAGTTTTATATTTGTAATGACAAAGTAAAAAAAGAATAATTTTTCCCGCATAAAAAATATAATTGATTTTTATCCCTCATACAAAATTTTTGTTGTTGTTCCTGCCTTGATAAGCCACTGTAAAGAAAACCGCTGTAACTTTAAAAAACATACTTATTTTTGAATTTTCTTTTTCCTCCATATTAATATTATATGAAAATTTTGCAAACACATAACACCTATTTTTTTTTTTTGTATTACACAAAATGCATGTTACATTTGTGCTACATATAACTTAAAATATTGGTCTTAATTCTGTATTAGATGCTAACTGACCTAAGAAATTTATAAACTTTAGCAATCTAAACTATTAAGGAATTTTAATTTACAATATAAATAGGAGTAAAATAGGGGTCTCTTAAATGTGTCATGGCTTTCTCCTTCAGTTCTCTATTGTTTATATCAATATTAACATGATATTAATTAGGAAATAGGAAAACAGAGGGTGCGCTCCATGGTGTAAAAACTTTTATTAAGATACATAAACTCCAATAATATTCAGCGTACCATTAAAACCTTTCAATCTGAGAGTAAGATATCAGCACAAAAACAATATGTCCGTACGTTACTGGGAATCCACAGGCTTTCAATAGTGTTTGATCCTCACGTGTGTGCACTGAATATTATTGGAGTTTATGTATCCTAATAAAAGGTTTTACACCATGGAGCGCACCCTATGTTTTCCTATTTCCTAGATGAAATTGCTTTGGACCAGACAAAGACCAGTCCTAAAGGAGGGGAGCAGCGGTCCATAATAGGATCTGGTGTGGAAAGAGAAAGCAATTACTGAAGCCTGTGGCTTGGACTGGAACTCTATTATAACGTGTATTCACCGTTCCATGGGACTTTCTTGAACTGTCACCAGAGCGCACTATATCAGTATCTGTGTATGATATTTATTACATTTAATTTATTCATTTTACATGAAAATCTTTAATTGACAGATTATGCATAGGTATATATTAATATTTAATTATTTTTAAACTGCATATTCAGTAAAAAATTACTTATCATTCAGTAGTGTGTTCTTTAAAAACCACAACCAAATTAACCCCTCATGATCCAATACTCAACTTAAATGGAACCTATATATGGGTAATGACTTGAGTTAAGATTCCATTATTAAGAAGAGTTATAAACTTTTTTATAAAAATATATTGATAAATTATTATAGAAAAGTAATATATATATAGCTCTTCTTCTTTGTTTTGAATATATATATATATATATATATATATACACACACACAGATAACTTACAGAATAAGTATGGAGCATATATATATACAGTCTAAGCGTTCTCCTTCTGGACAACTTTGGGGTAAAGTAACATCGGAACTGTGAGTGCACCGGCACATTAATTGTGACACTAACTATAAAGTACTACGGAAATCCACTATATTACTGTGAGATATACAGGACTTTTGCCTCTTAGATAAGAGTGTGAACTGATCTAGGAGGACATCGTTCTGACATTTAAAGGAGAACGCTTATACATATATATATATATATATATATATATATATATTATTATTATTATATGCATCATTTGTAGTGCACATTGCTATTAGGATGTTTGCCATATAGACTGTGGCTTATCATATGCAGGAATAGTGTGAGCACCTACCCCAGCCAGTTTCTTTGTATTCTGTCTTTAAGTAAATGCCTCCATAAAATGCCTCACCACCGGTGGGGTTTTATTGTTAACTGACATAAGCGATTTTTAATGAATGAATGGTGCAAAGCAATATGTTCCTTGAAATTCGGCTGTTTTTGCCTATATACAACTTAGAACATGGGCACGCAATAACATAGACCACAAATCTGCTTTCACAAGTTAAACGCTGGCAAATTTGATGCATCAGTTTCAATGTAGAATGTTTAAATAATTTGTACAACCATTGCACTTAAAGACACCAATTCTCTGAATTAGCCAAATGGTTCTTGGTGTCACTCTCAGGTCAGTCTTAACTAGTAGGTCTCTGAAGTTGGTACTTCTTTTATAGCACATGAGAGGACATTCTTTAGTAAAAGGTGCCAGTCTAATGTCCAATGACAAAATATGCCAATGATCTAAAACCACTGATCTTATAATTGGGTATAATGTAGAAAATGTAGTACAGAAAGTTAATCTGTTGTTATCAGTTAGCCTACTTGTCTTCTGTACGATTTCCTCTCAAGTTGCAAACAATGTTGGATAGCTGACTCCACCTCCTTCCTATTATATCTCTGACTTAGGAAGCGCTCGCCCATTTCTTTCAGAGATGTCTTCAGTGTGTTGAAATCCAATGGGATGCATACCAAACAGATCATCTGCGAGAAAGGCAAACCAGACTTTAAAGGCGTAGGGTGGAAAATATTGGCACTTATCCTTATCCTTATCCTTAGTATTCATATCCGTGCTCTTTTTAAACAAAGTTGTCTTAAAACCAGTGTTGGTCTGTTGAACCGTTACATCCAGAAAGTGTATGCATTCATAATCACAATTCATTGTTGTATCAAGATTGTTTAATTTCATAATGAATGCATTAAGACATATCTCCTGCCCACTAAAAGAAAACTCATCAATAAAACAAACATAAAATTTAATGTGGTATGAATATATGATATCCATGTAATTTTCTTCAAAGTCATTCATAAATAAATTAGCATATAATGGGGTCATATCTGACCCCATTGCAGTCCCCTCTAATTGTAAATAAAAAGTTCTGAAAAAAAAATAAAATAATTTTTTTTCAAGATGAATTTGATCAAAAATTTTGAAATTACTTTGAAGGACCTTCATAAGACATTGCACATTTCAATGCTCTTTCCAAGGCTAATAGACAACCATGATGCAGAATGTTAGTATATAAACTAGTCACAACACATGTGACTAGTATGACATGTGCGGCGAGTTTATCCACTGTAGCAAGACGATTTAAGAAATTAGTCATGTCCTTGATGTAACTCCTTTTGTATTGTACCAAGGACTGCAGATGAAAGTCTATATATTGTTATACGGGCTGACACAAGACCCCCTTGAGGAGATGACTGGTCTCCCAGGGGGATTAATGAACAATTTGTGTATTTTAGTTAACACATAAATTGTCGGTATATTAGGATGGGCTTGCATAAGAATCTAGATGTTTCAGCCGAAATAGTCCTTTATTGTACAGCTTCAGTCAGAAATGCATCTAATTCACGCTTGTAGTCTGATGTAGGATCATAAGTCAGAGATTTATAGTTATTAGGGTCTGTAAGTTGTCTCATGACCTCAGCAATATATGTTTCTTTCCCAAGGACAACGATCGAGCCACCTTTGTCCACCGGCATAATACAAATTTTAGAATCTTTACACAATGTCTTAAGGACCAATTTCTCCCTTGGAGACAGATTTGAATGTTAGATTTTGCATTGTGCCCATTTCTTAAAAATATCACGTTTAACTAATCTAGTAAATGTGGAAATATCTGTAAATTGTCTATCACCTGTTGAAGAATTATCTGATGATTCAAAATAATCTATAAACTTTAACAATCTTTGGAATTTAAAAAGTTTAACTTCCACATCGAATGTACTTGGACAGTAGGTTTCCATAAAAGAGAGACCTTTACTCAATACTGCCATTTCAGTGTCAGTAAGTGCCTTAGGTGATAAATTATAGACAACTAATTCCTTGTCTGTATATGTTATATATTTATATTCTCCTATTCTGGGCTACAATTTATATACAGCGCTTCTGAAAATTTTTCAGTTATTGTAATATTAATATAGCAAATTTAAATTAAATTGAATTACAGTCATGAAAACTTACATATATTGATTACATTATATCTATATATGCTCTTAAATAATAATTGCATCTATTTATTTGTTGAAATAGCATGTGTGAATCAATAGTTTATTAGCCATGCTATAAGGCAATCTTGTTTAACTACTGTTTTTTGTTATAGACTGCTCCTCTATTATATATTATATGTAAAATATTTGTTTGGAATCATATATATAAAACTTGTATTTTGAAATGTCCAGTAACAGAAGCCTATTACAGAGAGGGTTAAGAAAGTCAGGGGAAAGTCAGAAAGTCATTTGCGTAAGTCCCCTGACTAAGAACATCGGCGCATGTGTGTCCCAGATGTTTCATAAACGTACCTTCAGATGTACATAACAAAGTTACGTACATCTCCGCCATCCAGTCAGGGATAGGAATTTAAATGAAGGGTTGGGGCAGGGAAGTACTGTTATGCTTTGCTCTGCGTTAATACGGATGCAGATCAATGCGTAACTACTGTTAGTGGGAGTGCCAGGGGTGTGCACTCCCCTGTACCCAGCGTAATCAACTACCCCCGCACACACGAAAAGCACGCGGGGGTCTGGATCTAGCCCATTGTCACAGAAAGTGAAATGCAAGTGGTGCTTTTACCAATATATTCTATAGTCACTGTTACATACTCTTTATTACAACAGTAAAGTGAATCCACTGTGTAGCACCCATCCCAACACACAAGTTAAATTAGTGGTAGTTAATGGCAGTGAGGTGCGTTCCAATGTTGGGAAAAGTACATTATGTGCATGTTACAATTTACAAATCCTATGGTCCTAGTTGCATGTAATTGGGGGCATTTTAGGGATAATAATTTGCATCTGCCTGACCCCAGGTATAAGTAGAAAGGATGACATTTGGAGGATATTTAATTCTGTCTCACAGTGCTGATGGCTAGAGAAAAGGTACCCTAAAACATATTATGCACTATAGAGATTTGCCTTATGTGTTACACGTGTCATCTATACCTTGAATTGAATACCCTCCCCCTTTGAAAGCTGCAAAAGCTGAGTTTTCTCAGATATCTCTAATTGGTCCACAATTACATTTGTTTTCATTTTATCTGCAAGATAAGACAAAACCTATCCTCATGTTTCTATTAGTTATTTTTCCATATGTTAGTAGCAGGGCCATAACTAGGGGTATGCTATAGGGGTGCCAAGCACCAATCTTAAGGGGGGCATCAGTAAGTTAATATTTAATGTTAAATTGCCTTGGAATTCAGGATCAGGGGAACAATTTTACCTTTTCACCCCTGGCGCTAAAATTTCTTGTTATGGCTCTGGTTAGTAGTCATTGTATTTTTATCCAATGCTATAAGTGAACAATATCATTAAATTCATGTGAACTATCACTTCCATTACATATGTAATAACAATTAGCATTATTTCATTTTACAATAAATGAGTGAGTTGTTCTCCTCTTTCTAGACAATTTGTTTTCTGTAGCTTCATTTCTTTATGGTTATATTTGTAAACCTTTAACTTTGTTGATTTATCTCTTTGATTTACTGAGACATTTTCTAATGTTTGCCAGAAGATGTCTTTTTTGCTGCTTGGAATACAGCTTAATTATTTTAAACTGTCATTAACTGGCCATTGTTCAAAATGAATCAGTTTAACAACAATGTTCTATTTCAGTTCATAACCCCTTCAGAGGAGTGTAAAGAAATGAGTCATTGTTGTTAGTGATAGAGTCACTCTTATAAAGGGAAAACATCTTTACAACAAAATAAATTAAAACTGAACTTTACAAACATTTTTACATTTACATGCATTTAAATGCCACATTGTAAAATGTAGTACTTGACATTTCACATTTTGACAATCTATCAGCATTCCCCACTATTGCTATAACTTTATTCATTTAGTTATTTAATTTGAAAGAAAGTTGCTGTTTTTTTGGTTTCCAAGGTTTTTATTCACTATATGTGTGTACTTGACTACCTACAGCCATTCATGCTCTGCCATGAGACACTACTTCAGGTGTGTACTTGACTACCTACAGCCATTCATGCTCTGCCATGAGACACTACTTCAGGTGTGTAGAGGGATACTGGGGGGCACTGGACACATAATGGGGGTTGCTAGGAGAACTGGGCATATGAAGAGGGATACTGGGGAACTGGCCACATGTTGAGGAATACTGGGGGGACTGGACACATGATGGGGGATACTGCAGAACTGTACACATGATTGGGGGATGCTGAGGGGAACTGGCCATATGATGAGGGATACTGGGGGGACTGGACACATGATGGGGGATGCTGGGGGGACTGGACATATGAAGAGGTATACTGGGGAACTGGACATATGATGAGGGATACTGGGGGGACTGGACACATGCTGGGGGATGCTGGGGGAACTGGACATATGAAGAGGGATACTGGGTGGACTGGACACATGCTGGGGAAACTGGACATATGAAGATGGATACTGGGGGTACTGGACATATGAAGAGGGATACTGGGGATGTTGGGTGCATTGCGCTTCTGGAAAAGAATTTTAGTGTAATGTAAGATGGGCAGGATGGAAGAAGAGGAGCGTGAACAAGCAGGCTAGTGGTATTAACCGGAGAAGAACACCCCCTGGCGAATATAACAAAAGGTGTTATATTATAAATAATTATAGTGTATATATATAGATATATATATAAAAAGAAAAAAAATAGCATGATACAATTCCATCAAACGCGAACAGAGAAATTCAAGCATTTAAATATTACCAAGACCATTATAGAGCATGTGCGGGTAATACCATCACGTCAGCCTCTCAAAGATAAGCTGCCCTCTAACTGACAGAGCTGCACATTTTATACATGTGGATACAGGTAATAAATGACATCACAGTTAGAAACAGGTACAGTTGCATAGGTCAGTTTCCAATAGGTAAGACTTTGCATGTCGCCTGCTAGGGACCATCATCTGATTCTTCACTGTGTCCAGTGCTTTTTTTGTAAGAAACGTGCAGGAACTCACCCCTCATCAGCCCTCCTATACGTTTGCAGCCCGCTCATAAGTTTCAGTCATTATTACACCCCCCTATGATTTTGCAGCCCTTATTGCAGCCCCTTATAATTTCTAAGATCTTATTACAGCCCCCTCATAAGTTTCAGTCCTTACTACAAGCCACTTTATATTTTTTTTATAATGATGCCCCTTGTTATGTCCATCCTCCATGTCTGCCTCTTTTAATTCCAGCCTCCATTGTCTGCCCCCTCTAATGTCCAGCCTCCATGTGTGTGCCTTGTAATGTCCAGCCTCCATTGTCTGCCCCTTTAAATATCCAGCCTCCAATGTCTACCCCTTTTAATGTCCAGCCTCCATTGTCTGCCTCTTTAATGTCCAGCCTCCATGTCTTCTCTTACTTACCTTTAATGACTTCTCCCTTCCTCCACAGTGCTCCCTTTCTCGGACGCTCCCTGGTCTGAACTGCGGTCATGTGGTGCGGTAGTGGTAATTCAGGGTTCCTATGGGAAACCACATCTGTTTCTAGAATGGCAGTGACTGCATAGGTTTGGTCACTGCCATTCACAGTAACAAGTTTGGTCCTACAGGGCTCCCCTAGGAGCCCTGTATTACCTGTACTGTGCTGTTTAAAGCCCTGCCGCATATACAGCTGCACAAACTTTTAGCAAAAAAAACTATTTTGTCCCAAGAGTCTGATCTCTTGGGACAAGTTGTGAGGTGGGAGAAACAGTGGGACAGTCCCCCGGAAGTGGGACTGTCCCGCTGTAATGAAAAAAGGTGCCAGAACGCCATTCCGGTGCATCCAACGACAAAAAAAAGCACTGACTGTGTCTATCTTGCCTGGTAACTATACTTCCATGAAGACTTGTGTATCCAAGTTTGTGATTATTGTCAGTATTTGCATATATTTCTGTTTCAGGAATACACGGTGCAAATATGAGCAAATATACTATGCTCAGGTGCATGCCTCATTCCATTTCAGGCAATACATGTTTAAACTTTTAATAGCCAAACAAGATCTAGGTGCACTTTTTACTTCACTACAGTCAAATTATTTCTTTTTTTTTCCCGTATATATTTATTCTTCTTTATGTTCTGAAATTGTTATAATTCACTATATTTTATGCGCAATATATGAGGAAAGATGAAACCTTTGACTATACTTTTATATAAATAATCAAATATATCAACATATTTGATGAAGAATATCACGCAAACAATAAGTTAATTTCCCAGTGATGATTTAAAATTTATGCTACTCTACTGTACATTTTAAGTTTAACAGTGTGACAGTCCAGCGCTGACTAATATACTGTGACAGAAATGTAATTGCTCATCTGATCAATGTTCCATGTGTCACTATAATGTGAATGAAATAGTCTTTTATTAGCTGAATGTTTAGCATGCCATTTTATATAGTTGAGAATGTCATTCTGAAAAAGGGGCAAAGGACAAAAGTTGATAGAAAATGCAAATGATCCTGTGTAGAGTGTAGTGATATTGAATTGGATTGTCAGAAATGCAAGGATTAATTTTAGTGAGTACATAATGCATGCAATATCCACAAATATAGCAATTTGTACATTTGTCTTAGTCAGTTTTATAAAGCTAAATGTCATCAACATGAATGAATTAGCTGTATAGCAAGAATAAATACTTCAATACAACATGTAACTAACAAACTAACTGTTAAGATAAAGTGGCCAAATGCTGATGTTAAAAAGTCAACTCAGACTGGGTCATTGGTCTAAATTGTTAGTGCTCTATCTATATAGATATAGACAAAATGAGGGATGGTCTACTTAGACTGGAGGAATGGTCAAGAGTGTGACAACTGCAGTTTAATGCCAAAAAATGCGAAATCATGCACTTGGGGGACAAAAACCCAAAAGCTCAATATATCATTAATGACACTACATTTGCAACTACTAAGGTGGAAAGGGATCTAGGAGTCATTATTACATATGACTTAAAGGTATAATATAATATATACCTAGTATATATACCTAGCAATATAATAAAGCAATGAGAAAGGCAAGCCAGCTTGGTTGCATAGGGAGAGGAATTAGTAGCAGAAAGAGAAAAGTAGTGATGCTCCTTTATAGATCGTTCGTAGGATCTCACCTAGAATACTATGTTCAGTTCTGGAGGCCATATCTCCAGAAATATTTAAATACATTATACCACTTTCACATCACCAACTATGAAAAACCCAGATCTAAAAATCTGGGTTTTTCCGGGAAAGAAATGCCGGGTCAAAAAACCCCCACCTTTTTAAAGACCAAAAACCATGCGAAGTTCCTGGGTCTGACCCTTTCACATCACCAATGAATTTCCCGAGTCTGTCCTGTCTAACAACTGTCAATCATTGTGGAAATGAGCTCTTATTGGCTACTTGAAATGATGTAATTTAAAGGGGACTTTACTGTTGCACACAATGATGATGTCAGTACATGGTGGCCATTTTAGCTGCATTTTTTCTGAGACCATGGCTTTGTTGATCATTTTGATGTTTGAGACAGAAAATGACACCCTGTTGCAGCTAATTACATTGTGTCATATGGCTCATTGTGGCATGGTGAGGAAACAGATGCAATTTATAGTGGATTTGCGGAAGAGACAACAGTGATATTTGCGAAGGAGAAGTGCATACATTATGGCCACTCAGATGTCTATTCTGCGATACAGCACCCTCAGTAACCTCGATTTGTGGGCCCGAAATCGCAACCATGCTGACGCTTTCTGGGTTATAGTGGAAGCCTTTGAGGAGGATCAGTGAATTGCGCACTTCAGGATGTCCCGTGGGACCTTTCAGTATGTGCTTCATGCCATCTCACCAGTGCTGACCAGACAGACCACAGCTTGCCAGATCCCCATTCCACCCTGGAGGAGGCTAGCCATTGTCTTGTGGTGGTATGCAACCTCCGGGGAATATCGCATGATGTCCTGCATGTTCGGAGTTGGCATTTCGACCCTCAGTAATCTCGTGCGTGAGGTGACGGAGGCTTTACTGGAAGCACTTTATCAGTGCATAATCTGCTTGCCTGAGGAAGATCATCTGGATGACACCAGTGCTGGATCCTGAGACGTGGCTATCCGCAATGTGCTGGAGCGATTGACGGGACCCACATCCCCATCATTGCCCCTGTGCAGTATCCAGCAGATTACCATAACAGGAAAGGCTGGCATTCTATTGTTCTCCAGGCTGTTATTGACCACAAGTATTGGTAAGCATAAGTTCCAATGATACCTGTAATTATATGCAGTGTACTGAAATGCTAAAGGTATGCTATGTTCAGCTTCACAGATGTTTTTGTTGGGTAGCCTGGACGTTCGCATGATGTCCGTGTCTTGGCAAATTCGGAACTCTACAACCTGGCAGAGGAGGTTAGAGGAGGATACTTGTTCCCCAGAGAGGTAAATAAATAACTTAACCGTTGTACATCTTGTAACTGCTTAAACTTGTTATTATACCCCCTGTCCCTCCTGTACTTGCTTATATCACATGCTATAATGCCTTACCCCTGTCCCCCCTGTACCTGCTTTTATCACCTGCTTATTATACCCTATTATACCATCCTTGCTCTTTATTTTTTTTTGTGTCTTAACAAATGAGACTGAGCATGCATATATTTCTTTACAGAAGTCAAAGACTTTGAACGGAGTGGAGATCCCCATGCACATCATCTGGGATGCTGCATACCCTTTGCTGCATTGGCTGATGAAGGGATTCACCCAGCATCATAATCTTTCGGTGGAGTAAGTGCACTATACCCACTCACTCAGCTCGGCTCGGATGGTGGTGGAAAACGCCTTTGGCTGCTTAAAGGGAAGATGGGGGTGATTGTTAAAGCTCGCGGACATAGAAACACAACTTGTGCCGCATGTGGTTGCAGCTTGCTGCATTTTACATAATATCTGTGAAATGCACAAGGAGCGCTTTTTACCAGAATGGACCTTTGTGGACTCCGAACTACCTCAGCCATTTTCTTATTCTGAGCCAAGTGAGGGTGTGCATCGTGCCTCCAGTGTGGAAAGCATCCGCACAGCCCTAACCAACAACCTTTCCTCTTTCTATTAATAAAAACAAACTTTTTGAAACCTGCTTACTACAAGTACTATTATTATTGGAAATCACATACTTTTGTTTTTTTACATTAAAGTGCTTTTTTGTAAAACAATTTTAGGAATATATAAACATATAAAAATATATAAAACGATAACATTAAGGGTCAATATTGCTATAAGAAAACCATCACAACCAATCACAGTTGTTGATAGTGTGGGTAGTGCGCTCGAGGATACTGCTGATCTTGAGGAGGAGCAGGTGTGTTTTGGCATGAAGGTGGATTTGGAGGTGGTGGAGGGTAGGCAGAGAATGGTTGTCCGCTTGGCTGGTAAGGTTGGTACGGGGAAGGGTGTCTGTGTGTGTGGAGTGTGGGTCCCCAGTTAGAAAGTCCCAATTTCGAAAATTCGAATTGCGAATTTTCTTTTGCGAATGCGAATTTTCTCCGAATTGCTAAAATTCGAAAAATGCATTCACCTAAATGTTTCTATTTATACTAGTCTGAATTTCTAATTTTTCTAATTCGAAAGTCTATATTTCGAATACAGGTATATTTAGAATAGTGTACATTTCGATAGAATGCAAAGTAGAACAATGGTGAATTTCGAAAATCTGAATTTCGAAAATCTGCTAGCAGAAGACATGTATTTTGCGAAAAAATCGAAATGCGAATCGTTCGCATACCGAATGAGCCGCACTGCGAATTTTTATGCGAAATTTTCGCAATAATTCAATGAACAATAGCTACTGCGCATGCGTAGTAGCTATTGTACGTAATCTGCGTATCATCTAAAAGACCGCATATACACAATCTACGTATCGAAACGATACGCAGATTACGTACAATAGC
>WWET01001756.1:197445-230325 GCA_011038615.1 Limnodynastes dumerilii | reverse complement strand
GGCCATATCTCCAGAAAGACATAAATACATTAGAGACTGTGCAAAGAAGAGCAACTAAAATGGTCCATGGCCTTTGTAACAAATCATACCAAGAAAGGCTAGAGGAACCAAACATGTATAGCTTGGAGCAGAGAAGGGAGAGGGGGGACATGATAGCAGCTTTCAAATACATCAAGGGTTGTGACTGGCTAGAGGAGGGTAACATTTTTCAAAAGAAGAGGTGTAATAGAACACGAGGGCATGAATAGAAACTGGAGGGTGGTAGATTTAGAGGAAATGTATGGAAAAATTATTTCACTGAAAGGGTGATAGATAAGTGGAATTGCCTCCCATCTGAGGTGGTTGAGGCCAATACAGTAGAACAGTTTAAACATGCTTTTGATAAATATAAGGATATTCTAAATTGTAAACTAAATTAAGGGTAAATAGGGTCTAGGGTCAGTATAGTTTTGAATTAAGAAATGTGCAGACTAGATGGGCCATGTGTCTCTTATCTGCCATCACTTTCTATGTTTCTATATTTCTATGTTTACATCCAAAATCTAAATATTACTCTACAGAGGAAATTCATTAAAAATTATTTACAAAATTGGTTAACAGTAATTTTATCCTGTTATGAAAATAATTAAATTATTTTATTTGAAAAAAATATTAAATGAGTATAAAACTGCCAAATAAAAGGAGAGGGGTGCTCTTGATGCACAGAGACAAAACTTTAAATGAAGATTTTAGTCAGTATAGCTTCTTACAGACAATTGGAATCAGATCCAAATAATAAATATCTGCAAGACAAGGTATTGAAAAAAAAGTTTATTATTCAAACAAGATTGTAGTTATCGTAATAATTTAAACACAATGGCCCAGATCCAGAACAACGCTTGTGTGCGAATTTACACGTGGCGGAGACGTAAAATCGCGTTTTGGTAAGTACTGCGCATGCACACCATAGAAAATACGCTCCGTAACGTAGCATAAATGTGAACATATGGGCCATTCACGTATGTGTCACGTAAATTCTTATGTGTGGGCGTGCCAATTTTATGTGGGTCAAAAATACATCTGAAATACATTATGTAAGCGGGGGTTTGTATTTAAAGTGTACAGTATGGGCGTGCTTAGCTGCGTAAATACGTGTTGCTCATACGTACGTGTGTGTATGACATCGGTTACATGGGCAAAAGTTAAGGTACGGTTTGGAAAGCGGATCTCGGTCAAAATACGTACTTCAAAATACGTACGTGTGCCAAGTGGAGTGTATAGAAGGTACGCACACGTAAATACGCTACGCGAGTAAACGTATGGCAAGTGGAGTTCTGGATCTACCCCAATATTGGCAAGATTTGAGATATTTCAAAGATATAGTGAACCCATCAGTATGATCCCATTTTCCCATTCAATTACATCCAAAATTTCGTAGTAAGAGGTTTGGCACATAAAGAAATATGTACACAGATTAAGATTTAACCTCAAAGATTCTACATATTCTACATATGTTTTGAAAACTTTAAAAGATATTTGTTGAAAAGAAAAAAATGGAGCTCAATGGGGGCAATTTTTGCTCCCAGCTGCGCTAATTTGTATAAGGGTAGTTTGGGAGCAGGAGTATATTTATCTCATGTCCTTTAGCATTTTGTTAATGTGGGAGGGGTCACAATGTGATTTTGATGAGGTTATATAACTGAACAGTAATGAGTATGGTCTTAAATTTATTCCCAAATTGCAGGAACTCCAGATAGTATTTTTAGATCTATTCTTAGATTGCACAAATTTTTCACGTATTCTGATAAGATTGTAATTTCAGCTATTTTTTATTTTTCCAGTTGTCATCAGAAAAAGTGTATTAAAAATATTCACTATTCTCAGTTTATTTGCTTTAGCCATAATTCCTATAATTTAGTGGAATAATGCATGAATTTTAATTGATTTACAGAATATGCATATAATTTAACGTAAACAAGCAATTAAAGGTTAAAAACTGATAGGTTATCATTGTTATTATTTTTTGTCCTTTAGTTAAATAAAATGGTATGCTGTCATGTATTTGCTACATATCCGCTCAGTGGACATTAGCTTGACAACGCTTGATCACTGGACACTAGCTCTTCAGTGACGTTGAATCAACAGATATGCACTTGACAAGGACATCGGCCTGACATTTGTGCAATTGACGAGGACACCTGCTTGGTGCTTTCTACACTTGACCATGATATACATGGACAGGTGAGTATTATACTTAATGTTACCCTTTTTTTTTATCTGTTTACTGTTGATTTCAAATTTTTCTGAAAACAGACACACACAAAAACAGTGTACATATGTATTGAGCAAATATACAAACATCTAATAAAAAGCACACATGCATTGAGATGAACAGTAAACTGTTCTACTGTATGTCAAAACATAACACGTTCGGAGATGTCATCAACATATTGCAAACATGGAGAAAGGCAACATTATGGAGAAAGTAAAATACATAAAAAAAAAAAGAAGCAATCGATCCAAGTACAAGTTATGTATATGCATTCAGCCAAGCACACACTGGAAATAGTTTACAGCTACATTATGCAAATTGCAAATATGTGTATTCTTCCTTATGAGAATAAAAGAAATCTTACTGCCCAACTGCTGGTATATGTACAAAGTTGAATTCTCAAATAATTTCTAAAAATGTGCTTGAGTGAATAAACCTAGTTGCTCTTCAGTCAAAATATATTGTTCTCAGTAAAAAAAACTTTTGACTGTAGCCACAAAAGGATGCACATCAGAAGTCCAGGAATATTTTTTTTTGTTAGAGTAACAACTACAGTTATAACATGCAATGTCTCGTCCTTTCATGGGCATAAATCCCAATGATCAAAATGAGCACACAGCATAGTGCTTAATGTTGCTCTTAATGAGGTAAATCCAGACCTACGGGCCAGTTACGTTAGAACGCGTAGTGTATTTATGCTAGCATAATTTCTATGCACTCCTCTAGGCACTCTCCTCGCTCGTACGTACTTTGGCCGTTTTACGCTGCCCAAACACTACCTTAACTTTTCATAGCATAAGCACTGACGTACGTAATGGATTTACGTACGTGACGGCCTAACCAGGCCCATATTGTCCAATTTAAATGCCTCCCACCTGTTACAAAGCGTAAATACGGGTGTCGTATTGATGCCCCTGTCTCTTTGTTTGTAGTTACGCTGATGGTACATACTTTCAGCGTTACGTGGCGTAACATCTGCCATGCACCTGCGCAGTAAATACAAATAGCCAATTTGACATCATCGGCTAGCGTAAATACGCTAGCGTGCTTAGCTCAGGATCTGACCCAATGTTCGTTCTAGGATTAGAGTGTATGAATGTTGAAACTTCAAAGGTTATCAAGAAACTTTTTACATGTTTGTGTTAAATACTATGGGCCTGATTCAATTGCCAACGATGATGGGAAAAAGTACTCTCTGCGCTTTTTCTCATTATATAAGGTATGAAATTTGCCGGAAAAAATTGCTGTAAATTGTAAATTGCTTCGCGCCGCAAAATACGCCAGTGTGAAGCTAATTGAATTGGTCCCTGTGAGTATTAAAGACTTAAATGAAGGTATTGACATAACTCCCTTTTATAAAAATAAATAAACAAAAACCCTGTAATACAAGACTAGTTCCACCTGCTTGTTTCATATTACTTGGTCAGTAACAATTATGCCTGGTAATATTTGGATTGATTATTATTTCTCTCATTACTGCTCATTTCATCCTTACATTAAAAAATACATGAAGCATCTTAATTAAGGAAAAAAAAGGATATATGAAATGCAACATTGTATTAGGGTCCAGTAGTTTATCAGTTCCAGCCCTACAACAAAGAGGCGGGGCCTGGTTCTTGATTGGTGGGTGGCAGTCACAGTATGGTCACAACAAGCTCACCGTTATACACATGCGCAGTAGTGCAGACCCTCCAACATGACCCATTCCATTAGGTACAATTTAATCCACTCCTGAGCTTCCAACGGTCACTCACCTGGTTTAAATGAATTAACTGATATTTAAAAAATGATTTGCCTCTTCAACAAAGGAGGTTACCATAGTAACTGACAGTTGGAAACTGAGGAGCAAAGCATTTTGTACCTATTGGAATGGGTCATGTTGGAGGGTATGGTAGTGCCCACACCATTGTAGCGCTACTGCACATATACAGTAGTCAGGAGCAGATGTGCTGTCCTCAAAATGTCCCCCACCAAGTGCCACACCAGTCACCTGTCCCGCAAAGAGCCTCATCAATCCCCCCCTCCAAATGCCTGACCAGTCACCTACACCCCCCCAAGCTTATTATGTATAATTTACTAATGAGGAAGAGATATATAGATTTCTTACAATCGTCTTTGTGATCTTTAGTACTGCTTTTTAAGAAATATCTCCCTAATTGGGAAACTTTTTAATCTTTACAAATGAATATATTTGAAACTTATTTATGGATATTTATCTGTATTTATAGTTGAAATCAGTGGTCGAAGTGGAAATTTATAAATGGCGGTATGGACATTTAGAAGTGGCGGTATGAAAATATAGAAATAATAAAAGTGAATGGAGATTTATAGCTTTTCAATTAAAAAGGTGGGAGAAGTGACGGTATGGCATACACCCATATACCCCCTCACTTCGAGCCCTGGTTGAAATATATATTGTATATGAAGTTGTGTGTGCAACAAGAAATCATTTGAGTTATAATTGTATTAAGAGTAGTGTCTGATTTATAATACCAGTAAGCAATGTTAAGTCTTTTATAGGATCTGTTTCTTCAGTTAATTTAGCTGTGATCATTTGAGCTCCTGCTCTTAATATGATCAGCCTGGCTAATTACTGCTACATTTCATTGTCTGACTATGCGAGATACAAATATTTTTTGGGGATAAACAGACTGTTCTCTTTTACCCCCTGATGAAGTCAAAATGACTAAATATATTGGGGCTGAGATCAGACAGCAATTAATGCTTTACAATGGGGCTGTATCGATAAGAGTGTGCAGCTCAAAGCTCAAACTTTTATGGTACATTTTACAGTAACTTGTTTTTATGAAAATACATGTGTGTTTAATAATTTACTTAGACACTGTTACATTATGAAGCACCCCTGGGACCGGATCCACAGATAAGAAGTATGCGCAGATTTGCAAAAATACACAGGTAAGTGGCATGTGCACTCCTATGGAACTACTCTCTTTCTTACGGCTCTTTACTGATTTCCACGTCCATAGGGCTACCTAAACCCAGCCCATACTGCCCTATTTCAATGCCTCACCCACCCACTTTTCTTAACTTCCTACTTACGGACTACTGGCACGCTCCTCCTTATGGTTGTCATAGTTCAGAGATAAACTCCAAACAGATTTCTTTACATAATATCTGGCTTGCACATGCGCAAATCACAAATAAGTCAAGACACGCACACGGCCTGAATATATTTAGGAATGTAATTAGGGGTGAATCAGGCAACCAGTCTTTCTCTTTTTTCAGTACATTTGTTAACTAATGATGGGTGTTACTGGATGGACATTCAGGTTTGTAAAATATGTTATTATGGGGAAATAACTAATTGCCCGAGCAAAGGGTTGAAACATAAAAAAGTTCACTACAAAATAAAAGTGAAAAAAAAATTAGCAAACATTCCAGCCTTTACATAGCATCAATCCTAATCACCCTGACTCCATCTCCACAGTGATTATATTGTTTTTAACATACTGAAGGGTGTGAATAAGGTAACAATAAATCACTGAATTCAATGGTCCATTAACAAGTGGGCAAACATTACTGGCTGCTTCAAACAAGTTATTTCTTGGCAGCATATTCAGTGCAATGTATTGTATCAACTTGAGCCTAAATGTAGAAGACAATTTTAATGCTTACTTAAACAATATCTATAAAGTTAATTAAAATCAATATACTTATTCAGCGTATGACTGAATATTTGAACTTTGAGAATATATATACAGGTTTTCAAGTGGAGTCACCCTAGATTATGTGTTAAAATGATTCAAAAACAGTTCTTTGTTGATGAGGGACATCAGATGGTTGACAAAGTCCCATGAGACAAAAAGCGTAGCAATAGAAATGAGACACCAACACTTTCACTCAGCTGCAAAAAGTGGTATCTGGAAAGATCATAGCGATCACACCAATGGTTACAGCCACTGCTTGTACATTGATACCCTCTAAGTACCCTCTAACCCTCTACATTTTGTGATAGATAGATAGATAGATAGATAGATAGATAGATAGATAGATAGATAGATAGATAGATGTCAGACTATGCCCAAAAACCAAGTGCACAATGGTTTCATGAGCACATTTAAGCACAAAATATATTTTTATATTACTACAACCAATGGAGCAGTTGCAAAAGTAGATATTGTCAGCAGATAGATTACATTATATCGCGGCGGCACAATAATACCTACTGCATAACCAGATGGGATATATATATCAATGTTGTTTGACCACGCCCCCAATGAGTTGACCACGCCCCCTTTTGCAATTTTGGGATTTGCCCCAGGTTCCATTTACTCTACATACACCCCTGTCTGGAGGACTTTGACTTAGGTAGTATTTGTAGTAAAATGTATTTCTCCTTGTTTGAGTTCCTGGAAAGCACTTAATTCTTTATTAATAGTTTTCAAGGTAATTTTTATTAGTTAAAAAAAACAGCATCATATTGATATTAGATTAGTTAAGTGAACACAAAAATCTGCTGGACCCAAACCGTTTTCATCCAGGTCACAGGACTCTTACTTGACTTTTCATATCCTTGATATCTAGTCTAGGGCTCATGTTGTTAAGCATAATAAATGAATGATGGTATCACTACATTAAGATTATAAGAATATAATTTAAATGCTATTATCTCAGTATAAACATTACACATGTATTATAAGATTAATATATTCAAATTATGCATTAGTTTAACATTAAGGTTATAATTGAACTGAAATTGTTGTGAATTATAGCTTCCATTTTCTAATGCATGATTAATCATTTCTGTGGCTTGCAGGCCTTAAGTAGTGAAAAGGTTAAGCCTGTACACAAAGTAAATTCCTTTCTTTTCAAGATAAAATTTGCAATATGATTTTCTTCTCATCTCCCATTGTTCAACTCATTTTATTAAGTAGGATTAGTGCTGTGCTACAATATGGTAAAATTGAAGCAAACTACACATAATTATAAAATCACCTGGAAACACATACATATTTTGAGCTGAATTATGTTTTCATTCCAAGAAAATGTTTTAGGTAAATTAACTTTTATTTTCACTTATTTGTATTGCAATATGCATGTAAAGAATATAAAAGCAGTGATGATAAAATGATAGTATCTAATAACAGTTAAATCTTGCCTCCCGTAGATAATAAACATTAAAGGTTGAAAATAATCAGAACATAAAAGTGGTATCATTAAAAAATATAATCTGGCACTATGTTTGTATGTAACTAAACTTTTCCTGCTGGTGTCTGTAAGATTAAAATGAACAGCAGGATAAACTCCACAATCCAACACAAGTTTATGCATACCAACCTAAAGGTAACTATGCAACTGGAGAAAAAAATATAGATTCACTATACTGCTAAACAATAACTGAGAATAAAAATATAAGCTATTATTTTAAATGCTTGATTTATTTTTATTAATACTTCTGTGACAGCATACTCATAAGAAATAAATGATTATATTAAATAAATCTTAAAGTATAAAAACATATTTTAAGAACCTTTATTTTGCAAGATGAGATTTCAAGTTTTACTACTACTAGTTTTCGATATTATGCTTAAACCCTTATTATTTGTTGTGCCAACCACCAGGCATATAACTTAACTAAGTACTTTATACTTTATAAACTTAACAATTATATAAAAAAAAAACACTGAGAAATATTTGGTGGGTAAAGTAAAGATCCTAGTATTTAATAGGAATTAGTTACCTAATATTAAGTTACACTTAAGAATTTAGAAACATCAGTAGCATGGTAATCAACTCCAAGTGATGTACAACTGTAACTAACTAACTTTCTGGAACCTCAACATAGTAATATGTCTTCAGCGCAATCATGTGACAAACAAGAGAATGTTTCTAATTCTTCCCCAATGAAGTGCACTGTGACCACAGCATACACTCATTGACTGCTGACCACCACACTAAAACTGCCACTGTAACAACAGGAAACATAAAACAAAAAAGTAAAGAAAAATTATGGAAAGAGAGTAATCACAAACAACCAATGAAAAGTGTCAGGATCTCAAAGTGGACTTTTATATCTGAACCTTCCTTGTTTATAAGCTAAAACATTGACCGTTTGACCCTATTTCTTTCTTCCCCTGAAAGGTTGCCATAAATAAAGACCCAACTGACCAAACAGACAATTAAGACAAACAACCGAAAAAAACAGCTGCGCCTAATGGATAGGGGGGTAGGATGAAATTACTAACCACTGCACTTTGCCAAAATATCAACTCCAATATTGTATAATATAAAAATATTTATTAAATGAAGAGAATTTAATTATACTCCAATAAAATCAACAAATATAAAACAATATAATTGATACAAATAAATAGAAATTAATTAAACTAAATATTATAAATCACATGCATGTGATATTAATTAGTAACTCCATAGATTTACAAAATTATGGTGGCCACCAATTGATTATAAATTTTGTGGTGCAGAATAAACTACTTTAAATATTGTATGTGTATTCATTGCACACTTCAGATACCATAGATGAATCAGCTTTAGGCTGTGATAGGCAATATGTTCTATGTTGTGGTACAGTTGATTGCAGAGGTTGAGGGTAAACAGATACACGGTAAATAAATTGTTTTTTGAGGTATATTCAATGTGTACACGACAGGTTGGTATAATTCATGCGGCAACAGATGTTAGTGGCAACAGTTATCAGTCCATATACCTCATCGTAACTTGATGGGAAAAAATAAATTTTTACAAATAGTTCCGTGGTGGACTAGACAATTGTCTGTGTTGCAATAAACCTGTATGATTTGGACTATGCGGGAAAATTTCCTGTTACCTGAGTCTTCTATTGCCGCTCTGTATACCTATGTAGATCACCAAATAGATGGGTAACACGATAGGGTTAGCTGGATTCCGATGGTTTGTGGATCTATAAGTATCTTTATGGGGAGGGTCTAGCGCCACATGTGTTGGTAAACAACAGGCGTCCCTGCTGTGTGATAGCGGCTCACGTTTATCCCTCCTCCTGGTCTCCTAAAGCAGCTTCCCGGACCACGTTCCCGGAGTGCACATACAGTGTAGAGACTCCAAGTTAAACCGCAGCTCCAATCAATGGTCAGAGGGAAAAAAAGCAGGGTGATCATCTCCTTAACTCTGAGCCTCCAGTCAGTGTGCCCAGTCTTCTGCTGCTCTCAGTGACTCAGACAATTAAGACATAACTTTCAAGTTTTTTCTCCATATTTAAGGTTACACAGTAAGTCAACAATTAAAATGTACATGTTTGTGGATTGGCAAAACGAATAATAAATACTCAAATTTTTTTGCAAAAACAATCTTTGGGGAAAATTTAAAGAAAGCTTAAAAAAGAATCTATGGGCTAGATTCAGACCTATGCGACATGCGTAATTCGGGCTGTGCACATGCACAGAAAGATGTTGCGCATCAGAACTATGAAGGGCATGACAACACTTCATAAGCAATGTGGGTGAGGAAAGATGTACAGAATGGGTTGGGTTAGGCACTGTCTGGAACCAGTACTTAAACAATTACACTAATTATTAATTAACAATTTTCATATGTTGTAACTATAATCATCATAGACCTATTAATAAAATTTTGAATATTATTCATCACATAATAGGAAACGTTACCTGCCAGATTTAACAAAGAGGGGTGAATTATGGCTGTTGTGTTGTGTCCTGCCCTCTCCATTCTGCTATTTACCACTGTCTGACCTCCAAACTGATCACCATATCACATGCCCATGTCCAGGACTTCTCCCATGCTACACCTTTGCACTGGACATTGCAGGTCTTCCAGCCCTCACTCAAAACACACTTATTCAGGCTACCCTGCCCATCCTCACTGCATCTTACAACTATCCCTTTTTCTCCTTCCTTCCCCCTCTCCTCCGCTCACACCATCAGTTCACTTCCTTCCCACTCCTTATGTCAACCTAAAGGTAACTATGCAACTGGAGAAAAAAATATAGATTCACTATACTGCTAAACAATAACTGAGAATAAAAATATAAGCTATTATTTTAAATGCTTGATTTATTTTTATTAATACTTCTGTGACAGCATACTCATAAGAAATAAATGATTATATTAAATAAATCTTAAAGTATAAAAACATATTTTAAGAACCTTTATTTTACAAGATGAGATTTCAAGTTTTACTAATATTTCGATATATAATATGCTTAAACCCTTATTATTTGTTGTGCCAACTACCAGGCATATAACTTAACTAAGTACTTTATACTTTATAAACTTAACAATTATATAAAAAAAAAACACTGAGGAATATTTGGTGGGCAAAGAAAAGATCCTAGTATTTAATAGGAATTAGTTACCTAATATTAAGTTACACTTAAGAATTTAGAAACATCAGTAGCATGGTAATCAACTCCAAGCGATGTACAACTGTAACTAACTAACTTTCTGGAACCTCAACATAGTAATATGTCTTCAGCGCAATCATGTGACAAACAAGAGGATGTTTCTAATTCTTCCCCAATGAAGTGTACTGTGACCACAGCATACACTCATTGACTGCTGACCTCCACACTAAAACTGCCACTGTAACAACAGGAAACATAAAACAGGAAAAGTAAAGAAAAGTTATGGAAAGAGAGTAATCACAAACAACCAATGAAAAGTGTCAGGATTTCCAAGTGGACTTTTATATCTGAACCTTCCTTGTTTATAAGCTAAAACATTGACCGTTTGACCCTATTTCTCTCTTCCCCTGACAAGTTGCCATAAATAAAGACCCAACTGACCAAACAGACAATTAAGACATAACTGTCAAGTTTTTTCTCCATATTTAAGGTTACACAGTAAGTCAACAATTAAAATGTACATGTTTGTGGATTGGCAAAACGAATAATAAATACTCAAATTTTTTTGCAAAAACAATCTTTGGGGAAAATTTAAAGAAAGCTTAAAAAAGAATCTATGGGCTAGATTCAGACTTATGCGACATGCGTAATTCGGGCTGTGTACATGCAATGCACATGCGCAGAAAGATGTTGCGCATCAGAACTATGAACATATATGAAGGGCATGACAACACTTCATAAGCAATGTGGGTGAGGAGGGATGTACAGAATGGGTTGGGTTAGGCACTGTCTGGAACCAGTACTTAAACAATGACACTAATTATTAATTAACAATTTTCATATGTTGTAACTATAATCGTCATAGACCTGTTAATAACATTTATAATATTATTCATCACAATAGGGAACGTCACCTGCTAGATTTAACAAAAAGGGGTGAATTATGGCTGTTGTGTTGTGTCCTGCCCTCTCTGTTCTGCTATTTACCACTGTCTGACCTCCATACTGATCACCACATCACATGCCCATGTCCAGGACTTCTCCCATGCTACACCTTTGCACTGGAATGACCTCCCTTCTTCAGTCAGACTCTCCCCCACATTGCAGGTCTTCCAGCCCTCACTCAAAATACACCTATTCAGGCTACCCTGCCCATCCTCACTGCATCTTCCAACTATCCCTTTTTCTCCTTCCTTCCCCCTCTCCTCCGCTCACACCATCAGTTCACTTCCTTCCCACTCCCTATGTCTTTTGTAAGTTCATCCCTTATTCTTAGTTTGTCAGCTCACGTGAGCTCCATCCTAGTGTTGTTCCCTCCTCCACTACTACCCCCTTCACTTGATACCCTCTTCTTTCCCTCTGCTACCCACCCCCTGGTGGCTCACTCTCAACCTTCCATTACGCTCTGTCCCCTCCTCCCTGCCAAGCTTGACACTTCGCATTTTGCCTTGCTGTCTGTGCTTGCTTTACTTTATTGTATTTTTGTGATATCCTTATATTTATATTGTATTTTATTATGTACTATGCTGTCCATCCCTACCCTGAATGTCTTTTTTTGTATTGTGTTGTTGTATTTTGTACGGCACTGCGGGCACCTTGTGTGTCTTAAAAATAAACTATAATAATAATAAATAAAAATTCTATGAATTAGAATTTCTGAATTAGGTCTATTCTTGTACACCTACCCACTCCTCTATGGTATGTTTAACATGTGTAGTCATACAAATACACAACATAAACTTTTTTGCATCATGCACAAAAACTATAAAATATAGAGGGGATTACATAAAGCTATGTCTTGTTTTTCCCTTGTCAAGCATATAATTTCTAAACCTTAACGTGCAATTAAAATGTAAAAGATGTTTACATTTTCACAAGTAATAGTGCCCTGATAAAATTGTCTATTTTAACTTCAAAATAACATTTAGGCCTTGATATTATAAAACACATGTAGAAAGCACAATAACATGGAGAAAAACTAGACTGATCAGTGAATGACTGTTTTTTACTAAATATTTACTAAATATAAATTTACGCTTGGTTGTAAAAATAATTATTTATGGAACAAACCTAAATTATAAAAAATTTTAAGCTTGCTATTTACTTTATATTTATAATAGTGTATACTGTAGATGGTAAATTATAATTTTTTGAATACATTTTACAAACATATTAAATGATAGAATACCATAATGTAAAATTGTTTTATAGTGCCATCTAAAGTAAAAACCAAACCTTTACATTATAAATTAGGTATTATTAAATAGCAAACAAACATTTCAGGCTTTAAGATTTCTCATTACAGCATTAGTTGTTTTTTTAGTAAGTAATGGGAGATAGAACAAATACTGTTGTGATGAAAAATGTTTTGTATTGGAGACACAATACATTAAATAATGGTCGATAATATTACACTATTTTGTTATTATGGCCTGATTACAGTTGAATATCTGATGTTTACTTTAACATTTAGGGGCTGATCTAGAACTTTAGCATAGCAAATATGCAGATCCATTGTTGAAAATATTTGTATCAGATCCAGAGTTCCGACAGTAACAAATCTGAATAGGTTATACTGAAATTGAGCACGCATATTAACATGAGATGTTGAGAGGTGAGAGGGGTAATAAGAGATGAGAGGAGGGAGAGAGAGAGAGAGAGACATTATATTGCTTACGTTAATGTATTCTTTAATTTTTTTAAATCTATTTTTAAGCCACACTAATACTCTTTAATAATACCTGTGTTTTCAAAAATGCCTGAACAAATTGTGCATCAATACGCTTCTGATCAGGTAAAAAATAAAATATTACTTTAACAGTTTAAATTGTAATGTGGTAAGGTTGTGTTGAAACTTAGCTGCGGGGGAGGAGGAGTTAGGGTTAGGGATTGGAGTTGCTTACCGTTCGGTGCTCCAAGGATCCCAGTTAATTACCGGAATTGGCTGGGAGCGAATGGCCCTATCGAAATAGGACCATTCGCAGCAGGGACCAAGGGTAGAGTAGCTGCGAGTGCAGTACCAGCCTTGTTTCCCTGTGCTTGCTCCTGTAATTCTGCATGATGGAGGAGATTGTTAGGCGGCTCAGGCATGGTTTTTAAAAAGATATATTTTTTTTTTTGCTAAAATAAAAATTTTCATATTTTATTTTTGATTATAATTAAACATTACATACATTTTACCAATTTCAATTAATTGTATAAAAATAGTTTCAAGCATGCAAACCTGTATAGACTGCATTATTACGCCTCAATCCATTTGCCTATATATTATTTTTAGTAACATTTGTAAAATGACCATGTATAATGATTTATTCCATAAAAATAAACATATTTGGCATGTAGTGCATGTAGGACATCTATGTTTAAACAATTAGCAACACATGATTATGTGTAATTCTTCAGCCTGCTGCATTACACATGCTAATGTGTTCTCATATGGATGTTAAATATGTATACACATTTGCTGTACTACTGAACAATGTCTCCATGCATTCTGGATTGCCAATGTCTAGTTTTCTGTGAGACCAATTATAAGGGAAAAAAATTTCACACTGCAGTACATTTATTGAACTAATGTAGTGGTTTGCAAATTCTCATTGAACTTTGCATACTCAATACTGTATATCCAGGAAATTTTCATTTTATTATTAAGTGACAACAATCACAGAGAAGTGCGTTTACTGTAAATTGTATCACACTTATAAGAAATATTAAATAGATACCTAGCTACTTTTTTTTCTTTTTTTATTCCAGTGGTTAAAAGGAGATTTTAGAAGTGTGGGTTTGGAAATGTAGAAAATGAACATGGGGCTGGATCCAGACTTACGTAAGTGCTTAAAATTAGTTACTCCTGGGAGTCATATTTCATCTGTTGCAAACAGTATTCGAGTTGAGAGGTGATGTTTCCTTTCCCAAGTCTAAATAACAGTGTGATAGTAAAGCTGGACAGTATCTGTGCGCAGTAAGCAATTCAAAGATATATCCCTGCATGCAAAGAATACAATTAACTTGATTCCGCCTGCAATCAACATGGTTTAGCCCAGGAGTAACTAATTTCAAGCACTTACTTAAGTCTAAATCCAGCCCATGGACCTTAAGGGTGCCTAGTCTACTAGAAGCTTGAGGGGTTCCAAATACCGTAAAATCAAATTTCAGAACAATTTTAAATAGATTTTCTGATCAGCTATTTGTTCATTGTATTATTCCTAAATGTTTCCATTAATCTGATTGGCTGAGGAAATATATATACTAAATATACTGTATATCATAAAATCTAATGTCTACATTGGTTTAATTTTAATGACAAGTGTGAAATATTTGTATAGAATTTATAAATACAAAAAAGATTGCCCTTTTTTGAAAAAAATACTTTTTTCTTAGAAAGAATGCTTTTATGGCTTTTTTTGTAAACATAGTTTTTTTTATTAGAATATTTATCAAAATGCATAGTTTACTTAATCGTTATGTACATATTCATGAAGAAGGTTTTTTTCTTTTAAATATAGCACCAGTATACTTCATGGAACGTTATCATTTTAAACAAACATAAAAGAAAGTTGAGCGATTACATACAGATTAGGAACTTAGAATGTTCTGCAAGCAAGCTTATAATCAAAGGGCTGATCCAGATTCCAACACCTTTTTATTAGTTTAAGTAAATATAGTGATTTTTAGCACTGTGCATGTGTAGTCTGGGGACAGACTCAAAAATGCTTCTGAAAAGGACCTTTTTTTTACGGTTTATGATTTAGTGTGCTGTGAGATAGTGAAAAAGGGAGATCAACTATATTTTAATGAGATGCTGGGATCTCTGATTAGTGAATGGCAGAGTCATCTACCAGTCAACATTCTGACAATACTGACAGCCTGCAAACTGCATGATAGGCATAAAAGAGGCAGGAAGAGGGAACTGCTTTGCTGTTTGTCTGTTTTTAGCCTGCAGTCATAATGGAAATGGAGAATCCTCTCATGGGCCTGATTCACACTTAAGAAGTGCTGGGAGACAGGAGACACATGAATGGGGAACATTGGGAGACTGGAGACACATGAATGGGGAACATTGGAAGGCTGGAGACACATGAATGGGGAACATTAGATGGCAGGAGACACATGAATGGGAAATACTGGGGAAGCTAGAGACACATGAATGGAAAACATTGAGCGGTAGGAGACACATGAATGGAGAACATTGGGAGGCAGGAGACACATGAATGGGGAATATTGGGAGGCTGGAGACACATGAATGGGTAACATTGGGAGGCTGGAGACACATGAATGGGGGATATTGAGAGACTGGAGACACATGAATGGGGAATATAGGAAGCCAGGAGACACACATGGGGAAAATATTGGAATGCTGCAAGAGGGAGAAATTGGATGGATATATATACTGTACAAACACACACATTGGTAAAAGTGCTCACAAGGCTGTACTTCTTTTGTATTGTTATTACAAAAGTTTTCTGTTTTTATGACACAAGGAGGCCTTTTTTAACTGCATTGCGGTTTCAAGAATGTTACATTTATTGGTCAAAAGGATGCAATCTGTATTGTATGGTGGCCTGTATGGTATAGCGATCACTAAGATAATGGGCTGGATCCAGACCTTGTTAAGTGCATGAACTTAGTTACTCCTGGGCTAAACCATTTGATTGCAGGGGAGTCATATTTTACCTGTCACAAACAGTATTTGAGTTGAGAGGTGATATTTCCTATCCCAAGTCTAAATAACAGTGTGATAGTAAAGCTGGTCAGTATCTGTGTGCAGTAAGCAATTCAGAGATATATCCCTGCATGCAAAGAATACAATTAACTTGGCTCCCCCTGAAATCAACATGGTTTAGCCCAGGAGTAACTAAGTTCATGCACTTAACAAGGTCTGGATCCAGCCCAATGTCTGTAAGTAAGATATATAGGCCCAGATCCAGATCTATGCTGCCTTTACGTTTCATTGTTTAGTGTATTAACGCTACCGTATTTTCTAGGCACTCCCCTCGCTCTTACGTACTTTAGCCATTTTACTCTTGCCAAACCCTACCTTAACTTTTCAAAGCGTAACTACTGACGTACATAAAGGCTTCACGTACGGCTAAGCACACCCATAATGTATGATTTAAATGCCTCACCACGCCACAAGAAGCGTAATTATGGGTGTCGTATGGCTGTCACGTCCCTACGTTCATAGTTACGCTGTTGATGGTACGTATGTTCAGAATTACGCGGTGTAACATCTGCCACGTGCATGCACAGTACATACAAAATAGCATTTTTACGTCTCTGGCTAGCGTAAATATACTAGCGTGCTTAGTTCTGGATCCACCCCATAGTCTGTATTGTGTGGAAGTTTTTGGGATGAATTGCAAATTGTACATTGGAGACTAGGGCGCTTTCTTATAGTGACTATAATTTGCTTTCTTTTTTTGTGGTTACAAGACTGTGTTTTATGATGCTTAGATGGGTACTATAATATTTTAACTATAAAGTTAAATTGTTAAACAGGAGGACGCAAATTTTAAGTTTGCAGGGGGGGGCACCAAACACCCTATCACAGGCCCTGTCTAGAGCCCATGTGCACTGCACACAATGCATCCTTAATAAATATGACACTATAGCTATAGATGTAACTATAACCATCACATAGAGGGTTTGAGTTTTGTTTGTGTGTAATGTATGTGCGACAACATTTAAAAAAAAAAGGTATTTCCCAAAAAACATCTTTTTTTCCATGTGCATCATAAATAATAATCAGTATAGCACCGTTTATAAATAGGGCTATGGTGAACAGAAATAAAGTTATAATCTTATTAAATGAAATGCAAGTTTTGTGTGCAAATCCTAATACTGGAAGCATATCTATCTACTTGCCTTTTGATAATGAAATAAAGTAGAGCAGAAATATAATTAAATCCTCAGCATTGAGCTACTCTTGCTATGCTTTTTCCTTGCTCATTTTTCTGTATTTTTGTCAGCATACAATGTTGATAGGGAGCGGTTTTATTTCTTGTTTTTTAGAAGGTTAATTTTGATGTGCTATGAAAAGTATAACCTTTATAACTGAGCAAGATCTATGCTTTTTATTATATCTGTATGGCAGGCAAGCAGCTACACTGTGGTAACTTCTGTAATCCTTCCCTCTGCTGTTAGTACTACTAGAAAGACTTAATAATATCCCAGAGGCAAAGATGAAACACTTTCACTGCAGTTACTTGTTATGGATATCGTTTGAAGTCAGTCTTAAGATATCTTTATTTTCTCTACCAGAAAACTCATTTTTTTCACTTTGTTCTGTCATGATAGCTCTATTTTATTTAATTTTAAAAGGTACTGCAGAGAAAAATTATTAAAATTAAAACATTTTTGAGCAAAACATATAAACCAGACATTAAAGAATAACATATAGTGAGTCTGATAGGGCATTATGTACTAATATATTGCAACAACCTGCAATTATGTAGAAAATCTATTGGATTTTTATGTTTAACCAGTTCACTGTAAAATAAAAGTTTCCTGAAGATGTTGCTATTTGTCTTGCCTCTCCTCAGCTCTAGATCTATGAGTATCTTACGATCAGATTAAACATGCAATAGGATTCCTAAGGAAAAAGGACCAACAGTCGATGGGCTGTACTATATAGACATCCATTCATTAGAATTTCAGTAGCAAATCCTACTCGAACTGAGGGACTTATCATAGGCAAGGCCAACCTTAAGGGTACTTTAGTGTATTCCCAGTTCTCAGTATGTGGCCACTTATAAACCTGTTGCCATACGCAAAGATATGTATGTTCTCAACAGGAGGGAATAAGACTAAAGCTGACCATACACTAGAGTGATTATCGCTCCGATTTAGCAATCATTGTGTTATCAGGGAAATTATCGTTCAAGTGTATGGTAACGATTTTTTGGCCGATCATCCAATAATCATAAAAAAAAAATCCTGTTTTGAACGATTATTGGATCGTTTGACATGTTTGATTTAAATGGGGCCAAAGCGGAAGATAAAATGTAAAATCGCACAGTGTATGGGCATTTAACGATAATCGTTACATCGTCGCCGATAAATAACTGGTGACGTTAGGACTGTCGTAGACGTGATTATGCTAATATTACATGACACTTTCTCCTTTCTGTCTGCATGTGCAATATGACTTTGGACTTCTTGTAATGGCATCTGCATGTGGATTAGGACTTTGGACTTCTTGTAATGGCGTCTGCATGTGGATTAGGATTTTGGACTACTTGTAATGGAGCTTGCATGTGGATTAGCACTTTGGACTTCTTGGAATGGCGTCTGCATGTGCATTAGGATTTTGGACTTATTGGAATGGCGTCTGCATGTGCATTATGACTTTGGACTTCTTGTAATGGCGTCTGCATGTGGATTAGGACTTTGGACTTCTTGTAATGGCGTCTGCATGTGGATTAGGACTTTGGACTTATTGTAATGGCGTCTGCATGTGCATTAGGATTTTGGACTTCTTGAAATGGCGTCTGCATGTGCATTAGGATTTTGGACTTCTTGGTATGGTGTCTGCATGTGCATTAGGATTTTGGACTTCTTGGAATGGCCTCTGCATGTGCATTAGGATTTTTGACTTCTTGGAATGGCCTCTGCATGTGCATTAGGATTTTGGACTTCTTGGAATGGCCTCTGCATGTGCATTAGGATTTTTGACTTCTTGGAATGGCCTCTGCATGTGCATTAGGATTTTGGACTTCTTCAAATGGCGTCTGCATGTGCATTAGGATTTTGGACTTCTTGGAATGGTGTCTGCATGTGCATTAGGCTATTTCCTGCAATGAACTTAGCTCTGCCCCGCACTCAGGACAGCCCGCTATGCAAATTTGTACTGCAAAATCGTACGATAAAAATCGGCAGGTGTATGGTCAAAAACATTTTTGGGGGACGATAAAAGGAGATGGAAAATCTCCTTTTATAAAAATGGAGTTTTCTCATATTTTATAAAGATTTTAGGCAAAAAATCATCTAGTGTATGGTGCAGATATCATTTTGGAGTCTAGAGGACTGTACACGAAAAACCATCAAGATTATCGGGTATTTTATACGATTTTCAATAATCGCTCTAGTGTATGGCCAGCTTAAGGGATCCCTATTTAAAGGTAACTTGTTTTGCTGCACTATTTATAAGGTGGCCAATCCCCAACAGAAATAACTGTCATTGCTTCTTCTGGTAAAGAGAAATACTCAGGGTGTCTATTATGTTGTTAATGCATTGGGGGAAATATGCAGATAAATGCTATGTCTAAATATTGACCAATGTTATTCCTATTGAGCAAATGTCCACATGTATTAGTCCAAAAAAATCAATTTATTAATGTCCAAACTAAGACTTGATATTGTTCCTTAACGTGTCAAGCTAATTATATAGTTCTGCCTCTGGAATTGTTCAGTCACGCTTCTCTCAGCCACTTAATTAAGTGACACAGTGTGGATCTGTAGTAATCAGTCTGTAAAACAGTAGTATGGATAGGGCTCACTGCTTTACCTGGCGGTGTGTGCTGGATGGACTGTTCTTTCTCTATATTAAGTTTACACCGCTGTCAACTGTGCCGACTGTTCCTGCTGTTTGGGGACCACTGTATTTGGGCATAGTGGCTCTCCTCATGCGGTTAACTTGCTCCTCTCTCTTTTCTCCGACCACTGTTCACACTCTCCCTGCACATGTGTAGCTCCTCCTCTCTCCTGGACAGCAGCCTTCACCTCAGGTCCAGATCATCCTGGAAAGGAGTGGGGATGGGAATTCTCTATGGGGGTGAGACAGAAGTGCCAATCTAAGTGCACTATCACAGTTAGTTTATTGTTCCAAATGCAGTATATATACTCACAATCTTATAAGACATTGTATCAATGTCAATAACACTTTGTGTAAACCACGAGCCTCCGGACTATCTCAGTGTGGGGGATGGTTTCTGTGTAACTAATGGATGTGTCAGTATGATGACCACCAACGCGTTTCATCTTTAACAGACTTCCTCATGGTGTATAAGAGGCAATTTTGAACTAGGGTCTATATATAAATAATGGGCACTCCTGTTTTTGAATGAACCAGTGGGGAACCAGATCCTTTATTTTGTATGAATGTAGTATTACATTGTAACTAAAGTGAGTCTATTGAATAAATATTGAGAAAAACAATTAGCATGATGCTAATTTCTTCTTTTACCTCATGGGGAGGGGGTATAAATGAAGCAATAACTAAATAAGGAAATAAATAAACAATTTGAATTATCTAGGTACATACTTCATATGTCCTTGTCTGGGGGATCCATGTATTTCTAATAATGGTGCTATATGTAACTCCTTATGTGGTGGTATTTTAGTAGATTTTTCTTTGAATAATTGTTTTTATAATTTTACACATAATTCCTACTTAACAATGGTTCATATAAATGATTACGAACTCTATACAGGTGTGGGGGAAGAAAAATATTGGGATATATCCTCAGAAATGAGAGTGATGTAGGTGAATTAGGACAGCAGCATGGTTATAAAAATTTGGCTAATTCAAAATCTATATTGAGGCTCTCTGGGGAAAGGGTCCTCAATTTGTATCTCCACTTTGTTTCTAATTGGTCTTTTATTCAGATCACCTCCTCTCCAGTTCTTATTCACTTTATTGATTGCATGAAATTGAATTGTGGAGGGATCTTAGTTATGTACTGTTCTGTAGTGGTCTGACAAACTGTGGTTTGTATTCCCTTTCTTTATATTTCTTATGCGCTCCTGAATTCTGACTTTCAGTTTCCTGGTTCTTCTCCCCACATATTCCAAACCAAAGGAACATTTAATTAAGTATATTACATTTATGCTATTGCACGTCATTTTTGTATTGATCCTATGTTTACCTGTTGTTCCCTTAAAGTGTCTTATTGGTTGGGTACTTCTACTTCTTGTTGTTTTGCATGCCATGCACTGCCCACCCCTTTCTTTTGTTTGAGCCAATTGACACCCTCTGGTTCTCTCTTTGTGATTGTACCTTTCACTAGATTATGTTTCAAACTTGGGGCTCTTTTAAATATGATTCTGGGTCTGCGAAGGATTAGATTTTTTAAAAGGTCATCCTTATGGAGGATGTTCCAATGTTTTTCTTAATATCCTTTTGATCTTAACTGCCGCCTTCGAAAATTCTTTAATGAAATGTATTGTGTTGTCCTTGTCACTTGTCTTTGTTTTTGTTATATTCCAGGTGAGTTCCCCTATCTTTGTCTCCAATTGTTTTTAATAGCTTTTTCCACTATTCTCCTATCATATTTTATAATTGTTTTTCAGTTTTATTCCATGTTTAATGAAGTCCTCTCTGCAGGTGCAGTTTCTCCTCAATCTGGTGAATTGGCCTTTTGGAATATTTTCCAGCCATTGTGGGTTGTGATTACTCGTTGCAAGAATGTAACTGTTGCAGATTATGGATTTGAAGTGTGTTTTAGCGAAACATATATTGTTATATATATATCTAGATCCAGAAATATCACACAAGTGCGGCTAGCTGTGCATGTAAATTCTACATTGAGATTGTTGGTATTCAGGTAGTCTAAGAATCTACTGAGAGTTTCGTCTTTCCCTTTCCAAATGAAAATCATGTCATCAATTAATCGTTTCCAGAGGACTAGGTTTGCGCCATATTATGGGTGTGTTCTCAGTTCTCTCCATATCTCCACCTGTTCTCATCTTGCCCAAATCTTCAAACTTTCCCAATCCCCTGGCATCCTCCCCTCCCCCTTTAAACATGTTCTCGTCCCCCCATGCATTAAAAAACCTAACCTTGACCCCACCTTGTTCTCCAATTACCGACTCATCTCCCTTATCCCCTTTCCCTCTAAGCTGCTTAAATGGCTTGTTTACAACTGTCAAATCAGATACCTCACCAGATAACTCCATCCTGAATCCTCTTCAATCTGGGTTCCGCCCCCTCCACTCCACCAAAACTGCCTTTAATAAAGTCACGAACAATCTATTCTCTGCCAGATCTAATTGACACTTCTCCCTTCTCATCCTCCTGGATCTATTGGCACTCTTTGACACTGTTGATCACCCTCTCCTGCTTCACACCGCTCACTCTCTTGGCCTCTCTGACATTGTCTACTCTTGATGATTTCCTATCTCTCTGTGACGGCTCTTTCTTTGTCTCAACCACTAGATCCCCCTCCCCTATCACTCCTCATCCCGTAGGTGTTCCCCAGGGCTCGGGTCTTGGTTCCCTTCTTTTCTTGCTCTACACCTCCTCTCCAGATTACCTCATCAGCTCCTTTGTATTTCACTACCATCTTAATGCTGACGACACTCAAATCTATCTCTCCTATCCCAACCTCTCCTCTTTTCTCCTGCCTCTCAGCCATGTCCTCATGGATGTTTCAGTGTTTTCTCAAAGTTAATATGGACAAAACGGAAATCATCAATCTTATCTCTTTTGTGTTTCCCCTCTACCCTTACTATGTACTTGGAACTTGCAAATGTTGTCTAAGTTATAACCAGTGCCTCTTCTTGCATGAAAAGTTTCTGGTACTCACCATAAGTTGTAAATTGAAACAATTGATAGCAGTCCTTCAAATACCCTACAGTCATGCCACAGTCACAAAGAGAGTGGTTGGTACTAAATATCGGGTCCGAGCATGTGTATTTTTTTGTTCTTTTATTTTCAATTTATTTTTGTGTTTGTTTTGTTTTGCTGCTGTGCATTCTCCTTTAATGAAAAATGTGTGTGGTCAGACCTTACTGACTTGCATTACTTATCACACTTTGTTTCTCTGCACTATGAAGACCTTGCTTGTGTTTATACATTTTTTGCCAGGCAAAGGTGTGGTTTCATGTTATACCTGTGAAGTTGCTGCAACATGGCCTGTGTGCACACAGCATAAAAAGCCTGTGTCTCACAATCACACTTTATGCATGTCAGGTATTAATGTATATGCTTCCTAGTTCCATGTTTAATCACACATGGAAGTTTCTGCTCTGCGCTGTATTTTACTTGTTTAAAATTTAAGGATTGTCTGCAGCTTGTTGTTACACCCCCTGTAGCTTTTGGAGATTTGTACTACTTTGTTTAATGTTGATGAAGATCTCTATAGATTGTCATATATCCAGCTCTAGCAATTCTGTCTAATTCACCTTAGTCTCTACTCCACGAGATTAACCCTGCTTGCTCTTAGCTCATTGAAAGCATTATTTTACCTATGTGATTCAACAGTTTTTGAAAACCTATCCACTATTTATAGTTTTTCCTTATAGTTGCTTTAATTACTAATTATGCCACCAGTTTATCAACAACTACAGTGCTAAAACAAAAAGAAGTCATGCACCAGGCAATTTTTTGGTTAAGCTGCTTAGCACTATACCCATTACACATCAAAGTTCTTATGAACATTATCTGCTTTGTACTGTATGTCCCTGTTTTAATTACTCATCATAATGATTAACCATTAACCTATCCAACCATTATTCAGAAAATTGGCACCTTTTATGGAAATGAGTGCAATATAAAACTGGCCATAACAAAAACTACTTTATGTCACTGTAGAATATTTAAAAGTTTTTTTTATATTCCTAATGCATTGTCATTTTGCTAATTTTTATTTATTTATGCTTTCTCTTATTTTGTTTAGAAAATAACCAAGGAAGTTAGGTAAGAAATCTGTATAGCTCAGCTAAATATATCTGCTCAGAAATGCAATCATAGTTTTGCCTAATGGTTGCATTATCTCAATAATGGAGAGGATTACTACATGGGAAACTCATTGTTCTGTGCTATTTGCAAAGATGAGAGAAATTCAGCACAGTTAGATATCTGTTGGATTTTGGCTGATTTGGTTATCTTCAATTACTTTTCAAATCATATTTAAAAAAGCTCATCCATATGAGATTATATGATGTGCAATTGCTATAAATTGTATTTAAACTTTTTCTCCATATAAGGTTTACAGCAGTCAATTAAATTTGATATTGCTTTTTATACTTTTTTGATTAAAGTTAAAAATTAAACTTCTCCACAAATCTTAACTGCTATCAACCATTAGTACAAAATATAAAACATTTACATTAAAGTCTTTGTATCTTCTAAATAATGTTTTAATTATATTATCAGACCTGTGTGTCAATTCCTACATAAAATTAATTTACATTTGATCAATTCTTTGAACAGTTTTTTCTTTGATGTGCAATATATAGAAAAAAAAATTCCTCACATGCTTACAATTTCCTATAAGAAAGTTGACCTTCAAAATTTAGTAGGCATAACTGTGCATCAATTCCATGTCTACAAGGACTACTGAATATTCCTTCCCCCATAGCCAAATTCAAAATAATAAAACAAATAAAACATTGATATCACAAAGGCTTTGATCTATATCTGTGTGTTTGACACAGTGATATGAGAATGGCATAAAGGGATCATGAAGACTGAAGCCTAGTGCTCAAATACAGACAGCTGTGGCTGCCAAGAAATTAAAATGAATTAAATACAGCTTGTGGACTTAAACTTTTCTTCACTAACAGTATGTCAGCGAAGAACAGCTTGAGTCCTGTGCTGTACTGCAGCCAATGGTTATTCAACATAAATTTGTATGTATTATATATTATAAACAAGATAGAGTCTATTTTTTGAATCATACCCTAGCAACAGGACACACGGATTCCACTGCTGGTTACCAGATATAACCAGCCGTATACCTCAATGGTGGCCACTAACTGTTACAAGAACCCAACCGTTGTCTTGTTAGGTTGCTCTAGTTGCAATGGGATACGACTTATACCAATATAGCTAGGTGGGTTCCTTCTTATTGCCAATAACCGACTGCTACTGGCTCCCCCCACTGCCCTATAGGAGGGGTCTCATTGCCACCAGTTTTTCATCTAATAACTTTTTAAGTATAACTTTTTTTTATATAATACATTTTTGCATTTAATTTACTTATTTCTTTTTTTCAATACACTAGTGGAGTATGAGGTTGCACTAAAACAGTAGATATAATAGAGTAAGTGATAAATCAGATATGGGCAATATGGTTGGAAATAACAATATTTTAAACTTAGTTTCATATTCACTTCACTTCTACAGTATATCGGTATCATATTCTAGTAATATACAGCAGTGTAAAATCTATAGTCTGTTGTAGCGATATAAATAATGAATCTTCAATCTCATCTTGGTGAATATACTGCAAAATTAGGAATGTGTTGCCCATCCCTGTCATATTTACAGAGTTCTGCAGCAGAAAGATAAGAAGGCAAAGGAACTTCATTAAGAAGATATTGTTAATCTTTCATATCAGCCACACTGGAATTGAATTGTCCATATATTAAAGATGAAAATCCTATCCAAGTCTAAACTAATGTTAAACTGTATGACAACATTTCAAAATACAAGGAATACAATTAGTTTGGCTAAAAGGTGCTGTAAAGATATAAGCATGATATGATATGAGTATTATGCAAAATAATGAATGCATATTTATTTTTAGTATACATTCAATTTAGTGCTACCTATTCAATGTTTCTCTCTCTCTCTCTCTCTCTCTCTCTCTCCCTTCCCCCCATGGACCAAAGCATCAGTTCTCAGTTCTGTTTTTTCCCCTTGTATCTGTACATACAAATGTGTGCATTTTCTATCTCCATGTGCATTAATGTTGCCCATACTTTGCCTTATACTTAAATGGAACTACATATCCATCAGCTTTCAACAGGTGGACAGTGTTGTGATTGAAATTGGCTGTTACTTGGTATGTGCAATGCTCTACACTTTGCATACCGATCCAGACATCTGACACACCGGCATTTTACTTTATCAGGAGTCAGAAAATGTAAGGTAGGCGATGGCTTTTTGTGGTCTGTTGCTGCAATGGGACTGACTAGCAGGATGTCCTTTATCCAAGTAGAAGACGCTGTCACTTATGTGTCTGGGGCAATGTGACAGTGAATTAAGAGAATAACAAATAGAAAATGGTGGCATAATATTATACTCTTTTTTTATTTAGAATTGTTGCCAGTTAAAACTTTTAGCTTTTTTGGATCTTTTAAATCTATTTTGTTTACATATAACATTTTTAAGGACAGTAACAGTTCAGTCTCTTATTTGTCCACTAGGTGTCAGCAGAGTGTTGCTCTGGGTACAGCATAGACTCATAAACATATAACATTTAATATTTTAGTGTCCTATTTGCCCACTTCTCCCCAGCCTCCAAATAATCCCCTCATGTCTCCCCTCAGCCTTAAAATAATCCCCTCATGTCTCCCCTCAGCCTTCAAATAATCCACTCATGTCTCCCCTCAACCTCCAAATAATCCCCTCATGTCTCCCCTCAGCCCCCAAATAATCACCCTCATGTCTCCCCTCAGCCTCCAAATAATCACCCTCATGTCTCCCCTCAGCCTCCAAATAATCACCCTCATGCTTTCCTAGCGTTCAAATATTCCTCTCATGTCTCTCCTCAGCCTCCAAATAATTCCTTCATGTCACCCCTCAGTCTCCCAGAGTCCCAATAACCCCCCTCCTTTACTTACCTTACTTTCTTCCTACTGCTGTGCTCCTCGGCGGCGCTCCCTCTCTGCTCTGGATGATGCTGACCTGAGATTGCGCCAGCATCACACTGAGCTGTGCAATCTTCATAGCGAGGGGGATGATCGGCCTGGCGCATTTACAAGGGTCCCCGTTGCCTCCACCTGTCCATTGTCCTGGGTGCCCCCTTGATATTTTGGGGGCACGCCCCCCCCCGTTCCAACACCTCTGGCTGCGCTACCAAGGGTCATTAAATCCAATCCATCCTGGTGATTTACTTTAGCTTGAGGGCTAGATATTGAATCCACAATTAATATAAGTAATAATTAATAATGAATGAATTAATACATTTTTAATAGCACCAATTGCTACTCTCTGTTATGGTAAAAATCTATATTTACTAACAATGTAAAAAAAAGTACCATGTGCTATATTCTATGGCTTACGTGAGCCTATAAGCCTATAAAGTGGATAATTTGAAACATGCAATTTCTATAGGCTGCTAATTAGACCTCTCATCCAATTTGCTCATACATATCCATTTACATGTTTCAAATACATGCTCATTCACAGAACTTCACAGAAGTTTAGCTACTCATGGAACTATGCAGTGTGTGTGTGTGTGTGTGTGTAATTATGTTTTTATTTTCAAATCTTTTTATACTGTTTCTCTCTTTTTAAATTTTTTTACTGATTAAAATATTACATATCACTCTGATTGCTTCTAACTTAATTATTTCTTTTCTGTGGTGGTTTTCAAACATGCTGATCTTAAAAGAATTAATTATTAAAAAAGAAGAAATTATATGTAGATGAGAAAATGATTCATTTTTTGTCATGCTGACATTTTATTATTTTCTCAAAATGAGCTTCAACATATAATTTTTCTGAATGATTAAAGTGAAGGTACAAACCAATGTAGTTTGGTCATTATAGCTACGTCTATGATTTAACATTCAGTACTTTTTTTTCCCATTTGGTGGGATAATAAGGACACAGTGACTGACACAGATAAAACTATGTATACAATATTTAAAGGTATAATGTTATTATATTGTTAATATTTAAAATGTTAAAAATGAAAGTAGCTGATATGTGCTAGGCGATTATCAGTAATAGTTACAGACACAAAAAGTCTACAAAAAGCAATGCTTACATTTGCAGATAACATTAAAAATAAAAAAGTCTGAACTTTTACATTTGGTCAGTAAAATCTGAAAAAATTGTCTAGTTTGCAGAATCAGAGCAAAATAATTAAAACATACAGTCAACATCATTTTGTTCTTGTAGACTTCTATGAATTGTCCTAATTGTGGATGGTGTATCTCCGATGTATCCAGACTTCCATGCAGGTGAGATCAGGTTAGGCAACTCCCCTCGTAAGCCCAGACTTACGATCTGTGGAACCTACCTTAAAATTTCTAAGCCATCTTATCTTAAAATGGGGACAGCTTGGGAGTCTGGATAGGGTATAAGGATATAAACTTGACCTTACGCTACAATTAGTGTTTAGTCCACCCTCCATTAGCATATGTGAGTGCTGCATCCCAATCATTGTCAAATTTGTACCTAAGGATCCAGATACATACTGGAAGGGGGGTGGATGGTGCATTTACTAGCAAAATGTCTGCATTCTCCTTTTGCTGTGAAGGGAAAACCTCCATTTTGCCATAGGCTGGATTAATTTTTATGTAATAATGTTTTCTAGATTATAGTAGAACTTTTTAAATGTATACCCAGCATACTACACCTGTAAAAGCAGCAAGCAGCATTATTATTTTCTGAATAATAAATCAATATTATAATTCAGTTGTAGATTTTGCAAATGTATTTAGGTATTAAAAAGAAATTAAAAGAAAAGTAAAAAGGCATGTCTACTTTACATAATCACATGTCAGAAAAAAGAGCAGTACAGTACCTGATTACGTTATGGTCAATCAGGTTTGATTTATAATTATGCTTAATTTCCATGTTTTTTTCTGCTTTATGATGAGGTCTAGGTTTTAACATTTCATTTACATTTATTATTAAACTTTGGCTGAGTCAGTCATTTTGGTAATTGTATTTTTGTGCAGAGTAAGGAAATCAATCAGTCGTTGCTATGTAGGTCAGCATTTTTAACCCACATCTCAGAAGCCTAAGCAATACTGATTTTAGAATATTCTGCCTTGTGGAATATCTTCCCCTGGTAGTCAAAGCAACTCATTTTTCCATCAAAGTGGTTTTTTTTACTGAAAATCTCAATGGAAACTCAGATTTAAATGGATAGTATTTTTCATAGCTTTCTGTTTAAAGACTTATTGTGCTAAAACATGTAAGGAGTATAATAATATTGATATTCGGGAGAATGAAAAAGTTGAAAAAATTTCCCTAAAAGTCTTAATGTCATTTAGATACAAGATTTGTAAAAGGTCACAGTAGTTGCTGAAAAGAAAAAAAAACCTAGGGCCTCATTTATTTACTAAGGGTGAAATGAGTAAAATCGCCGGTGTTTGCTGTACTTTACCAGAGATTTGCAAGTCTCCGGATTTACTGAAGCAAAATCTCCACAAACTCTCCGGAGATGAGTGGAGACTTAAATCGCCAGTGTTTAATCTCTCTGGCGATTTCTTTTGCATGAGGAGCATACAAATCTCTGGATTTACTAAAAGGAGACTTTAAAAATCGCTGGTGTTTGGCCTTAAAGTCTCCAGAGATAATTCTCAGGGGGGTCAGTGGAGTGTTTCGCTGGCAAATGGTCATGTAATCATGTGCCAGTGTGTAAAATAAGGTGTAAATGTATTTCAGCTACTTGTTTAGACTTAAACAAAAGCTATGGCTTTTTGTGTGCTGCATATGCATAGTGGATATTTAATGGGCAGTTTAGCTTTAATACAGGCAACATCAAGAAAAGAGATATATAACCATGACGGGTAAAGATACAGTAGGTATGTTACAGTATGTATAAGACTGCACATATGCCTACATAGACATGGATATGCATACACGAGCGTAATCAGAGCATAATCATATTCATACAAAGATTCCATAGTCAGGTAGATGCATTGAATAACAGAGCTAGAGAAGCTATTGAGTTACAGATACAGTATCCCAGATAAATGAACACATTTTAAAATCAAAACACACCCAGAGATCACACAAGCCCATACATTCATGTGTTACACCTTGCATCAGTATTAGAACTCCATCACATGAGCATCCACATTCACACATATTGCAATAAATACAGACACCACTGCTGTAATAATCACACTTAACATGAATAATAAAACCACATATGTAAAATGCTGGAAAAAATCCACTAAAATACTTCAATATACATTGATATACATCAGTGTTTTATTTATTGCACCCATATACAAACACATGTCAGAAAATTCTATATGCAATCATTCAAACAATGTATGGCCTAATCAGGAAGTGTTCAGCATTTAAATAGTGTCCTGTGTGTGAAGTCTCACGATTTCAAGACAAACTCCAGCGATTAGAGTGAATGAAATCTCTGCCATCTCTGGTGATTTAAATCGCCATTAAACAACACCGGACCCACTGATTTGAAAACTGCTCTCAGTTTGTTGGAATCCAGATCATCTTATATTATTTAATTTTAATGCTTTAACCCGTTTTCTGGATTGCTCTACTTTATTTTCTAAGTTTCAAAAAAATTTGAATATTAGACATTTTAGAATTGTAACATGATTTTTTTCAATTTAATTTGTTACTAGATTTATTCTTTGTTGATTTCAAGAATACTCAGTCTTAAAATTATGCCCCCTTTAAGAGCTGTTGTTGAGATTTATAAACCTGTTTATAGAGCTTTTAGCTTGTATTGGCTGCTCTCTGCAGCTGTGTCACGTGAGTCTGACTATGCCTGGGATTTTGGCACCCTATGCATGGGTTGGTCCACAAATACTGGAGCCCTGCCAGCAGGTTAGTACACAGGTTTGGCAATCTGCGTGCAGGTTGGTCCACATATTTTGGCACACTGCATTCAGGTTGGCTTATAGATTTTAGCAGCCAGCCTCTATTTAGAGTGTTACTTTGGTCTTCTGAAGGATCTTGAGAGCTGCACTGTGTTTATCTACCAAGTATCACAATACCCACAAATTGTGTTAACCGCCCAGACTCTTTTTGCTGCATCCATTGCATAGTAACATCTAAATGGCAGATATGTTGTATTGTTTCACTTATGAAGAAATGTTGTGAGCTTCATTCAGATGCAAAGTCCATGACTAACATAATGACTGGGCCCCTCAGAATCCAGAGAAACCAGTACGTTTAGAAGCAGTATGCAAAGCAAACATCACAAACCCCAGGAAAGAAGAATGTTGTCACTCCATATAAAGCTTGGTCTTATAAAGAACTTAATTAAATCAGCTGAATAAAGGGGACTTGAATTTCCATTGGATTTTTGTAGGACTTCAAATAAGAGAATTGAGTCCAAATGAGTTACACTCTGCAGGTTCATCCTGGCAAAGTGTGTGTTAATTCCTGGCCAAGTTTTATGTGTCTGTTTTCTCCCAGCTGCAGCTTAATTGTCCCTGGAGGTGTGTCTGGCTTCCACAGCTGATTGGGGGATTGGTTCCTTAAATAGCCTCTTGCTGGAACATTCCTTGCCGGTTATAGCTTCCTGTTTCTGTTTGCTTCAAGTTTCTAGCTCTTAGTTTCCTGCTTCCTGTCATTGTCTATGTTGATCCATGTTCCAGCCCTTGTATCTGCTTCCAGCCGTTGTCCCTTCCTACCCCTGCCTACTGTCTGGTGTGAGTAATCCCGTCAGTTCTCTCGTCTGTCCATTTGCCTCTGTCTGCTGTAGCCTTTCCCTGGTATTTATGTTAATGTGCAGCCTATACAGTTTATTATTTGTGCATTCTACCTTTGCATCATTTTCCTGGTGCAGGCATTTCCTTATTACTACATATATCTATTGTTATTGTTCATAGCATTATTTATTTTCAAGTTTGGCAAGACTGCTCTTCCTATGTTTACCACAGCACATAGTGCTTGCTAATTATATTACCATACATTGTGTTTGTCTACTTTTGCCTTGCATACAGTGTATTGTTGTTTTCATTAAACTGCACCAAGTGCATACCCTTGCTGCTGCTTGGATTAATTTGGCACATAGTGCCTGCCTTTATTTATGTCATCTACCTGGCACATTGTGCTATCGGAGTTCCTGCATACTCTGCCGCTCTCCGTGTTTAGCTCAGTTTCTGTCTGTATTCCCCTAATCTGTATTTCAGGCTTCGGCCTAGAATCTCCCTCCTACTGCTAGTCTGTTGCCGTCTGTTTTGTGTGTATCTTTACCTCTGTCTCTGGTGTGGCCTCTTCTACCTACATTCTCACACTAGTACGTAGCAATCTCCACATGGGAGTAATATGGAGTGTGACAGAGACAGCATATCTCCACATGGGAGTAATGTGGAGTGTGACAGAGACAACATATCTCCACATGGGAGTAATGTGTAGAGTGTGACAGACAGCATATCTCCACATGGGAGTAATGTGGAATGTGACAGAGACAGCATATCTCCACATGGGAGTAATGTGGAATGTGACAGAGACAGCATATCTCCACATGGGAGTAATGTGGAATGTGACAGAGACAGCATATCTCCACATGGGAGTAATGTGGAATGTGACAGAGACAGCATATCTCCACATGGGAGTAATGTGGAATGTGACAGAGACAGCATATCTCCACATGGGAGTAATGTGGAGTGTGACAGACAGCATATCTCCACATGGGAGTAATGTGGAGTGTGACAGACAGCATATCTCCACATGGGAGTAATGTGGAGTGTGACA
>WWET01001756.1:168469-193412 GCA_011038615.1 Limnodynastes dumerilii | reverse complement strand
AGAAAAGCATCTATAAATGCTTTTTATTCACTTCTTACTTATGTTATATGCAGTTTTTCAGATATAGTAAAACATTTTGTTTTAAATTACTTCTTTATGGTCCAAACAAAGACATTTCTTCAGGCTCAAATCAAAATACATCTAGTACACAATTAATCATTACCATACAACAAAAAAACTTATAAATAATTCTGTACTTTATTTCATAATACTGTTTCCTCAAAAATAATCACTTGATTTACTTATGAAACATTTAAATATATTTGGATTTTTAAATATGCATTAAATCTGGGAAATACCTTACTGCTATTACTACTACAACTATTTGTTTTTGTTGAGGGCTTTTTTCCCCGTTTGTTGTAAATTCAGAGAGAAGTGCCAGCACTGGATAGAATCACTATTGGACATTGTTTACATTTTTATTTATATTTATATTTCAATGATCATATGTTTCTTGGCAAAATTAATTATCTCTGGATTGTTTAATCTGCATGTTACCTAAATTGTAAATCAAGCCTACATATGTTTCTTGGTGAAATTAATTATCTCTGGATGGTTCATTGTGCATGTTAGCTAAATGTTAATTGACTCCTTTTAGTTGTCTGTTTATTTTAAAAGTTATATTACGTTCAATGTATTCGGATTCAGCTGGGGTTAATTTCTAGAAGCACATGTACCCATGACCCTAAATATTCAGTTCTCAAGGCTGTTTAAGCCTAATGCTTTGTTAGCAACAACATAATCAGTGTTTTTAATTAGCTTTTTATGGTATTGTTAGAGTTAAAGAAGAGTAGAACAAGAGGAGACCAGGAGGTGGAAACTCTGGAAACGGCTACCGAAGGAGGCTTTGTGTTGCCGCTGCAAATGACCCTGTTTTGAAAGGGCCGTTCTCTCCCAACCAGTTCCGAACTGGCCGGGAAATATATTGCTTTTGCCTTGTAGAAGCAGAGTAATCAATCCTCCCTGGAATGAAGACCTCGCGCTGACTAAGTATAAATTTAACCCCAACTCTTACCCTAATCCTTAGTCTAACCATCCCCTTCCATTACCCTAACCCTATCCCTTCCCCGCATCCTGACCCTAAGACTCCTTTCCCTGCAGCCTGATCCTAACTCTCCCTACCCCACAGCCTAAACCTAAGACTCCCCTACCCACAGCCTCACCTAACTCTAACCCTCCCCTTTCATTACCCTAACTCTAACCCTCCTTTCCCCATAGCCTATACCTAAAACACCCCCTAAACTCGGTCGATGCGAAAATGGTTGCCTTTTTGTAATACAGACAGCAAAAAATTTGCTTTCATCTGTCTCTGCTTCTAAAACAGCCATATCTTGTCGGCAGCTCTTTCTCTTGAAGGACAAGATCCATTTCCTACCTGTGAGTTCTTATTTCCTCAGTGCCATGCACCATCTGAATACCTACCCATGCTCAGATCTCATTTACCTCCACATTGGCCCCACTTCCTATTTTCTTGACAACTTTGTGGCCTGGATCCCCCACTGTTTCTCCTTTGACTTCCCCTCCATCATAGTGGGCAATTTTAACCTTACAATCTACAATTTCACTGACCAGGACTCTACAAAAATTCTACCCACCTCTCTCTTTGAATTCTTCATATCTCAATTCCCTCTGTGACTATCACCTCCCCTTCTACTCCCTCCCCTCCTCCCTTCCCCAAACATACTCTTGCTCAGCACAACCTTTCCACTCTGGACACTGCAACTATCTACTCTTCCCTTGACATCCTTTTTTCCCTCTAACCATTCTGTCCTGCCCCAACTTAGCAACCTCTCTCTATAACCACATCCTCTCCCCCACACATCCTTAGCATTCCAAAGTTATGCACTTCCTTAAAAATGCTCTTGTACTACTAAACACCACTGGAGGAAATCTTGTTCCCTCAAAGACTTTATATACTTCAAGTTCATCTTCTTATCGTTCAGCTCTTCACTACTTTAAGGCTCTCATATAACCCCTGCCAAATCCAGTCACCTTTATGCCACCTGCAACTCATTACTTTTTCCTCCCTTTCTACTTCTTCCCACATGCACTGTCAATGACTTTACCACCTTTGTCACCTCCAAATTGAACACCCTTAGATCTGAAATCTTCTTTTCCCGTGCCCCTTCCACTTCCCCCACCCTTTCTCTCCATCTTCATCTCATGGCTTCCTTATGACCCAGGACGTAATCTAATCCCTACTTGTGTCCTCTCCTCATCCAACTTGTCCCTCAGCTCCTATTCTCTCTAGTCTCCTCAAACATCTCTTCCCCACAGCCTGCTCCCAGCTCATCCATCTCTATAACTTTTCCCTCTCCTCAAGCATCTTCATCATTCAAAATTGTTCTCGTTTTGCCCATCCTTAAAACACCTCACTCTGACCCCATCACCCCGTCCAACGATAAAATGGGTCCTTCAGGTACTATGGCGCATGCACAGGTGCCGTAATATCAGGAAATAATTCTGGAATCATATCCATCCTGATAGTGAATCCAGTTGCATGTGGTACAAAGTAGGAAGTAAAAGCACTTACTCTGTGTGTGTGGGGGGGTCAATTGTACAGGAAGAGCTGGTTTCAGTCCTTACATACAATTCACATTTCCGCCCACCCAGACGGAGCATAAATGTTAATGTTGAGACCAGAAATAAGGTACAGACCCATCTTGGAAAAAAGTACAAAATTCTGTGTCAGTGCTGATGAGTAATGAGCCATATCTGCAACCAAATACTCAAATCAATCTTAATTACACACACTTGAAACCCCTCTAATTCAGGCACATTGGGGCAGATCCTAAACTAAGTCCAGCAGTGGAAAAGCATCGCACCAGCTGGCATACATATCAGAATTATGTTCACCAGTGAGTACGATAAAGGGGTGTTTAACCCTATTTTATGATGGTTGTATCTCCGCCATAGAGATGAAGATAGCCATGTAAAATAGGGTTAGGGGTGGGGGAAGCCCCGTTACGATCAGGTATGCGGCCATATCAGCGTGCATTCCCCGTCACGAGGATGGCCGCAATGACCTCACGGAAGCCCATTGTTTGTTGTGAATTGTGTCAAGTATGATATTTTTAAGTATGCCAATATTATATATGTGTATATGAAACTATAAGATTTTCTCTCCCAAAGCAGCTGTAATGGTAAGTTGGTTGCAGTATTGATGTCCGCTGAGTATAGGGAATACTTTATCACAAAGACTAACTCACTGATGCTATATGGTAAAGCCAAGAAACGGTTTGCTGTTAATTAATATGAGTGATTAACTATTTTACTATTCTTACTCCATATGTGAGCCAGGTCATTGTCGTATTATGAGGTTGAGTTGGAAGGGCAATGAGCACTCACAGCCCAAGCAGTTAAACAAAAAAGGAAACACGATGCACACACCTGCAGTAAAGAATCTTACACTTAATTTAACATGTGATTTGCATGATTGACATTATGTAGAATTTTATAGAATGTATATAGATGTACAGTCATTGTAGTAGCAATGGATTTAATCATAAATACAATTAAAACATCAGGTCAGTCATTTATCTGGCCAGGCCAAAACTAAATATTAGCATTAGAAATAAAAATTTTCCCATAAACCCTAACAGAGCAAGATAACAAATTAAAACTGATTAAACTATGACAGGGGTGGCCAACCTGTTTGGGGCCAAGAGCCAAAAACAAACAAAATAAAATATAAAAAAAAATGAATGATACGGCTTGTGCTATCTATATATATGTGTGAGATATATATCAACTTATCAATTAATTGGATGTTACTGTCATCAGTTTAATAATAATTTGCAGCTTAATATCTTTGTCATTCAATTTTGAACCTAGTCTTTCCTGATAATACTATTTATTGATATGATTATACATCTTTGCGACCGTAGTTCTATCTAAATTAAGACTTGATGATATATTTTTATATATTTCTTAAACTTCCCTTAGGAGGATAACTTTTAACCATTTCAATATAAATTTGTTGTTGTAACATTTTAATATTGACGCCTAGTGTTGGTTAGAGTTCTTAATGTAATTGGTGCTCTTAACATTTGTTGTAATCAATATTTGCTGTTTCTAAATTTAATACTTTTGTTTTATATCTGTTATTTTTATCTCTTATTCTAATTGGCGCTTATTTTGTTTTTAAAAACATATTGTAAAGATGTTCCAAACATTTAGTATCATGTTGTCTCAAATTTTGTACACGTCCTGCTATTTTAAAATTGCTATATGATGCTCACCAGCTGTGCAAAAAGTATAATAGTGGATCTTTGTAATCTAACTGACACACCCCCTGACGAAGTCTTCCTGACGAAACGCGTAGAGGTGGGGCTTAACATTGTGCCTCTGAGACTCTAATTTCTCCTGTGTACCTGCTAGGCCATACTCCAGCCGCTGAATCTTCCGATGCTAAGAAACCTTCCATTTGTTGAATAAAAATATTGCACCATGAAGCGCCCCCTCTCTCTCTTTTTCTAGACCTACAGTAATAATGTTAGGCATTGTTAGGCGTGTGTAAGTTGGCCTTAACAGGAGCACTACGCATGCATGCAGCAAATGCTACATGTACGATCTCTGTGCACACAGTCCACACATTCAGAGTTCCATCAGACAGCGCATGACATCCCTATGCACGACCGAATATACACAATGTGGGTGAGGGAGTCATTTAAATTGTACGGTATGGGTCACGCATTTCTGTCCATATGTGTGTCCCGTACACACACACATGTGCGTAGAAGTTAAGGAAGGGTTATGGACATGGGAGTCACCTCTGTCCAGCTGATTTCACAGTATTCTTTCAAAAGTCTGATGTAGGCTTGCCTTGATTTATAAAAAAAAAATAGGCAAGAATCCAAAGCGCTTTTCCACAGAAGGATGACACCATGCAGAGCTAAAACACATATATCTTAGATGTGCTTCTGGCACTAAGTCACCTTCTTGCGTTGTGCTGAAGAGATCACCACCATGTGAAGAAGGTCAGGTGATATGGAAGCTGTATGCTCCAGGCAAGGAATAAAATCAAGTAATCTTATTCTCTGCTGTATGACCCAATAAGCTTCACCTGCTGCCTACCTTTTAACAACAGTTGGGATCATGGGACAAGCCCAGGCATTCAGGAATGCACTAGAGGATGTATTTGAAGACTCAGAGGGCAACATGTGTCCTTTGGGCCACCTATTGCTTAACACTGGCCTTCAGCATTTATAAATGCAAAACTACCAGCTTTGAATTAATCTTTCATTTTTTAATTCCCATAGCATTCATATTCATTTCTCAAATATTTAATCATCACCTGATAAATATGTATGACAGTTAAAATAGAGGTGCAGAATCCCTGTTTATACTGCTTTTCAAAATAGCATTATTAATACAATTTTTTTTTTTTTTTGCAAGTATCACAGGAATTGACAAGTACAAAAATGGCCCAGTTACCTCTCCTAGTGTGTTTACACTTTAAAGGTACATCAGTGTTCAGGGATACAATGGTCTGACAAAGATAAATACAGCAAAGTAAATTTATCAGCAAGGACGAAGGGAGGACACTTCTCTGCTGGGTAAGTGTCTGAGACTCCCTCAGGTCTCTGCAATCTACATTTAATGATGTACAGAAATTTGATTCTTTGAAGTCTCTGATTTAGGGAGTAAAAAGCAAAGAAAACCTTTCTCCTGACCCCATATTTGTTGTTAAAGGAAGCAAGGAAGATGAAACACTTTTTAAGAATCTTAGGTAAATTATTGCAGTTTCAAGTTGTTATTCTTTCTTGCATTTTACATTCAAAGTGGTTCTTCACTAGTGCTGATTAGAATAATAATTAGTGTGATATTGTGGAAGGCTGTTGACACAGCCTTGAATTAGACAGCTCTTATCTTGTGCCTGACTTTTATGATTATGCTGCCCATGCTGTCAATGTCTTATTATTTCCACTCTCTATCTTTCCAGCTGTAGCTGAACAAAAGGTTTCCAAACAGAGAAGAGGAGATTTTTTTTCCCCCAAGCATAAACAAATGGAACTACATGAGGTAAAAATATCTCCCATTCATGTTGTAACTTACATGTCATAGATGACATTGAGATACAAATGTTTTTGCTTTTATTTTTTAAAAGGTGCATTAAGAAAGTTAGGATTAACATATCTGAAATGATACGTAGACACTTTGGACTGGATCCTGATATAATAGGGTCCTGTTAGCGGACCAATCTGCCTGCGCAATCCTAATTTGCATAAGTGCAGCCCCTCAACTCCACCTCCAAAATACCCCCAGCAGGGGCGGCCCTAGGTTTTGCCTGACTCTAGATGACAAGAGAAAATACTTAAGACATTTACTTTTTATTCATTTATTATTATTTTTTGCAAGCCTGGCGCCACTGGCCGCCAGGCTTGCATGTGTGCAGTAAAGGCCCCGCGGGGCCACAGCAGCCAGTACAGTGCCGCCGGCTTCATCATCCCGGCGGAGGCCGCGGCCTTTACTTCCTGGACACTGTAGTCACATACACAGTGCCTGGACCGCTGCGTCCAGGCACTGTGTATGTGTTGCTATGGCAACATAGCGCTGTTTTCATGCTGAAAACAGCCCTGTGTTGCCATAGCAACACATACAAAGTGCCTGGACGCAGCGGTCTGGGCACTGTGTATGTGATTACAGTGTCCAGGGCCGCAGCAGCCAGTACAGAGGTGGCCAGTGGCGGTTGGTACGGTGTAGGTGCGTGGCTCCCTAGGGACACCTGACCCGCGGGGCCCTAGGCGGCCGCCTATACCACCTATGCCATGGGCCGCCTCTGACCCCCAGTACCAATGAGCATCAAACAGAGGTGGGTGACATCATTTATTAGAACACACAGGGAGTTTAATTCTGCTCCTGTTAAATGAATTAACCCTCCACTTCTCAAATCTTGAGGATCCACATCCACGCTAGAAATCCTTTGCAACCACATGTGCACATGAAGACTGGAGCTGTTTTGCACACATATTGTGCGGAAAACAACATAAATTATTAAATCTAAATCAAGTCCTTTAAATCTGCACTGTTGCTCTTTAAATGGTGTGACTAATTGGAATGGATATTTATATTTAATATGTGTTTCAAAATCTAACATGAAGCTTTTTTCCTTCAGTTCCCTATTCTTCCTATTTCTATCGTATTTCTCCATATGACTTCTTTCCTTTTCACTTTAACTTATTTATTTAGCCTCAGAACTGTCTTGTCTATATCACCTCCCAGCAGTTGTTTGCTGAGAGCTAAACAATTTAGCAAAGACCACAATTTTCCAAAATTCAGGTGTCTGGTGAATCACTTTCCAAAAGTCAGGTTAAAAAAAAGTAAAAATACATTTTAAAATAAATTTTAAAATTTTTTAAAAATAACAGCAATACAAAGAATTAAAAATTGCCATAGAAACTACAATAAATACAAGAATATTCTCCAAAAAAGATAGAGAAAAAGAAATGAAACTTAAAGTGCACAAACCCTAAGAATAAAGGTCACTATTGAAACTGCTTTCTATAAAAATGAATATTATTTATTACGACATTACAATAACATTATGGAATAATAGTAGAAAAAAAATATATATACATGTATACACCATTCACGAAAATATGGATATAAACAAATGTCAGCCTTAGCTGCACTTAGTTAGTGACAGAGATAGAAGATATGTATCACTGAGGCAATCTATAACAGCACAAATGGCAACAATAAAAATTGCTACAAAATGAATAGAAATAATTAGCAGCAAGGAGTAGGAGTATGCCGACACCTAATCTCAAATTCCGGAGGCTTTCCCTGCAATGAAGGACTAACAGCCTCATGGCTGCACTTCACCCACTTGTTGGATAGTAAACAAACCCTACACTTTGCTAGTTCATGAGCGGCAAACAACAAACCAAACTCCGGCGGACAGCTAAAGGAGCAGCTCCCGGTGCACTCAGGAGCAGCTGATACAGGAGGTCCCGACGCACGTTTCGTGGTCTTCGGGGGATGGTGTGCCACACACCATCCCCCGAAGAAGACCACTTTAAGTTTCATTTCTTTTTCTCTATCTTTTTTGGAGAATATTCTTGTATTGGTTTGCAAACTTATGAATCATTGGTGGCACCCCTGTAATATATGAGTTATATATCAGGATATTTAATTTATTTCATTACCTGTGCAACTTCTTAGTTTTGGATTTACGTTTGAAACTACAATAAAAACTGTAAGCTCCTTAAAATATTATTTTTTATTTTGCATTTTCTATTTGAAACGTGAACAAACTACTGGAAACTACAAAAAATTACTGGAACTCCCCTTCATTAACTACTGTAATGCACATTAACCCCTAAAATCTGTATTGCATGCAACAGCTATACTGATTTCCCTTGCTCAGGTATTGCATTAATCTGTAAATATCAACAATGATTTTCTGTGTTTTATCAAACCTAATTATTTTACTATTAAAATAAAAAAAAGTAATTTACAGAACTGCAGCCAAATACCATGTTTCAAGATGTTTAACTTAAAAAATTATTTAGAATCAACTACTTTTTCCACATGCAGGATGATGGGGAAGTGAGGGAAATAAGAGAAAGTGATAATGGGGTCTATTTACTTACCCTTTCATTATTTAATGAACGATGCTGAACCAGGCTCCTTTCTACTCGCAGTGAACCTGGCAGCTTCGTTCATATAATTTATTAGCAACAGCAACGGAGAAAGTGATCCACGCGGTGTGTCCATACACACACCGTCCGGTATAGTGTACCGTTTCTGCCTTCCTTGTTTACAGCTACGGAACGGTTCCTCTAATTTTGTGCTATTTGAACTGTATGAACTTGGAATCACCATTCATTATTTATATTTACGGGACTCTCACTGTGTAATACCTTTAGTGGACTTTATTTATACATAGAGATCATACATATCTATCTTCTACTTTTGTTGACAACTTAAGTGAGCGCTAATTTGATGTGAATTATCTACTGTGCATTCTATTGTTTATGGATTTTGTTCTACCACGTTATTCATTCAAAAGCTGAATACACTTGTAACTGGGCGCTGATTCTATATTCCTATTTGTCTATTTTGCAATGATTAGTGTATCCCGGGATAAAATCTTTGCTGTGGAGAGTGGGAACATAATAGACTGCAGATCTCTTGTAGTAACACCCACCAATGCGTTTCAAATATTTCCTATTCCTGAGCACTAACCCTAACCGTATATATCCTGCAGCCTAACCCTAACCTTTCAATTCTCTAAGCCTAACCTTGACCTTCCTCTTGATCCCTAACCCTAACTGCACCCCACCGCAGCCTGTCACTATTAGAAATAGGTCTAAGTGGGTACTCCTTCCCAATAGCTATTTTCTATTTAGTGAGATTTTCAATGATACAGCCTCCTTTGACAAACTGGTAAGATATCTGGTGAAACGGTCTTTTAAATGTGATTGGAAAGATTATCTGCTCAAAAAGCCCCAGTGTGTACCCTGCCTTAGTCTTTTAAACCACCATGTTTGTGCTGATGCTTTCACTTAGTTTGTATGCTACAGTTTTTAACCAAAACTGGTGAAAACAATGGGCCTGATACAGACTTAAGAAGGAGCTTGAAATAAGAGTGTAAAGTTACTCCTGGGCTTAACCATGTTGATTGCAGGGGAGCCATATTTCATCTAATTTTTTTACGTTATCTATGTATTTTTATCTTACGTAGAATGCGTAAATGCAATACGGGAATCAGGTCCAATATTGTGAGCTGACTTGAAATGACTGGAAATTAATATTATTGATGTTGGTAATACTTTAGGAGCAAAAATACATTAAAATTAGATTATTTTAGCTGTTTTGATCAGTTTTAAAAATATATAAGTCTAAGGGCCTGATTCAATTAAGCGCGAAGTGAATTTTTTCCATGTTTTTTCGCGTATTTTGCTAATTTGCATATTTTTTTTCACGCGTATTTTTTGGTCGTTTTTTTCGTGTATTTTTTTTGTTTAAAGACATACTCCTCATCCCCTTTTATTTACCATATGCCTAGTGAAAAGAGTATAGCACTCCAAGTTGACTGTCCAGTTATGTGTATAATCCCAATATGTCTCAGTAATACCTATATCATCATATTGCTCTTTCATTGCTACTAGTTCTAAATCCCTATTTTACCTTACAGGCTTCTTGCATTTGCAAGCATATACTTAAACCTCAGCACAGCATTCCCTTCCTCATTCAGGGGCAATCCTTCACGGCAATAAAGATGGCACCTGACTGAAAAATAAGCCTGGTGCTTTAAAAATCCCAAACCATCCTCCCTACACAAATCTCTTAGCCACTCATTAACCACCCTAATCTCCTGCTGCTTCCCTGGATATAGAACGGGGCACAGGTAATATTTCCAAAAATACCACCTTGGATGTCCTTGCCTTAAGTTTGCGACCCAGGTCCCTGAAAACATTCTTTAGAATCCCCCATTTTCCTCTAACTCGGTCATTGGTACCAACATGCACCATGACTGCTGGGTCATTCCCAGCCCCTCCCAACAATCTGGCCACACAATTTTTATATGTCGAATTTGAGAACCCGGGAGAATATGATATAAGCTTTTGTACGTGGTAAGTACAGTGAGTGTATTTTTGTTTACCAATGTGTTAATTTTCAATATTCTTATAGAGAATTTCGAAAGCAAAACCCTTAACTCAAGAAGGCTATGGAATATTCAGTCCTTGCATTACCAACTTTGCTGGACCCCATATCTATCCATAAGTCAATAAAAAAGGCTTTGAATTATTTAATTGTTCACCTATGCCCTATTAAGGTGCATTTTACATTTCACTGTAATATAAAGTACTAAATAAAACCGATGCTTAGAAATTTTCCTTGTACGGCTTCTAGTATCCAGAAGCACAACATTCATTATTTAGAGACTGACTTCTGGTGTAAACAATATATGGATTTCACTTACAGTATACTTTATGTTTAAAGGTCAGGTGCAAAGTCATTGTCACATTTATCTCTATAGAAACACTATAGAAACTCTAGAGAAACAACCCTCAACGCAAGTTTTCAGTTAAAATTAGAAATTATTTGTAAAAATGCTGAATCAGTAGACTTTACAAGGAGATAATCAAAACCAATCTTCAATATTGACATGCAATGGATTCCAGCAATTCATGGCATCTCAATAGAATGGGAAACAAGCAGATTCCTGAAAATTTGTAATGGAAGTGCGATGTGTTTGCATCCACACATGCAAAATGCTGTTCTCTTTTTCTCCTTGTGAGTAGAAAATTATTGTTTTGTGTAAATCAGCGAACACACTGAAAACTGTAACAATAGGACATTGGGCTGGATCCAGAACTACGCCCGTCTTCCATAAACGGACGTAATTCAATAAACAGTAGCTACTGTGCATGCGTAGTAGCTATTGTACGTAATCTGCGTATCGTTTCAATACATAGATTGCGTATATGCGGTCTTTTAAACCACATATACGCAATCTACGTATCGAAACGATACGCAGATTACGTACAATAGCTACTACGCATGCACAGTAGCTACTGTTTATTGAATTACGTCCGTTTATGGAAGACGGGCGTAGTTCTGGATCCAGCCCAATGTCCTATTGTTACAGTTTTCAGTGTGTTCGCTGATTTACACAAAACAATAATTTTCTACTCACAAGGAGAAAAAGAGAACAGCATTTTGCATGTGTGGATGCAAACACATCGCACTTCCATTACAAATTTTCAGGAATCTGCTTGTTTCCCATTCTATTGAGATGCCATGAATTGCTGGAATCCATTGCATGTCAATACTGAAGATTGGTTTTGATTATCTCCTTGTAAAGTCTACTGATTCAGCATTTTTACAAATAATTTCTAATTTTAACTGAAAACTTGCGTTGAGGGTTGTTTCTCTAGAGTTTCTATAGTGTTTCTATAGAGATAAATGTGACAATGACTTTGCACCTGACCTTTAAACATAAAGTATACTGTAAGTGAAATCCATATATTGTTTACACCAGAAGTCAGGCTCTAAATAATGAATGTTGTGCTTCTGGATACTAGAAGCCGTACAAGGAAAATTTCTAAGCATCGGTTTTATTTAGTACTTTATATTACAGTGAAATGTAAAATGCACCTTAATAGGGCATAGGTGAACAATTAAATAATTCAAAGCCTTTTTTATTGACTTATGGATAGATATGGGGTCCAGCAAAGTTGGTAATGCAAGGACTGAATATTCCATAGCCTTCTTGAGTTAAGGGTTTTGCTTTCGAAATTCTCTATAAGAATATTGAAAATTAACACATTGGTAAACAAAAATACACTCACTGTACTTACCACGTACAAAAGCTTATATCATATTCTCCCGGGTTCTCAAATTCGACATATAAAAATTGTGTGGTCAGATTGTTGGGAGGGGCTGGGAATGACCCAGCAGTCATGGTGCATGTTGGTACCAATGACCGAGTTAGAGGAAAATGGGGGATTCTAAAGAATGTTTTCAGGGACCTGGGTCGCAAACTTAAGGCAAGGACATCCAAGGTGGTATTTTTGGAAATATTACCTGTGCCCCGTTCTATATCCAGGGAAGCAGCAGGAGATTAGGGTGGTTAATGAGTGGCTAAGAGATTTGTGTAGGGAGGATGGTTTGGGATTTTTAAAGCACCAGGCTTATTTTTCAGTCAGGTGCCATCTTTATTGCCGTGAAGGATTGCCCCTGAATGAGGAAGGGAATGCTGTGCTGAGGTTTAAGTATATGCTTGCAAATGCAAGAAGCCTGTAAGGTAAAATAGGGATTTAGAACTAGTAGCAATGAAAGAGCAATATGATGATATAGGTATTACTGAGACATATTGGGATTATACACATAACTGGACAGTCAACTTGGAGTGCTATACTCTTTTCACTAGGCATATGGTAAATAAAAGGGGATGAGGAGTATGTCTTTATGTTAAGCCAATGTTTATACCAAGTACACAGGAAGTTATTTATGAGGGTATTAGTAATAATATATAGGCACTATGGGAGGAAATACCCAGAGGAGGTAAAAGTTCAAAGAAGTTGCTGATAGGGACATGCTATAAAATACCAATTATTAGTTTAATTGAAGAATCCCAACTTCTACAGCAAATTATCAATGTCAAGCAGCAGCTGCAAGGGCCAATAAAGTATTAGCATGTATAAAAAAGGGGCATAGATGCAAGGGAAAACAGTGTATTTTTGCCACTATAAAAATAGTTGGTAAGACCTCCTCTCAAATATGGAGTTCAGTTTTGGGCACCACTTCACTGACATTTTGTAACTAGAAAGGGTTCAGAGAAGGACGACAACATTGATAAAGAGTATGGGGTTATTGAGCTATTAGGAACAGCTAGCCAGATTAGGCATGTTTACTTTAGAAAAGAGGCTTCTAAGAGGAGAAATGATTACTATATACAAATACATCAAGGGTCAGTACAGAGAACTTAGAAACATAGAAAGTGATGGCAGATAAGACCCACATGGCCCATCCAGTCTGCCCAGTTGTTTATTTAAAACTAAACTTACCCTGGACTCTGTTTAACCTCAATTTAGTTTGAGATTTAGGATATCATTATATTTATCCCAAGTATGTTTAAATTGTTCTACTGTATTGGCCTCAACCACCTCAGATGGGAGAATATTCCATTTATCTATCACCCTTTCAGTGAAGTAATTTTCCCACACACTTCCTCTGAATCTACCACCCTCCAGTTTATATCCATGCCCTCGTGTTCTATTACACCTTTTCTTTTGAAAAATGCCACCCTCCTCTAGCGGGTCACAACCCTTGATATAAAGCTGCTATCATATCCCCCCTCTGGGGATATGGTATGTTTTGTGAAACATGCCATGGACCATTTTAGTTGCTTTTCTTTGCAAAGTCTCTAATGTATATGTCTTTGTGGAGATATGACCTCCAGAACTGAACACAGTATTCTAGGTGAGGTTGTACCAAGGATCTATAAATAGGCATCACTACTTCTCTCTTTCTTTCTTTCCTCTTCCGTTTTTCCTTAATTAGATTTTTTGTTTTCTTCTTTCCTACTTGCGCAAATGTTCTCCTTATTTCTTCTTCATTTTACCCCTTCTTTACAAATCTTCTCAGGAGTTCTTCCCCTTGATCCTCATAGTCTTTCTTCAAAGAGCAGTTCCTCCTGATCCTATAAAACTGGCTCTTTGGAACAGATCTTAGCCACTTAGGATGATGTTTACTGCCTTGAGGTATGAAAGCATCCGTATCTGTGGGTTTAAAGTAGGTCTTGGTTTCCAACTTTCCATCCACATTCAGAATTGTCAAGTCAAGAAAATGTATTTCTTCCTTGTTTCTCATAAAGCTCAATTTGATTCATCAATCATTTTGGTTGAGGTACTCAGAGAAATTTTCCAAGGAATTCTGATCTCCTCTCCATAGAAAGATGACATCATCTATATACCTCTGGTAAAAAGTCAGATGTTCTTCAATTCCTGGCTATTTCTCCATGTGTTGTTTCTCCCAATATGCCATAAAAATATTAGCGTACGGCGCGCAAATTTAGTTCCCATCTCGGTTCACTCTTCTTGGCGGTAGAACTGTCTGTCAAACCAAAAGTAATAATTTTTTAGTATGAAATCAATACTAATATAGTAGAACATCTTTTTCTTCTTCCTCAGTTGTCGCAGTGTCTACACCTTTCCTTACCAAAACTTCCAATTTTTTCTTTATTCCATCTGAAGGGTACCCCCTTAGTTTGGTATATGTAGTCCCATCGTTCAAAAGCTTGTAACATGCTTGGTTGTAATTCTCCTTACTCTGGATGACAATACTGCCTCCCTTGTCACTCGGTTTTATTACTATTGATTCGTTTTTAATGAGAGATTCCAAAGCTTCTATCACTTTTTCTTAAATTGTATTTCTTCCTTTTCTTTGTGCTTATCTTTTTAATCTCCTTCTTCACTATCACAAATTGCGGCAGACGCCGCACTTACCTGTGTCCTGGTTCCTGGTCAGTACCTCTCTCCCGGCGCACGCGGCCTCGCGGCCATCGGAGGCTGTCACTGAAACAGTGACAGCCTCATTCCTACTTACCAATCCTGCTGCGGCTTCCTCCACGTGGATCCTGGCGCCAAACACCGTGGCGCATCGGTCCATGGGTGCCACCATCTTACCTGGATCATGTGCCGCCGTTCCACCAATGACTCCAGTCCCGCACCGCCGACTCCAGTCCCGCACCGCCGACTCCAGTCCCGCACCGCCGACTCCAGTCCTGCACCGCTGATTCAAGGTTCTGCACTGCTTATTCCAACCCTGCATTGTGACTCCATTCTTGCACTACTGTCTCCAGTCCTGCTCTGCTTACTCCAGACCTGCATTGTGACTCCGGTCCTGTTCCACTGACTCCAGTCCGGCCTTGTGTCTCCTGGTCCACAGACTTTAATACTCCTGCGCTAATCAGTACCAGACTTTCTGTCTAGTTACCAGAGACTGCCTACTCCTCACCTTGTCATATTTACTGTATGAACCAATCGTATATTAAACCAGCCAGCTTCCATTTTACACCTGCTCCACTGTCTCACTCCCTGAAACCCGTTACCGATCCCATTACTCCCTTGAAAGTGACATTCACCAGCTCCCAAAAGGTGTTAATCCATTTACCTTTTAGTTGTTGGGGATAAAATACTGATTTATTCTTAAATAGTTTTTTACTCCTGCTCATTCCCTTGTTTTTCCTTCCTTTCTTCCCCCTTATCCTTAGTTTTATTTTTAAAAAATGTCTTCAGTGTCAGATTCCTAATGAATCTTTGCATATCTAAGAAAATATCAAAATCTTCAATATTGCTGGTGGGGGCATACTTAAGCTTCTTACCTAATACCTCTTCTTCCTCTTTGGTCAATACATACTGATTTAAATTGAAAATCTTAACTTTTTCTATCCCATCATTCTCTTTCACTTGTCACTTTCTATCATTGGTTCTCACACTACCTTTTCCTAACCCTCCCCTTTTGCCCCTTCTTTTTCTGGATGTTAATACAGGGGCCTTTATCCTAAAAAATGCCTACCTTTCTCCCCCTTCCTGTGTGAGTACTCCTCTCCTCTCCTCCACTCTACACTCTTCAAATAATCCTCACCTCTTCTATTACTCCCTTCCTCATATCCTCTAATTGTTTGGTCCCTCTCTTCCTCCCTATAATTCTGCCACTCTCGACCCCTATTCTCTCTTCTATAATCGTCATACCATGGACTTCTTCCTCTCCTATACTCTCTGTACCCCTATTGTTCCTTTCTTCTTCCCCCACTACAATCTCTATGTTCTCTCTCCTTACTGCTCCCTTTATCCCCACTTCTCCTTCTTTTATCTCTCCTACGACGACTAGTCTCATCTCTCCTATGGTGGCTTCTACTTTTCTCTCTCCCCTCTTTCCTACGCCGACTTCTACTTCTTTCCCTTTCACCCCTTCCACGAAGACTATTACTTCTATCTCTCTCAATTCCTTCCCTTTGGTGACTATTCCTTCTTCTTACCTCGTCTCCTCCACTTTCTCTTGATGTGACAACATTCCTCCCTCTGAATTTCTATCCATCCTCTCTTTACTTTAACCCCTTTACTTTCTATCAATTCTTCCTTCTCTTTATTTTTTCTCTTCTCTTCTCCTTAACTTCATCTTCCCCTATTTTTTCTCGTGGGGGGCTTTTCTCTATTGTCTTGGAATCTTTCATATCCCAACAATTCTTCTAACAGTGTCTCTGTTATCCATTTATGTTTATCTTTCTTCTCTAATTTCATATATTGTGTTCCTGTATTATAATCAATCATATCCCTCTTGTATTTTTTATATTTTTTCTCAGTTAATTTTCTTTCCCATCTCCTCACTCTTAATTTGATGATCTCCTCCTCCATCTTCGTAAACTCCTCCATTTCCGCACATGGTGATACTAGGGATTCCAGTTCCTCAATTTCTACAGCCAATGTCCTAAGTTTTTCCCTCTTTCTTTAATAATCAGTTCCATTAAAATGCACATTTATCTAGGATCTTATACCAATTCTGTGTAAATTCAACTGACTTAGAATCAAATGAACAGGCTTTCTTAATCCTCAGGCCCCTAGGTACAATCTGGTCAGCCAGGTATCTCTCCAACATCACTGTCTGACGAATAATCTATTCTCTCTTTGTAATACTCTCTCTAATTTGATCATCAAGCGTTCCAGATCTTCATCTGCTATTTCATTCTCTAGTCTTTAAAGACTTCTGACATTCTTTCTTTTCTCTCTACTCTATGATTAAACACTTTCTTCAGGGGTGTATGCACTAGATTCTCAGGTGTAAAAAACAGATCCCTATTAAAATCTCAACAGGGTTCAAACAGTAAATACATTCAGGCAATTGATTATTAGCACTCCACCTTGAAGCTGCCCAGTGGTTGTGCAAAGGTGCAGGATAAAAGAAGTTGAAAAAAAGTCAAGAAGGTGATTATGGACATTACAAACAAAGTATTGACTATTGTTGAAGCGCCTATTTTGCGGTTGTGTTTATTTATAATTGATTGTATTTTCCAAGGGTTTGCTGCTGGAAGAATATTTGATTTAAGGTATCGGTGTACACCTTTGCACAACCACTGGGCAGCTTTAAGGTAGAGCGCTGATAATCAATTGCCTGTATATATTTACAGTTACTATTTTACTATGTTACATAAACAAAATGTGTCACATATGTAAATGAGTCAAAATACAAGCATTCAATAGTTCAAGGCTTTTGAAACAAAACTCTATGAAAATGTATATTAGACATGAGCAATATATTAGGAATATGCACATGGAGATTTGTACAGTACGTCCCAATTTAAGTGTTTATTCAGCAGAATTTGGCGGTGTTACGTACAGATTTCTCCTAATCCTTTGTGTTTAAGAATTTCCCCACCACAACCAGTACACATGGATAATTTGTTTACTGTTTAAAATACATCTATTTCTTTAGTATAAATCTCACTACCAAACTTAGAATATATTCCAAAATAGAGAAAAAAAGAGACTAAAATGCACATTTATTTGAATAGAAACCTGGAAGCTGACTTTATTTGACCTTTCCTCGTCTAAAATTAAGCACTGTTTTACCCAGCTGTAGAATATCTGATGCATTCATCTACTATAAGGCTAATGAAGTTTGTATAAACTACTCAGCTTACATGGTATACAATATTTTGAGAGTCCCCCACCTCCTTGGATACAGAATTCTGTCCTGGCTAAAAAACAACTTTGGGATGGGACTTCTCATGGAGCAGAAAAGTTTTCGCCCAGTGGGAGGGTATAGGCATGTAAATAGAACAGTAAGGGCTGGCTTCATCCCTTACATACTACCCACTCTACCACACCATCTTGTTTTAAGTGGGGACGGTGCAGAAAATTTTAAAAAGCTAAACAGAGGCTAAAGCTATATGCTTAAATGGTTGGTGCTCTCTGAACTAATCCAGACACACACAGTTTTTTTTTTCCATTTACACAAGTAAGCCTACTTTTATAAGCACTAATCAGGGTACCTGGGGTATTGATGGGAAGTGTTGTGCTGTAATTGATGTTACTTTCACGATGTGGTTTAACTTTGTACAGCTGGACATCTATACATATATAAATATTGGGACATTGGGCCTGATCCAGACCTACGCCCGCCGTGGCTAGGATGGCGGGCATAAGATCGGCTGAAAAGCCGATCTGCGCATGCGCCGAGCAGATGTTGCCCGGCGTACCTACGGCAATGCCCGATCAACAATCGGGCATCTGTAGGAACAGCGTAGGGACGCTGGAGGGTGCGTCCCCCTAGTGTCCCTATGTTAAGGTTACTGTAGGTGGGCGGGGGGAGGTAGTTTAATGAGGGAGGGTGGGAGGGCTTAGCGGTTGTACGCTCGTGTGCGAGCATATTACCCATTGCTTACTCCGGCTGAAATTAGTGTAGCCTTCAGCCAGCGTAAGCAATGGGAAATACGCCCCCACAGGGGGAGTGTCGGGGAGAGTGGACGCCGATACACTGTGCTTTAGTAAGCACAGCGCATTGGCGTAGGTCTGGATCAGGCCCATTGACACAATTCTCATATTTTGGGCTCTATACACCACCACAATGGATTTGAAATGAAACAAACAAGATTTGCTTTAACTGCAGACTTTCAGCTTTAATTTGTGGGTATTTACATCCAAATCAGGTGAACGGTGTAGAAATTACAACGGTTTCTATATGTGCCTCCCACTTTTTAAGGGACCAAAAGTAATGGGACAATCGACTCAAAATTTATTTCATGGACAGGTGTGGGCTATTCCCTCATTATTTCATCATCAATTAAGCAGGCATTTCAAATCCGTTGTGGTGGTGTATAGAGACCAAAATATGAGAATTGTGTCGATGACCTGACTGTATATATAAATGCCATTCAGCTCCTCACCGTTATATGCATGGGCAGTAGCGTCAACACGTTGGAACACTACTGAGCATTCCCAACGGTAAGGAGCAGAATAAACTTAAAAAAAAAAAAAAAAAAAATCACAAAAAAACACTTATTCAACATTCCTCCATCCCCTCCCTGAGTCCCCTTTTACTTACCTTTAGCTGTGGCAGAAAGCTTCCTGTATTGGGACCTGCCACTGCCCTCTTCACCTGCCAGAATTCAAGAAGTTCATGCCACATCTAAGAGGGCAGCAGGGGTCCTTCTTATGGACCTGCCGCCGCTATCTTAAATGTGTCAGGAACTTCCTGAATGCAGAGGTAAGGTGCAGAATGTGGAGATGACGGCAGCGGAGGAGTTACCCGCTACTGCCAGGGCTGCCATCAGGGCCACCATCGAAGGGGACAGCCAGGACTACTGTCCTGGGCCCACAGCTGATGGGGGCCCGCCATCATCACAGGGCCAATGCGCAGGGAAAATTTCCCTGTGCATCAACCAAATGGTAGCACAGAAAATGCAACGGAGTAAAATGAATTCAATAAGCGCTGATATGCACAGTGGGAAGTATCAATGTTAAAATGCTAAATAAATAAATACAATAAATGAATAGTCCGATATAAAATCCAGATAAATGAATAGTCCGATATAAAATCCAGATGAGGTGGATAAGAAGTTTTTGTAGTGTCACCTTTCCCCCGTGGGGGGATGAAGAAAGGGAAAAATTAAAATTTAAATACAAAAACAATTTATTAATACAAATCCACAATAGACAGAGACTTTGAGAAAGGACCTAGTGCGGTCTGAAACGCGTCAGTCGGCGGTGATAGGAACTAAGAACCATTCCCAGGATTGCAGTGACGGACTTGTGATAGCTGATCTTCTCGGTACCATTTAACATCAAGATACAGCCCCACTCCACCTCCTGCGTTTTACATCCCCTGGTAATGAATTCCTGTTCCTTTTTTTATGTTTTTTCTATTGTGGATTTTGTATTAATAAATTGTTTTTGTATTTTAATTTTTCCCTTTCTTCATCCCCCCACGGGGGAAAGGTGACACTACAAAAACTTCTTATCCACCTCATCTGGATTTTATATCGGACTATTCATTTATCTGGATTTTATATCGGACTATTCATTCATTGTATTTATTTATTTAGCATTTTAACATTGATACTTCCCACTGTGCATATCAGCGCTTATTGAATTCATTTTACTCCGTTGCATTTTTTGTTCTATACCCAAGGGTAGAGACACCCTTTAAGTGGATTCTCAGCTGCTGATAATAGGCGCGCGGATTTTCTCTTATATACCCGTTTTTTAAATGGTAGCACAGATCCGAGAGTCCCACCCACGTGATGTCATCAATGACTTCACATAGGGGGTTGGGCCCCATCAATTCTGAAGGCGGCCCTGGTTGCCACCATTTCCACATTCTGCACCTTTCCTCTGCATTCTGAATGTTGCTGCCACATCCAAGATGGTGGCAGGAACATTCAGAATGCAGAGGTAAGGCACAGAATGTTAAGATGGTGAAAGGGGGTCCTACCTCCACTACCTAACAACAGGGACAGGCTGTTGCTAGGCAGCAGAGGACCCACCACCGCCATCTTGGGAATATTGGGGGCCTGTAGACACATTATGGGGGATGCTGGAGGGCTGGAACACATAATGGGGGATACTGGGGGGCTGGAGCACATTATGGGAGATACTGGGGGGCTGGAGACACATTATGGGGATGCTGAGGGACTGGAACACATGATGGGGGAAACTGAGGGTGGGGCTGGAGACACATGATGGAAGACACTGAGGGGCTGGTGGCACATGATGGGAATACTGGGGAGCTAGACACACATGATGAAATACTAGGGGGGTTGGAGAGACATGATAAGGATATTTGGGGGCTGAAACACATAATGGGGGATACTGCAGGGCTGGAGACACATGATGGGGTATACTGGGGGCTAGATTGACATGATAGGGAATATTGGGGTCTGGAGACACATGATGGGAATATTTGGGGGAACTGGAGAGACATGATGAGGATACAGGGGGGCTGATGATGGGGGATGCTGGGGAACTGGAACACATAATAGAGGATACTGGGGGGCTGGAGACACATGATGGGAATACTGGGGGGCTGGAGACACATGATGGGGGGTACTGGGGGGCTGTAGACACATGATGGGGAATACTTTGGGTCTGGAGAGAAATTATGGGGAATATTGGGGGCTGGAGACACATGATGGGAATATTTAGGGGGGAACTGGAGAGACATGATGAGGATACAGGAGGGCCTGATGATGGGAGATGCTGGGGGACTGGAACACATAATAAGGGATACTGGGGGGCTGGAGAGACATGATGAGGAATACTTGGGGGCTGGAGAGACATGATGGGGGATTTTGGGAGCTGGAGTCACATGATATTTTTTCCCGTTATTTTGACGGGCCTATGACTAATGTATACATAAAATATACACACGTTTTTGCTAACATCATAGCAAGGCTACTTGCATTAGAATTTTATAATAGCCAACATTTTCTTTTACTTTGTGGTTTGATTTTTAGATTCTATTATAATATATTGTGCTTTCCTTCTATAAGTCTTTCAAATAACATATATATGTTGTCTCATGCTTTGACAAATGAAATGCCAGGATTCTGACATTTATAGCTGTGACTCAGAAGGACAGGCTTTTTTGAAAGAGAAAATAAGTGTGAGAGAATGGGAGTCAAAAACTGCCCATAGCAGAAGTAACATTTTTTAAGGAAAAAAATGCTAAGAATGTGTTAAGTAGAGCAATGTTTCTAAAAGAGATGAGGAAAGCCGAGGAGTAGGGAGAGCTTGCACTGACAGTTCTTAGAGTGTAAAGAATACAAGGTGGAAAAATTGGAAACTGGAGGAGAAAGAGCACTGAAAGACTAAGCTTATATATCAATCTAATGACAGAATTAACAGACAGGGAGGATATATTCATGGCTCTTGAAAAATGTATGCTAAACAAAGGTACATTTAACAAGCAAACGTGTTCTTCTATCAAAGTAAGATAAGATTTTATTTAGAGTCCACAAAATTAGCATAGATCTTCGATGAGTGTCTTCACATTTTATATGCAGACACAAATTTGACATTGAGGAAGATGAAAGAGTATATGAAGCTAGACATGTTCTAAAAAATAAAATAAACTATTCACAATAGACATACTTTAATCCAAATTCACACTTATACTTAAAAAACATTAAGGGCCCGATCCTGAGGTGAACGTATCTCACCGTGATTTTCCAGTATGCAGACTCAGGACTAAAGAACACACAATTGTGCCCCATTTACATCTGACTGTAACTCAAGCTGCAGTGGCTTGCATTCTGAAGGGCATGTCATGGGAGAGAGGAGGAGGAGGAGGAGGAGGCATGTAGTCAATGTACAGTAAGGGCATGTCCAAGAAATTACACCCGCTCCTGATCTGGATGCAGATTACAACATAAAAAGTCTTGTTTACCTTAAAACATTTCTAGCAGCCACAGGTCATTGCGGCCCTACACAAACTCTTTCTGACACATACCTTTGCATTTCACACTGCTAACACAACTCTGCAGTTATCAAAGTGCTTCTGGTGTATTATGCTGTTGCTGTTGACAAATAAGTAATATATTCAGTTTCCCCCCCAAAAATTGTTTTTAAAATAAATCATTAATTTCTATTACTCTAATGAGATGACATAACATGAATAACACATTACATGAATAACACATTACAGTGTAACTACCTAGCATTTATATATAGACATGAAGCTGCACTGAGATAGTTTGCTTTATGCCTCTCCGCACTGTGCTTGAGAGCCAGCAGGGGTTGGTTGCGTGCGCAGTTGCGAACACTCATTGTTGAAATACACATTGCTATCAGTTATTTGTTGGCTCTGCGTACCTTAGAATATGGCCCCATTACGAATATCCATTGTAGACTCACCACCGGACCCGACGGTTTCCCGATGCTCTGCAGACCAGACAGGTAAATACAAGGGAGGGGATGTAGTTAGTAGAGTAGGCTGTGGGGAGGGAAGTCTTAGGGTTAGGGTAATGGAAGGGGAGGGTTGGAGTGGTAGAAAAAGAGAGTGGCGCTTACTAGTCAGTGAAAATGGCACTTTCGAAAAAGGGCTGTTCTCAGCGGCAACCCATACCCATCAAGAAGTATTGTGTGTGTCTTAGGAGCGCATATACCATGGCCACAATTGCTGTGCCCAAGGCACTTACCTGTTACACTCTCCGCTAAGAAAATCTAATTTCCGAAAAAGCACATCCGAAAGTTCCTTACCCATTCAGACTTTTTTTTAATGAATGGGTGAGTATGCCGTTCAACATACTTCACCCATTCACTTTCACAATTTGCGATATCCCTCCGCTGTTAGCAATATCCCTCCGCCGCGGACCTGGAACAAGTGAGTAAACTCTGTATGGGGTAGGGAGGGTTAGGGTCAGGTTGCAGAGGAGGGAGCGTTAGGGTCAGGATGCGGGAGATGGTAGGTTAGGGTCAGGCTGCCAGGAAGGAAGGGTTAGGGTAGCGAGAGGGGAAGGTTAAAGTTAGAATTAGGGAAAGGAGTGGGGGACTATTTTTTTATAACTTTTTGGACCACCGAGCTTTCGGTGCTCCGTGGATCGATTACTATGCCTCATCAATTCGAAAATCGGCCGTTCGGACTGTACCCCGGCACTTACACAGCGCTAAGGATCAGCCTAAATGTGTGTGTCTTCTAATAAATGCTGTGTATAAAACACAGTCGTCCGTATTCAGACCACTGGGCGTATTGCATATACGTCCAGTGTTTTCCGAAATGTGATACTTACCTCATATACGTAATCTACATAACGAAAAGATACGTCGATTACGTTAAAAATTACTACGCATGCGCAGTATCAAATTTCGGAAAACATCGGACGTATATGCAATACGTCCGATGGTCTGAATATGGGCCAATATACCTAAAGTTGAATTCATCGGGTTATGAGTTCAATTCCCAATTAGTGCTTAACTAAATAAATATTCAAAGCTCAACATTTACGAAGGGGAGCACTACTCTGTCTTCTAAACATATAGATCTGCTGAAATGGTAACATTTTTAATAATATATGCCAATTTAATATTTATTAATATAAATATAACATGAGTATCTATATGAAATTAATCCTCAAAACAAATTGACTCAATTGAGTATATTTTTGGCCTGGTCCTTACTATCTAAAGAAATGTGGACTTTCCAACATCTCTATTCCTCTACTCCAATCCAATTATTGTCAGTACCTTCTCACCAGATGATACCCATCAGCTCGCCACATCCTACATAACTGGATCTCAGCACCATGGTACAGATTTAATGATTTGTTACCTTCTACCTCTTACCTTATATGGTATTGGTATATATCTGTATAGCACTGTGGATACCATGTGGCGCTTTATAAATATACATTATTAATAATAATAATTTATTATTATTATATTAATTATATTATTATTATTATTATTATTATTATATTTTTGTTTCTTGA
>WWET01001756.1:121558-152598 GCA_011038615.1 Limnodynastes dumerilii | reverse complement strand
CTAACAAATGAGGTGATGCCATTCAAGGAAGCAAATTTGGTCCTACAGGTCTCACGAAGGAGTCCTGTATAACCAGTATTGATTACTGCATGTGAATGACGCAGCCGCATTCTAGCAGAGAGAGCACCGCGAAGGAGAACAATGGAAGAAAAAGATGAAGGAAGAAGCAAACGTAAGTGAACAGTAGAATAAGTAATTACAGAGAGAGGCTGGGGAAAAAGAACAGGAGAGAAATGCTGGTAGATAAAGAGACACAAGTACGTGGATGACAGGGCACCAGTTTGTTTTGCCGCTTGGAATGGCCCTTTTGCGACAGGGCTGTTTTCGACCAGCCGCTTACAACAAGGGACCGCGATAATATATCAGATCATGAGAAAAACATGTAGCGTGTACTCAGCTTCCATAAGCAACCAGTCAGATTCTAGTTATCATCACGTGCATTCCAAGCCATGGTAACAAATCTATGGTTGCTGTGGCCAAAAATATTTTTTTTTTTTTTTTTTTTTTTTTTTTTTTAAGTGATATATAGCAAATAATATATATAAATGTATACACATACATATATATACATACACATATATACACATATATACATACACATGCACGCTAATACATCTAAAATCCTCAATCTAAATTGTTCCCAATGGAGAGGAGCTTATCCCGAATACTCAATTATTAGGGAAGACCTCACACACAGCCTCTCTGAGATAAATATGTGAGAGCTGACAGGATTTTTGACTGTTTAGACCAGCAGTAGGAAAAAACAGCCAAGGAGAAGGTCATACCATTCCTAAGGAATGCAGGAGGGGGTTAAAAAATGCCTTCACCTGGGACCCAGTGTTCTAACCCACTCCTATTACACAGTAAGGAGCCCCCTTTAATAAATGTTAGATACACTCCTAGGGCCCCCAGCTATCAGTAAGGAGGGGCCCTGGTCCTAATTTCCCTTTTCCTAGAAAGGGAAATGCCGCTTCCACAGTGAGGCAGCCGCCAGGGGACTCACAGATGGAAATCTCTCCGGTGGCGGCGGCCATTTTGGAAAATGTCCGACGCTAGCGCGGACTTTCCAGGGACAAGCTGAGGTAAAAAACTAACTTACCTAGTCGCCCCAGCCACCGGAGGAGAGGTTCTATCCAAGGGAGCCTCTGGAGAGAGAACAGAGCCTGAAAAGACTCTGTTCCTCTCCTACAGCTGCCATTGTGACAGAGAGCCAGTGCTGCAGCCGCAGCACTAGCTCACACAATGGCTGCTGACTTAAAGGAACAGTCCTTTAAAACAAAATAATAAAGAAAAAATGTAAAATTGTAAAAATAAAAGTTAGAAGCTGCAAGCAGCTCCTCAAAAAACACCCAACTCCTAGGGCACTTGAAAAAAACTGAGGTCCAGTGGGGGTTGGAGAGGGGAGGAGCTTACCTCAATAGTTTTATTAACTATCAAGTGCCCAGCTCCAGTGTGCCTCTACCAACCCATGGTCGCAGTGTCCCCCAGATGTGAAAAGAGAAATTAAGTACATCATGACCTTGTCAAATTGCACAAATGAGCTATTGAGCTAAAATGACATAGCCTCACTTTGTCTCAACTCTATAATGATAACATTTAGGGTGAAAAACCAACCAACACTGGGAAGGCAAGATAAGGTTATTTGCCAAAACGGGTGCCAAATTTTGAACAAATGCTCTATGGACCTGATGGTCCTAGTAATTGACAAGGCCAAGGCTGAGCGGGAGTACATGCTTAAAGCAATTAGTGACTTGGAAGGTAAAACGAAATCTATTCTGGAATCTGACAGAGATGGTAGATTGGTTATTGGGATTACAGAACACATTGAAACAATTTGAAAGTGAGCTTTTGACTTTTAAAAAGCAGAAATATAATAATTATTTGTATTATTATTATTATTATTATTATTATCGTTTATTTATAAGGCGCCACAAGGTGTCAGCAGCGCCGCAGACAGCATAGTATATTTAAATACAATATGACTAAAAATATAAAAAATTAAAATGACTTAAGCACAGAACACAAGGCAAAATGCGTGGTGTCAAGCTTGAAAGATCAGGTAGCAGGGGATAGAGGGCAGTGGCAAACGCAGGATTTTGAAAGGAAGGTTTCCAATGCGTGTAATACATGTGAGGTATATTAGCATAGCTGCAAACCTTTTGGAGCCTTAAAACACAGAAAATTAGCTTTGCCGCGTCCTGCCCAAGCTCTGCTCCTGACCCGCCAACACTGTCATACTGTGCGAGGCAAAAATTACCCCTAGTGTGCGTGTGTGTGTGTTTGTTAGGGAATTAGACTGTAATGTGGCAGAGGTTGATGTATGTAAAATTGTAAAGAGCTACTTAATATTATGTACTGTTAAAAAATAAAACATATGTAAAATGACAATACTGATAATATGGTCGTACTATCTGACTGCCAAGACGTAAGACGTCCATTAACGTTCTCTGTGAAAGCAGGACGTGTATAATGTCTTTCCTGTTGCAGCATAGGCCAGGACCATCTTCCTCCATGTCAATTCGGATCACATGGCAGCTAAGCCACACCCCTTTTGCAGCACCCATGAAGCCACACCCCTTTTGAATTTTCACTTTTTTTGCTCATTTTTCTTTCTTTTTTTTTCCAATCTGGGGGGTTTCTGGCCAACCAGAACCCCCCCCCCCTGGGTGTGCCACTGGAGGGCCCTGCTCACGTGAGCTAACACACTATGTGGGAGGGAAGAACTTACAGAAGACATAAAGAGGGGAAAGGAAGTGGACTGCTGGTGTGAGCGGAGGAGAGGGGGGAGGAAGAGAGGGGATAGATGAAGAATGCAGTGAGGATGTTAAGTGGAGGAGGGGTAGGCTAGCCTTAACAGGTGCGTTTTGAGTGAACACTTGAAGACCTGCAATGTGGGGAAGAGTCTAACCGAAGAATGGAGGTCATTCTAGTGCAGATATGCAGCACGGGAGAAGGGCATGAGATGTGGTGATCAGTAAAGAGGTCAAACAGCGCTGGTTTGCAGAATTGAGAGGGCGGGAAGGGGTGTGCATGTTGATGAGGTTAGAGAGGTAGGTAGAAGTGGATGAGGAGATGGCCTTAAAGGTGAGGGTAAGGAGAGGCTGGGGTAGAGTGGCTTGAGAGGAAGATGAGCCTGGAAGCAGCATTGAGTATAAATTGAAGGGGTGCAAGATGGGTGAGCGGGAGACCTATCAGGAGGAGGTTACAGTAGTCAAGGCGTGATATGACTAAAGAGTGGATGAGGGTTTTAGTAGCTTTATTGGTGAGGAAGGGATGGATGTGTGCAATGTTGCATAGGTGGAAATGACAAGAATGAGAAAGGGCATGGGTGTGTGGTATAAAGGAAAGTGAGGAGTCAAGGATGACACCTAGGCATTGAACTCAGGGGGATGAGGAGACAGAGGTATCACCAATTATTATCGTGATGGAGGGTGGGGAGGAAATCGTAGGGGGAGGAAAAACAATAATTTATGTTTTGTCCATATTCAGCTTGAGGAAGCTTTTGGTCATCCATGTGGATAGGGTGCAAGGCACTCAGAAATCTTAGATAGAAGAGAGGGGTTGAGGTCAGGGGAGGAGAGGTAAATTTGAGTGTCATCAGCCTAGAGGTGGTAGTTGAAACCAAATGTGCTAATGAGGTTACCCAAGGAGGAGGTGTAGAGTGAGAAAAGGAGTGGGCCAATGACAGAGCCCTGGGGGACACCAACAGGAAGCGGAGGAGGGGGGGCGGATGAGCTATGGGTGGAAACAGAAAAGGTGCAGTCAGAGAGATAGGAGGAAAACCAGGAGAGAAGAGTGTCAGTGGGACCAAAAGAGTGGAGGGTTTGAAACAGAAGAATATGGTCAACGGAATCAAAAGCATCTGATGGATCAAGAAGGATGAGGATGGAGTTGTGGCCCTTGGATTTGGCAGATAACAGACCACTGGTCACTTTGGTAAGGACAGTCTCAGTGGAATGGAGGGTCCAGAAACCAGATTGAAGGGGGTCCAGGAGAGAGTTGTCAGTAAGGTAGCTGATGAGATGTTGGTAGACTAAGCGCTCAAGGAGCTTGGAGGCGAAGGGGAGCTAGATGGGGATGTAAGGTTCAGATTAGGTTTTTTGAGAATTAGAGAGAGACAAGGGCATGCTTAAAAGAGGAAGGAAAGATACCAGATGAGAGGGAAAGGTTGAAAAGGTGGGCTAGATGAGAACAGGCAGTGGGAGAAAGGTGTTTGAGAAGGTGTTAGGGAATTGTGTCCATATGGTAGTTTGAGGGCGGTGAGGATATTAGTAGGGAGTGCATTTCATCACTTGTCATAGGATGGAAAAAAGAAAACTCATGATTATTGCATAGAAGGCGGGGTGGAGAGTTGGTGAGAGATGAGCGAAGTAGGGTAGAGGAGGTAATTTCTGATAATAATAATTTTGGATGAGAAGTAGCAGGAAAAGTTGGAAGCAGAGATAGAGGGTGGGATGGAAGGCGGGGGCTGGGAAAAGAGAGCGTTAAAGGTGGCAAAGAGGGGGGGGGGGGGGGGGAGAGTGTTAAAGGTAGCAAAATGGCGATGTGCGTTGGATGCCTGGGAGATGATGAGAGATTTTAAGAAAATTTGCTTGGCTTGGGCAAGGGCAGAGCAGTAAGAGGAAAGGTGAATTTAAAGTAGAGGCAGTAAGCAAGGGAGCGAGATTTGTGCAGGAGGTGCTCGGCGGTGTGGGAGCATTGTTTGAGGAGGCGTGTGACCTGAGAGTGCCATGGCTGCGGGTTAGAGTGGCGAAGGGAGATAGAGGAGGGGATACAGGCAGAGTCAAGGGCAGAGGAGAAGGTGGTATTGTAGAAGGAGGTGGCTTGGTTGGGGCAGGAGAGAGAGGAGGTAACGTGGGAGAGGAGGTGGTCAAGGGAGGAGGAATAGACAGGGATGTCGAGGGTGCTGATGTTCTGTCTGGTGAGAACGCGTTTGGGGGGAGGGGAGGGGAGGCAGGACAAGAGAGGGAGAAGGAGAGGAAGTGGTGGTCACAAATAGGAAAAGGAGAGATGGAGAAGTCAGTCAGAGTGCAGCGGTGGGTAAAAACTAGGTCAAAGGAATGGCCCTGTATGTGGGTAGGGGAAATGGTCCATTGAGTTAGGCCAAAGGATGAGGAAATAGAGAGCAATTTAGAGGTGCTGAAATGGGAGGGGTTATCAATGGTTGAAGTCACCCAAGATAATAGAAGGGAGGTCAGAGGAGAGATAGTGGGTGAGCCAGGCAACAAGGTTCTCAAAGAACTGTGAACAAGGGCCTGGGGGCCGGTAAATGACAGCAACACGGAGGTCTAGGGGATGGAAAAGGCAGATGGAGTGGACCGTTAAAGAAGATTATCATGATAGAGTATATTCTTGGATTTCCAATAGTACCTACTCACATTCTAGACCTCTTTTTTGGCATAGAAGATACAATTCAACCAATTTCTCATTTACATTTGGATTTGGATTCAGTGAGTTCTGTGAGTGATTCCAAAGGAACGCATAGGGGTAAACAGAATAACATTTTTTTTACAAGGACATCAATACCCGCAGTTGATACAAAAAAACACACAGAGGAGGAGGAGGAGGAGGAGGGGAGGCCAGAAACAGCAAAGGAGGAGGGATAGGTGAAGTCTCTTTAAACAAGAAATAGTGTTTTACAATCTCTCAATGTGCACTTTATTCAGCACAGAGATGTCTGTCCTAAGTAAAGGATTAAGTTATTTGGAAACTCACCAACCAGACCCTTTTGATATTGAAATGGAACTATTTACATTTATTTTTATACTTAAGTGTGATGCCCCTGGGATTTGTAGGATAGTGAGGGTATGAATTTTATTGTTGGCTGTGATAGAGCTGTTTCCACGTTATTGTGGGACTGTGTCTTTAGGAATGGGTCTCTCGTGCAGTGTTGTGCACAGGGTTGCTTAGGGAGGTTGCTAGGCAACTGACAGTTGGTGCGAGATGGGGAGAGTGGCACGAGGGGGGCCTTCTGGAAGGGTCTGGGAAGTGGCAATTAAGCACGTAGGTTGGGTCCATTAGGGAGGCAGTTGATAGTGGTAGAGCTAGTGAGTGGACGTGACATGGAGGCAGAGAGGATATTATAGGAAATAGAGTGAAGAAGCAACATTGTGCCGGATCCAGAACAATGGCCGTCTTCCACAGACAGCCGTAATTCAATGAACAATAGCTACTGCGTATGCGTAGTAGCTATTGTACCTAATCTGCGCATATAAACCGCATATACGCAATCTATGTATCGAAACGATATGCAGATTACGTACAATAGCTACCACGCATACGCAGTAGCTATTGTTCATTGAATCACGGCCGTCTGTGGAAGACAGCCGTAGTTCTGGATCCGACCCATTGTGGTGAGTTGTAAAAGTATTAGCAATGAGAGGAAAGATTTCAGTGAAGAGTGTCAGAGGTGCAGTTTGTGGGAGAAGTCGGTGACTGTGATCTGAGAAGTGTCGGAGATGGTGAGCAGAGAATCAACCCGAGAGAGTGATGTTGTGGTTGATGAAGGGGAGAGAGTCGAGGAGGCTGTTTGGGAGTTGGAAGCAGAGGTACGGAACGGGAGTGAAGGAAGAGTCGGTGAGCAGGGAAGTGACAGAGAAAGTTGGACATTGGCTGTGGAGAAAAAGGTGCAACATTATAGCAGCATTAGGAGTGAGAGAGGAGATATCAGAAAGGAGATAAAGGATGAGGTATCAGAAAGGAGATAAGGGTGAGGTGGAGAAAAGAACAAGGGTGATTGAAAGGTGTCAGACCTGAAGGGATTTGGTGGCAAAGAACTTTAATTGTTTTTCTAATTAGTAAAGATTTGTTTTTATGTTAGAAGTAACACTATTAGCTAATAGTTTTACATAAGAACAAATTGTTAAAATGTAACATTGTAGGTTTATGTATTTTACAGATAAACTCTTTGGGATATCTGAAGAATTTGATAAGGAAAAATTATAAATTGTTAAGAGCTTGCTTATATTATAGTTGTAAAATTATACTAATTATTGTGAACAGTATAAAATTTGTAATTAGCTGAGTGAAGATTTGTAAAAGTATTTGATTATTCATTGTATCTGCTATAATTTGATCGTATAAAGTTAAAGTTGATTACATTCACTAAAACTTCTTTTAAAAGTAGAATTGTTGCCGACTTTCTCTGAGTTATCTCTTATTCCATTTCACCTCTCTGCAATTCCTATTTTGACCTTTAACATTCGGTCATCACTTTTTTTTTATAACAAAGCAAAGAATATACTACTGGTCACATTAGTTGTGACCAGTTGTACACTAATATATCCCATTCAGAAGGCCTTAAAGCAGTAAAATCAGCCATTGAAATGGTGATAATGAGGGCTCTCCAATAGATTTCTTGTTTCAAACCATTGATTTTATTTTGAAAAAATGCTTTCTATCTGCAAATAAAAGGAACGGCAATTCGGTCTAATATGGCCTCATCTTATGCCAACTTGTATATGAATGAGTATTAAAAGAAATGTATTTTGAGTGATGATCTATTTTCTTAATATATCCTTTTTTTCACCAGGTTTATCGATGAGTGGTTCCTCAAAAGAGTTGGTAGAATTTATTGGGAAGCTTACCAGGCATAACTCACTTATTAGATTTACCCTGAATTATGACATTTTCTTCATTGCCTTTCTGGATGTATTAATCACCCAAACTAAAACAGGTTTTGACACCTCATTATTTTGAAAGGCCACTGACAGGAATATCCTGCTTGAAGCTACAAGTTTCTATCCCAAACCCCAAACAGAGCTACCATTTTCACAGATGGTTCATTTAGTATGTATCTATTCTGATAGTATATCACAAATGGGTGACCAATTTTTAGTGAGGGAGTATAGTAGGAATGATGTATACAATGCAATGTCACAATGTTTGAATTTGGATAGAGAGGTGTTACTCAAGGAGATTAAAGTCGACAGACTGACCAAAGTTTGATTCCACCTTCTCTACCTTTTCACCAGTAATACGCAAGCCTCTACGTCAACACTAACATATTTTGGCCAGTGATTCCAGATTAGGAAGCTTGACACAGATGCTCATGCTGATAAGCTTCCAAAGAAATAGTAATGTAAGTGACCATCTAGTAAAGACTAACCTAAAACCTCAATATACCAGAAACTGGCTGAGTAGAGAACAAGGTGTATCCAGATGTGCTTACGAATGTACCAATTACAGCTTTCTCCTCTTGGGTAATTACGGCCCTGATTCACCCCCTTCAGACATATTGTTCATATGCCTGTAAATTACAAAGAATAGCTACTACGCATGAGTAGTAGCTATTTTACGTAATCTACGTATAGTTTTGTTATGTAGATTGCGTATATGCGGTCTTTAAGACCGCATATACGCAATTTACATAATGAAATGATACATAGAAATAGTAAAATAGTTGCGTAGTAGTTATTTTCTGTAATTTACGGATGTATTTACAATACATCCGGGGCGGTGAATCTGGGCCTACTTCATTAATCCAACTACATCAAAAAATTTCTGATTAAACATTCGATGAACTTTGAGAGTGCATTTGTAATTTGTAAAAAAAAACATACCCTTAAAGATTTTCGTTGTATGCCATTGGTGCAGATTCCACCATTGAGAAGGGGTGGAGACAGAGACAATCTGCTTCTACGTCAAGAGGTTAGAATGATTTATACCTTCAAGTCACTCACACCAAGAGGAATTGAACCTAACATGTTTTTATAAATTATTGTTATTATTTAATACTTTTGATATGCTCCCTTATTGTGTTAAATTTTTTCCGCCCGTTGCTGATCATGCATGCTGCCAGAGGGACACTACAGACAACATTCTTGCTGGGTTGCCTGACAGCATCTGCTACTGAGGTAAGCGGTCTTTGTTGAAGCAGCGCTGATGTCATACTAGGGGTGGCTCACAGTCTGACGGCAGTTATGGTCCTTTTTGGCGGGACTGTGGTGCAACATGGGCAGCAGTAAGCGTGGTCACAGGTGAGCAAGTAAGTATATATAAGTCATGCCAATGACAGTGTCTATATTGCTTTTTAGATTTTACTGCATGTATGTTTACATATGTATCTGGTGCTTTATACTCACACACCCTGAGGATGGCAGAGTCAAAACAGCTGCCGATGGTTGGTGAGCACCTTGGAGCATGCAACAAATATATGTGATTTGAGCTTTTCTCTGAATTCCCTTATATATTCATTGGACAAAATTTGTCAGTTTATCTGTTGCCTGTGGACTTATTCAGCAATTTGGTGCAATAAACTGCACACAGATGATATCTTCTTTGACATTTTGACAAAAGTTTAGCTAAGATATGAACTGTATAGACCCTATATTGGTTTCCACTTGCTCAGCAACATTTTCTCACAATTTCTGACCTATTTGGGCATTTTTGATTAGATGAATAGCTCTTCACAATGCCAGCATTCATATTCATATAAAAAAGACTTAATATATATACACTATCATGGTGGTATGAGATGAAAATTAGGTTTAATAAACCCATGCTGGGGTGTCTTTTTGTGTATATATATATATATATATATATATATATATATATATATACACAGTGCATCCAGAAAGTACTCGTAACACTTCCCTTTTTCCACATTTTCTTATATTACAGCCTTATTCCAATTTAAATTCATATTTTCCCTCAAAATTCTACACACAATAACCCATAATGACAACGTGAAGAAGTTTTTGGGAGATTTTTGCAAATGTATTAAAAATCAGAAAACAAAGAAGTCACATGTAAATAAGTATTCACAGCCTTTACTCAATACTTTGTTGATGTGCCTTTGGCAGCAATTACAGCCTTAAGTCTTTCTGAATATGATGCCACAAGCTTGGCACAGCTATCTATGGGCAGTTTATCCCATTCCTGTTTCCAGTAATACTCCAAGCTCCATCAGTTTGGATGAGAAGCGTCAATGAAAAGCTATTTTCAGATCTCTCCAGAGATGTTCAATCGGATTCAAGTCTGGGCTCTGGCTGGGCCACTCAAGGACATTCACAGAGTTGTCCTGAAGCCACTCCTTTGATATCTTGGCTGTGTGCTTAGGGTCATTGGGCTGGATCCAGACCTTGTTAAGTGCATGAACTTAGTTACTCAAGGGCTAAACCATTTTGATTTCATCCAAGATGTCTCTGTAAATTGCTGCATTCATCTTTCCCTCTATCCTGACTGGTCTCCCAGTTCCTGCCACTGAAACACATACCCACAGCATGATGCTGCGACCACCATGCTTCACTGTACGGATGGTATTGGCCTGGTGATTAGCGGTGCCTGGTTTCCTCCAAACATAATGCCTGTCATTCACACCAAAGAGTTCAATTGTTGTCTCATCAGACCAGAGAATTTCATTTCAGAATAAAAGAATAAACAGAATTAAAAAAAATTTGCGTGGACATCAGTACCCTCACTTGATAAAAAAAACACATGGAGGAGGAGCAAGGGATAAGATCTCTTTAAATAAGAAATAGTGGTTTACAATCTTTCAATGTGCACTTTATCCAGCGCAGAGATATCTGTCCCAAGTAAAGGATTATTTTATTTGGAAACTCACCAACCAGGACCACCCTATTACACCTGTAATGTATTGTTTACAAAAAATACATAAATCACTTGAAAAGCACCCAGGGAGACCCTTAATTTCCTTAGGGATACACATGTCAGTCTCTTTCACGGTTTGTAGATTTTTATTTACAGACATTGGTTAAAAAAACAGGGAGTTACATATAAGACACCACAGATTTTATTCATAATCTTAGATCTGTTAAACACCTGGTGTGACGTGTACTACCAGTCACACTAGATGTGACCAGTTGTACACTAATATATCCCATTCAGAAGGCCTTAAAGCAGTGAAATCAGGCTGAATATGAGGGCCCTCCAATAGATTTCTTGATTCAGATTGATTTTATTTTGAAACATTTTTTTCTATCTGCAAATAAAAGGAACGGCAATGTGGTCTAATATGGCCTCATCTTATGCCAACTTGTAAATGAATGAGTATTAAAAGAAATGTATATTGAGGGATAACCTATTTTCTAAATATATCCTTTTTTCACCAGGTTTATCGATGAGTGGTTCCTCAAGTGAGTTGTTAGAATTTATTGAGAAGCTTAACCAGCATAGCTCACCCATTAGATTTACCTTGAATTATGACACTGTCTCCTTTAGTTTCTTAACCAGCTCTTAGCCAAATTCATACAAAATGAACCTTTCTCTCCCAAGTTTACACTTCATTAGTACCTCAGTTCATCTTTAATTAAGCTTCCTTCCCTGATTAGCAATACATTAATTAGTTATCTTACCCCTTACCTTGGCCCCTACTCTCTGTTTATATTAAATTAACCACATACTCTGAGTTATGGATAATAATCCCCTTTATTTGTAGAGTGTAATATTTCTCAACTGTGGAAAATGGTTTAAGGCAGTGGATGATATTATGCTAATCAAGTTGAATGAATGAAAAATATTTTCGAACAAACAAGTGTGACTGATGCTTTTCTCCTATTGCTCTCCCTCACCTCAAAATCTGGTTATGCCTCTAGGTGTAACCACTGTGACGCAATCCACCATCCACCTCCAACCTGAAGCCAAAGAATACATTACAGACATACATAAGACTTTCTGCTTTTGCGACTGAGCACAAACTACCTTTTGCTGAATTTTGAAGTTCGTTTTATATGTTTTGGTACCAGGAGGTCCTTCTGCTTTGGACACTCCCTTCAATCTACATTGTGGTAGGCAGCAATACCTTTCCTTCTTTAATATAAAACAATCATATTTATTTTTTTATTTTTTTATTATGAAAGTTGAATTTCTTCCCCCCATTTTTTTTATAGATCTACAAAGATATAAGGACTATTTTTATTGATAAACTAAACATCTTGTCTCTTTAATATTACTCTTTGAAATCTTCTCATGTAGCATGTATTTTATAACAGTTTACTATCCTATGAAACACTATTGTTGAGCAATCCTTATAAATAATATATTTAAAGTTTATCTCTATAAATAATATAGATTATAGATAAAATAGATTATCTAAAAATAATCTATATTTTATACCAGTTTATTTATTTTAAGAACAAGGTAAACACAAATATCTTTCTTACATATGAACTATTTTATTTTAGTGACTCAGGTTTCTTTAAAAGTTTATGAAGTATATGGCAATAAGTACTAATAAAATATGAATTTCTAATGAATTGCTAAAAATTTGTTTTTTTTCTTTTTATGCTACAAGACATCTAGAAAAAGTCTTAAAAATAAAAATGAGATTTTTTATGCTCTATATATTATCAATAAACTTTCAAATTGTTTGTTATTGTACATTCTGATGGTGCCGGTGAGATTTCAATTTCTGTGTTATCTTGATTCCTTGCATTGCATATGAACCATAAACTAGCAGTGTCAATTTAATTGGACTGAAGTGATTATCTGACATGCAGACTTGTACTGTCTCATCAGGACTCAGCAGGCGGTGAGCACTTTAGTGACTGATGAGTAAAGAATAGTGTAGATTATAATAAGAGGTCAACTGAATTACAAAACTCTATTGCGCAATTACATGAAGTGTAAGGTGAGGTTGAACAAGTAAAAAAAGAACAGTTTAGTTTCCGTAATAGCAGCTTATACACTGCCCAAGTTAATGAAATTAGGGTACAATCAAATGTGTTACATATTCAAACATGTTTATTTTATTAAAGAAGGTGGGATAAATACATATCAGGAGACAGATGAGTTAACACAAAGAGATTAAAGAAACCAAAGTACACAATAGTGAGAGAGAAAATAGTGACAATCAAAAATAGAGACTGCACAAAAAGGGGAAATAAAACATCACATGAGCAAAAAAAAGTATAGAAACAAAAAATGGACACAGTGAAAGTGAAAGCAGAGAAGGGAAGACAATTACTGGAGCAGTGGGATAATTACCATGGGTGTAGGGTGGCTGTTACAAGACCTGGAGTAGAGGGGCGCTTGCAGCAGCCAGCCCTCCTGCACACACTGAACTCCATACAATATTTATACTTACTTTGTGATTAGTTTTTCTTTTTGATGTTAACATTATATCTGGCTAAGAAATTGATTTATGCTGATTCATATTTACTGCCATTTCAGCATTCCATGAACCCAAGATATGTCAGGCAATTCTTGTTGTCTTGAAAAGCTATGAAAAATAAACTACATTTTCCAACAACATTTAATTTATAGCATTAGAAAGTGTGACTCTTGCCATCTTTGGCTAGGGCCAGCATTAGAACTTACGCCCAGATCCACACCCCCACACATTTCTCGTATGTGCATTTTTAATTATGCACCAAAGAGAGGAGTGAACTCCCCCTGTCAATCCCCTCTCTTGTTTGTAAGACATAAGGCGGCTTTCTATCCGACCACTGATCTGTGCGTAAGTGGGATACCCATCCCACACTGTAAAACTTAGCGGGGAAGCACAGCAACTTTGCTCTTAAAGTCCATTAGTTCTGTATGAGGGAAGTTACGCTTAACGTACATCTGTAGGGTGCATGCACCCTCGAGTCCATAGAGCAAAGTGCGTAAGTGAGTTCTCGTATGGACCTATGGATCTGGTCCTTAGTAAGTAGAATACATACATAGGCCCAAATCCTTAGCCACGACCGACAGAGGAATTAGAGGAATTACGCACACCGCATGTTTAATTCCCCTGTCAGCTATGATTTGTGCATGCGCACAATGGGCCTGATCCAGATCTAGTTAAGTGCTTGAACTTAGTTACACCTGGGCTAAACCATGTTGATTTCAGGGGGAGTCAAGTTAATTGTATTCTTTGCATGCAGGGTTATATCTTTGAACTGCTTACTGCACACAGATACTGACCAGCTTTACTATCACACTGTTATTTAGACTTGGGATAGGAAACATCACCTCTCAACTCTAATACTGTTTTCAACAGATGAAATATGACTCCCCTGCAATCACCATGGTTTAGCCCAGGAGTAACTAAGTTCATGCACTTAACAAGGTCTGGATCCAGCCCATTGTCAGTACGCGTGTACGCTAGCTGATACGATAATGAGGCTGGCTTACATTTTATGCTTGTTGTATCTCCACCATATAGGCAGAGATAGGCATGTTATTAAGTTGTTGGGCGGGGGAAGGTCCGTTACGACTAAGTCTGCGTAGTCACAGACCTAGTTGTAAATTTGAAGGTAGGAATCTGGACACGTTAGTCTCCAGATTTACTACCTTGAGCGGGGAGTGCAGGGGGCGCCACGCAATCGTATGGGGACAGACCCTTGCTCGCACATTATGCGTGTGTGGGTCTGGATAAACGCCATAAGGAATGGCAGCCACAGAATGCACAATCACAGAATGGGGACAATGAATGCAGAGTGGATTCTAGGTAGTTAGTAACAAGTGGCAGTATACAGCACGGTATTTCTGTCAGATTGTATGCAACGTTAGTCAATGAAAAGCTATTACCAAACACTCGTGTAAAATGATTAATCATACTAAAAATGAAGTACAATAGCAAACAAATGGTACTATAGCTCTGAGGAAAATATTACTAAATAAAAGAGGTTCTTTGTAATTTTTAAGTGATTAAATAGAACAGAATTAGCTGATTTGTATTCAATTGCATTTTACCAGTTATAAGATTAGGTGAAATTGCTAAGTCTTTAGTGTTATATAAACATTATATATGATATTTGCATGTCATCTGTCACCAGCATTCCACTAGTTATTAGATTCATCTTTATTGTACTCAACCCTTACTAAATTTGGACCATATGCAGACCTCCGGCCGCATTGCATTGAGTTTACCGATATGAACTACTGCGCATGCACAGTAATTTTATTACAACATCTACCTTACTTTTTACAACATAGATTGCGTATACGCGGTCTTAAAGACCTGTTTAAGTCACCATAGTCAACAAATTCCAATACAAAATGACATATGTGCAATAGGCAACAAAGATGGTGCGCTGGATGCAAATTATTCACATTTCCAAACTGAGCAGATGAAATCTGTAAGCATATGCTTCCTCCTAAATCTATACCTGTCTCTTGCATACATTTGTGAATACAGAGGCGCAACAATAGGGTTCTTCCCATACTCATTTGGTGGTGGATGTAGGGTTTCATGGCATAACTACCATGGGAGATGGGGAAATGGAAGCTATTAGGCCCAGAGGCAGCCGTCCACACTGCAGATACAGTACTTTAAGGTGTCAGAGGCTGGCAGCTTAAGACATCGCTTGACATTGTTTATGTGTGTTGAGCACAGCTTTATGAGCAGCTCTTAGCAACATAGACTAATTGTGGAGTGCAGTGTGGAGCCCCTGACAGCTGCATGTGCATGTTCAGAGTGGTTGCTGGCTGGTGTCTGTACTGTACTGTACATGTACCAGACAGAGCCAGGATGCAGTGCTTTTACAACTCACCCAGTCCTTCGAATAACAGACACCATTCTCTTTTAAAATCCAAAATGTCCCCTGTCTGGGACTGCTGAATTTTTTTAGCGTCCCAAAAATAAAAAACTAATGACCAATGTTATTAAATTGATTATGATTACTTACACAAGTTTGCTTTAAAGAGCATGACTGGCTGTACCAGGATTAATGGGCCGGATCCAGACATATGACAAGGGCCGGATTATCCATTGGTGAATCGGGGCGGCCGTCCCGGGGCCCCCACACAAAAAAGGGCCCCCACAAATTGCTGTGAAAGAGGATGGATGTCAGTGATTGACATCCTCCTCTTAAGCACAGTGTATCACAGCCACCGTCATATTCCGGCAGCTGCGATAGTGTGCTTAAGAGGAGGATGTCAATCACTGACATCCATCCTCTTTCACAGCAATTTGTGGGGGCCCTTTTTTGTGTGGGGGCCCCGGGACGGCCGCCCCGATTCACCAATGGATAATCCGGCCCTTGTCATATGTCTGGATCCGGCCCATTAATCCTGGTACAGCCAGTCATGCTCTTTAAAGCAAACTTGTGTAAGTAATCATAATCAATTTAATAACATTGGTCATTAGTTTTTTATTTTTGGGACGCTAAAAAAATTCAGCAGTCCCAGACAGGGGACATTTTGGATTTTAAAAGAGAATGGTGTCTGTTATTCGAAGGACTGGGTGAGTTGTAAAAGCACTGCATCCTGGCTCTGTCTGGTACATGTACAGTACAGTACAGACACCAGCCAGCAACCACTCTGAACATGCACATGCAGCTGTCAGGGGCTCCACACTGCACTCCACAATTAGTCTATGTTGCTAAGAGCTGCTCATAAAGCTGTGCTCAACACACATAAACAATGTCAAGCGATGTCTTAAGCTGCCAGCCTCTGACACCTTAAAGTACTGTATCTGCAGTGTGGACGGCTGCCTCTGGGCCTAATAAGGACCTGATTCACACTTAAGAAGCTTCTTAAAATAAGAACTTAAAGTCACTCCTGGACAAAACCATGTTGTTTTCAGGGGGAGTCAAGTTAATTGTATTCTTTGCATGCAGGAATACATCTTTGAATTGCTTACTGAAAACATATACTGACCAGCTTTACTATTACACTGTTATTTAGACTTGGGCTGGGAAATATCACCTCTCAACTAGTACTTTTTGCAACAGATGAAATATGACACCCCCTGCAATCAACATGGTTTAGCCCAGGAGTGACTTTAAGTTCTTATTTTAAGAACTTTCTTAAGTCTGAATCAGGCCCAAAAAGCCAATAAGGCTGGCTGGACACAGAAGGAGGGGGCAATAAGGCTAGACGCAAATAAATGGGGGGGCAATTTTTCTGTATGTTAATTTGAAGCAGGGGCCCTCCATGATATAGTTGCCCAGGGGCCCCCACAGACCTTAATCCGGCCCTGCGTACAACTCTGCTGTGATCAGATCCCCCCAAGCAACAGAAGCAGAGCGATCCACAATTGCAGGACCTAGATAACTGCACACTTGTGTGATCGCATAGGTTAACCCCTCCCCTGAACTTGTGGTCACAACCCATCCCCTCTGTGGGTCCTATTGTATACCGATTTGGTAGCAGGAATAAGTGAGAATACACAGTGGCCATAAAGTCTAAATGCATGGAAAAAGGGGAAGTGGATGTCTTGATCCGACCCTGTGATTTTTTTAAATATATTAATATTGACCTACAATACATGAGATTAGTTGATTGTAGAGTTACCATACATATTTTATTAATCCAATTCTATGACAATAAATATATATTTTTTTTTTACAATTCCAAATGTGTATATGTGTGTTAGTGTGCGTGTGTGTTAGTGTGCGTGTGTGTGTATTCATGATTGCTTTACTATAATTTGTACTTCTCCATTAGCAAAAAGTTAAACTAATGTGTTTTTAACATTTGCCATGATTCACTGACTCATTTCAGAATGTGTTTTAAAGAGCATTAACTACGTTCATCTGATTGTTAAATTAGCTTTTCTTTATTGATCTTTCTAAAATGCTGCAAATGCTTTTAATTATTGAATGGGACACATTCCAAACAGGTGCAGCGTCTGGATTAAAGTCTACATTCTTTTTCAGGAAAATTGAATTGTCATTGTAGTACTGTAGGTTGTAGTTGCAACAGTCCATCTGGAACACAATAATAATTATGAACTGGATTCAAACGTACTAAAAGGGGGTGTTTTCCGAATGCCTTGGAAGCAGCGCATGCACAAGAGCCACATTACCAGGATGGACCTGGACCCTCTGGATTCAGAGTTCAGTCCTGGTACCATTTCTGATGGTGGGGCGTTTCTGCTCTATGGGAGGGAAATAGTGTGTAAATTGTAAAGTGAGGGGTTGCTAAGCACCCTTTATACTAGCCAGAAGTTTAAAGGCTTGGGTTGTACTGGAGGCTATTCTCCAAATCTCTGCTAGTATCTCATACCTTTTGCAACTTTGACTACCTGCTTTTGTTGTTGCTCTGCTAAATTAAGTTTCTGGAATGTTTGAATCTTCTTTGGAAAAATAACTAAAATTAATTAGCAAAATCCACAATGAGTGAGTTATCTAAACTATACCATTCCCATTCATCCTGAGCATGAAATAAACAGTAACTTATTCTTCCAATATACTCCACAATATATTAATAACATTTCTCTCGCCCATGACAATCCCATCTCTCGGCTGTGCTGTCGGTGACTTACAAGTCCATAGACCACTTGTAACTTTCCTTCAGCAGTTGAGTGCGTATGTGTCCTCTGTACGTGTGATTCATCTTAGTCACGCCCACATACCTTCATTTAAATGCCTTCCCCCGCCAATTTTTATTAAAATTTTCACGTGCGTATTTTTGTGTTGCATATCCGGACGTATGTACCCAAGTGCGATTCACAAGTCCGTCCGTGAGGCACTTACGCACATATAGTCTGCGTAAAAAAGTTACTATGCACGCGCAGTTGAAACGTACCAAAAAATATACACGCAAGTCGCCGTAAAAACGGTTCTCTGGATACGGCCCTGCATGCAACTATTTGCCATCTGTGGTGGAATGGGAAAATTTTCTTTTGCAGAAGAATTAAAAAAAACAGCTACAAGTTCCAGCTTATTAAATTTATCCGGGCGTTTGCTTTTTAATATTATGGGACTGTTATTAGAATTCTACATATTGCAAGCATTATTGCAGTTGAAATAATATCTGACAAATGTATTTTTATCATTCTCAAGTAATCCCTTATAACATCTTAAATTCTCCTTGAATTTCTTTGTTTCTCTGCAAACTTTGTTTTTGACCCTTTGAAAATGCCCTTTTGAAGTACTCTTTGACTTGGTCATGGCAGCTAATAGAAGAAGATGAATTACTTTCATTTAGTTTTTTTTTTTTCTTTAAATGTGTCATGGGCTTTAGGTTTTCATGTGAAGCATAGAAATCCCCAAAATAGAAAAATAAAAAAATAAGGAAAAATGTATTCAATTATTTTCATTTTCAAATTCTTGTTATAATTCATTCATTTTAATTACCATAGAGCAGAACTTAGTTCCTTTCGATGGCAGTTACGTTAGTAATGACATATGGCATTGCCACAGCAACTAATGGAAAAGAGAACACAAAAACAATATAAACATATCAATAATAATAAACTGAAGAATAGGAGATTCATAATACAACCTCATAGAGCAATGTGTGCAAATGCTAGGAGCTTAGGAAATAAAATCCCTGAAATAATTGCAATAATGTCAAGGGATAGTCTGGATATTGTGGGAAACACAGAATCATGGTGCAATGAATATCATGACTGGGACCTAGCTATTCTGGGTTATAATTTATTTAGGAAGGCTAGAGTAGGAAAAATTGGAGGAGGCATATTAATGTAAGTTTAGGAAGGGTTACATTTAACTTTAATAGTATCAGAGAAAAAACTGAGGTCCTTTAGGTAACAATAGAAACCAAGGGGTTTCTTCATAATGGAGTGATATATAAGTCACCAGGTCAAGAGGAGGAAATGAACAATGTCCTACTGCAAGACATTGCTAAAATGGCATTAATAGGGGAGGTAATAATCATGGGAGATTTTAATCTACCTGATGTAAACTGGAGTGAGTCTTTGTGATAATAAATGTCCCTCATAAATGTCTCAGATGACAGGGATAAAAAAAAGTTATATGTCAGGAGACCCCCACCCGATTCTTTAGAGATTAAATATTTAAAATAAAAAAATTATAAAAAGTTCTTCACAGTTCTTCTTTTATATCACTAAAAGAATTATAACATAAGCTGCTTCTTTTGTAATCTGTGTCTGAATTGTTGTTGGTCCAAAAATAAGATAACCTTTATCTGTCAAAACCCCGCCTACCTCAGACAATGGAATACATGTTTACAAAATCACATTTTCTTACAGGAATATTGCTTATCTAGGTGTGAAGGGTTTCCAGGCACTTAGAAAACCCTTCTGGATGCACTCTTGGAGCAGCTGAGCAGGTATAGTACCGATAAGTGTGTTGATTTAAATTTTTAGATTGTGTGTTCTGCTGCGGATGCCAGCATTTAAGACTAAATGCATTTCTAATCCTTGCTTTTCCACACCACATGTCCCAGGCCCGTCATCCTAGGCAGTTGCCTAATAGTAGCACTGGGTCTGCTTATATATAACATAATGTCATATATAATTTTTTGTTCACTTGACAATAGGAGTATATATTTTTCTTGACTGACCAGTCTTCTTTGTAGTCAGAAATACTTGTACACATTTGTTCAGTTTTCAGTATGACACAGTTAATGTGATATTCTTCACATACTTTGTTACAGGTCCATTAAAACACAAGATGTTCTGCAATGTGCTGTATTTATCTTAGATTTCCCTTGTAAAAAAAAGCGACAAAAGTGACATGATGCCATAACTATCTATATTTAAATGGTTATACATTATATTTAAATTATATCTTAGTAGCAATCGCAAGTCGCTTACCATATACATGATTACAAATAGTTTAGGTGTGAACATTACTTCACTAAGTAACGATCTTTGAAGTGAAGCAAATACCATTCAATGCAAACTTATTTATCACCATTTAATATTTTATGTTTTGTCTTAAACTTCAGTATTTTCACCGTAGTCTACACATCATATATTCTCTTTGATTCAGAGGAAGCAAAGTTTGGATTCAGATCCTGAGGGCTGATGATAATTTCAGCATTTCAGGTTCACTGAAAGTTTACCAATGCTTTGAAGATTTGTCTTTCCCGAACATGAATAAGTCCTCAAGTCTAAGCTGTATAATTAAAATGTGTGCACAGTTTTTGTAATCGAACATATTTTAAGTCCCCAGTGTAATATTATTGCATGATGATGCAATTTATTACATTAATGAGTTTTACCTAGAGACATAGAATTCATCAGGATCATTGAAAATTCACACAATAAAAAGGGGGTTGAGGATCGCTAAATAAACCAGTAGGTCAATTAGAAAAATAAAGACATTCATTTACATAATTACATAGGTATTGCCAAATTAATACAAAACATCAAAGCGAGATTTGTTGGTTTTCTTAATATAAATAATTGACACCGCTTATTTTGTCATTGATCTATATGCATATATTTATAGAGTTAAATCAATTGTATCCACAAATCTATTTGTTGATGTGGTGCCAGATGAATGCTCAAAGAAACCAATTATATTTTTCTAGAATATTGGATGGAATAAGCCACTAGAACTGTTTTGACATAGCCTTGATGTAAACTTGTTGAATTGAACACAGGAGAACTGGTCTGTTAATGACAAAGACTGCAAAAGATCCACCTCTTCATAAAGTTTAATTGCATGTGTCTCCTTTGATAATAATAGTTCACCTAGAAATATGTGATGCTCTTTAGAGAGATTAATAATATCAGATGCAAACATTCTTTGATGTTTCTAATATAAAATGTCACACTTTCCTGTTTGACACACATTTATTACTTAATTTCACACAACAGTAAACAACTCCTAAATCACCAGTTAATTTAATTGAAAACAGCTCTGAGCATTAGTACCTTGCAATTATGTCTTGCGCTAACATATAGGTTGAAGGAGGGGTAGCTCTAAGTGTTTTGGGGAGGTGTAAAGAACAGGAAATAATTAGCAATCTGAGGAAATATTTAATAAATAGTTATTTATAGACATTATTTATTTTGACTGATGTGGACTAAATATATTCTACAAGATAACAGTCTTGGGGTATCTTCTTTCGTGCAGTAAACTAATTAAAATGACATACCAATTACATATTGCCTTAAGGGCTGTTATAGAGATAATGACCCTGATTCAGAGCTTGAAAATAAGAGAGGAAAGTAACAGCTGGGCAAACCCATGTTGATTTCAGGGGGTGTCAAATAAACTTTAATCTATGCATACAGGGAGAATACTGTGTTTTTGTTTTATGCACACGGGGCCTGAGCCAAAACCACACCGATGCACTGTGCATACTAACGCACTGTGTATTCGACATACACTCCCCCTGACACTCCCCCAGTCCTTGCGTAATTACACACTGTTACACCAGCTGAAGGCTACCCTAACTTCAGTCGGCGTAACAGGAGTGTAATTACTCCTGGACCTGATCGTGAGTATGTAAGCCTGCCCTCCCGCCCTCATTACCCTACCTCCCTCTGCCTTCCTTCCCTAACTATTGCTTAGTTACAGTGAGGAACGCCCCCTCAACCGTAACTACTTAACAGTTAGGGATGCCCGATCCTGACAAATAGGGTTCCCTAGTTACACCGGGCAACATCTGCCCGGCACATGCGCAGATCAGCAAAACTGCCGATCTTATGTAACTACGGCAGTGGCTAGAGGTCTGGATCAAGCCCACGGATACTGACCAGCTTCAATTTTAAACTGTTATTTAAACTTGGAATGAGAAACATCACCTTTCAACTATAATACTGTTTGTAACAGATGAAATTTTACTCCCCTGAAATCAGCATGGTTTTGTCCAGGTGTAAATTCCCTCTCTTATTTCAAACTCTGAATCAGGGACAGTGTCTGTATACTTTACATTTATTTTACCAAGTGTTAGGATCCCAAGAGTCATTAATGTCCTGTTCCTTGGGGTTTATTTTAACTTGGGGTTCTAGATATTAAATCCACTTTCACAGTCCAACCTCTGTTATGATAAAAATCTATCAATTAAGCTGCCACCGCACGCTGTATGCTCTGGTCAACACGAGCATTCTGGCAAGAGGCATAGCAAGGAATTGGACCATCTATTCACTCAACAACTGGGACTCTATAGAATGAACCTGAGCCCTCTGCTAATTATCCTTTTAATACCAATTTTATCTATTTCTTCTCCCCATCCTGGAAGGTATTTGGACAACCCGGCAATGACTAGTTATGGGCTTTGACCAGACTTTGAGACTTATAAGATCATATACTTTTCCCTGGATATTTGGGTCTCAGATAAAATTATAGAAAAACAATTCTGTATTTGGTAATATATGTAGAGATATAAAAAACTAGGTTATAGGTATATGTACAAGGCTAGTTACACAATAGAGTCACTTGCCAAAATTTAAAAGACTTCTAATTAACAAGTATTAGGTATAAGATCTTACTACATATTCCTGAGAATTGGTGTTTTTAATGTTGTTTAATGTTGTTGTCAAAAGTGTGATATTTACCACAACAAATTTTTTTTGCTAATGTAATTTAATGGTGTATTTTCCTACAGACTCCCTGGAGTCTGGAGACAGTGAGTATGGGGTTGTTCCATTGGGAAAGGTGTAAAGGATGTAGGCTCCAGGCACAACAAATTTTCTCCCTGTGGGATACAATTTAGCAATATGTTAATCAAAACATTGACATTCTTGATCCTTTAACTATGCCATATGACTAGATCAGTGCAGTCAATGGGCTCAAGATCAAATTAGACAAGCTGCAGACAGGCACCATAGAGCAGCAACTAATTTTTATATTGCAGACAGGGTCTGAATTTCTACCAAAAGTTACGAGAACTCATTTTAAGGTTCAATTTCTGAATTTGTGACCCCGTAATCTTGGTTAAAGAATTTATTATAAAAAAAAAAATCTCGACTAAAAAGACTCATGAGCTAGTTTTAACTCACGCATCCAAACAAGCAAACACTTGAATCATCCAGAGGACATTCTAGTCTAGAAGGAGAGTTACTTCAGGATTTAAACTCAGGAGTGCTGATGCAGAGTTTGAAGCAACAGCAAAAAAAAGCAAATCTGCACCTGGGTAAAACTATGTCGTACTGCAGGGGGCACAAATTTAAAATATTCAAACAATAAGTAGATAGGTGACGTTTTGTAGCTCATGCTTAAATTACCTTTTGCAAATAAAGCTGTATAGTATTTGCGTCCAATAAGCAAAGTTACAAAATAATTTCCCTAAATGCAAATATTTGCAATTACTGCACCCCTCATACTGCAAAATGGTTTGACCAGGGGAACCAGGGGAAGCTATGCATGGTGGGTGTGATTTGTCATTGAAATCATACAGTTAGAGCTATCCTAGAGCTATGGGTGAGCTATGGATGAGCAGGGGGAGTGCCCTGTTCTCCTGCATGCGGTATTGTGGTTCAAAAATAATGTATTTTAGCCCCTGTTTTGGAGGCTATGTATGGAATTTTCAATTCAATTTATTGCAAATACAATAGAAAGTAATTTATTTAAACTCTTAACGTCTGATATCATTTAAAGTGCAAACAATGTAATACATCAGAAATTATTTTAACTTTTAACACCTGATATCAGACAATAGCAAACAAATATATACAAAATATTTTTTTTTTAGCTTTAAATGCCTTATGTTAGAGAAAGTGCAAACAATGTTAGACAAAACTTCATTGTAACTTTCAACATTTGGCATAAATCATAATCAATTACTTGTATTTTTTTTTTAAAGCATCCATTAGGTCATTGAAGATCAATTGTTTAACAAGCACTGATTCCACAGCAAGCAAAGACAGTGCTGCTAGAGGATCTTGGCATGTGGTGGTGGTTCTTTCATTTTAATTAGTTTTAAACAGAAAAATACTCTCTCTGCGCTGACATTTTACAACAGACATATTAAAAAGAATAACATAGCATTCTTTATTTATTGGGAATTGCATCAAGAAGATCATGGTCAATTATATAATGCCTTATTATATTATTAACTATTGATTATTTTTATTGATGGTATGGGAAATGAACTTTTCTCTTGGTGAAAATTGCTGTTCATTGTTTTTCTCTTCCTCATCATAGAAGCACTTCAGTTTTTTTTACCACTTGTCTTTAGCTCGATAAAAATGGTTGGGTGTCATTTGTTTTGCTCAATTTTTAAAGGTGTTAAAAGTAGCTCTCATTTTTTGGACATATTCCACTAGTGAACTGCAGTGATTCACTACCTCTTCAATACACACATTTGTCTTACCTTTCAAGATTTTTCCCCTATCAACAGCAACCAAAATAGAAGTTTTAAATACATAAAGTTGCTTTTCAAGATAATTTTCTCCCCCCCCCCTCCTCCAGGTTGTTGCTGCTGAGTTTTTTTTATTCAATATGTCATCCGCAAACATACATGTAGCCTCTCCTCATTTCAATTGTAGTATCAGCACGAGCTGACCATCTTGTGGTTAGACTGTTTTAGAAAAAGGGTACAGAAGCTTTGCTGAGATGTTTAGTATATCCCATCAATGAGTTGATGAGGAAAAAAGGTTCAAAAGCAGTCCAAAATTTAAAGACACAGATATTACACAAGAATCACCAGCAAATGCTCACACTAGATTTAGAGAGTGAGCAGAACAAGTTACATACAGTTCTAAAGGATGTATTGCACACGTTCTTGCTTGCAAGTAATTGTATTTGCCACACATGTTTCTAGCTTTCTTTTTGACAGATGCAAATATCAATACTTGTATTGTAAAGCACTGATAGTAAAGTGCTTTCATTATGGCAATGTATTCTCACGAATCCTAAAATCACTCTACTAGTCCAACTTTTTTTCACATATCTCATAACTACTGGTGGGTGATTAACATGCCTGAGATCTGGAGTAAAGTTCACAATATACTCTAGATACCCCAGGAAACAAGTTCTGTGGAGAACCAAATAGCTCATTATTGCAAGCAATGGCCAAGGTAGCACCTCTTTTTCCTTCTATTGGATATTTTGATCACCTTGTCTGTGCAGTTTCACATTTGTATTATCTATCCCTATGAAGTATACCAGCAACAAATTGCTTTAAAACAAGGAATGCTAAGATTGTTTTGGAACTTTCACTATTGTTGTGTGAATTTAATTACACAACTTCGATGATCACTTGAGGTTTCATGGTCCCTTTCCACTGATTTATTTTCTTGTGCTTAGATGCTTATATAGTATATCCTGGTTGATGGAGAATAAATTATGTTTTCCTCCAAAATATGAAAGGGTAAATGTGATTCTAGTACCAAAACCATGCCACACATTCTATTTTCCTGATGAACATGCAATCATGGTAGCTTAAGTACAATCCAAATATTGGGCCTGATTCACACTTAAGAGTGAGTTACGTGCGAGCAGATGCGCACCAAACTCACTCTTCCATCCCCCATCACGCCACCCGTTTTTATGTACCTTATGGCACTTACGAGTGCCATTGGGTTACCTTAAATCTCCGTGCAATGTCTGTATGGACATTGCACCTCCCACCTCCCTCCCGCCCTCCCCAGCTAATCTAAATTTCTCCCCTCTCACACTTCTGCCTAAAAACACCCCGAGGTGGCATTACGCCACCTCTTTTTACGTAACACGCTGCGTGAGGTCTGTAAAGACTGCACCTACGCTATCTACGTGCCTATCGGCTACGTAGATAGCGTAAATTACTTTCTACGCATGTGCAATAGGTCATTTCGGACCAATACGTACTTAAGAAGCCGTAGCTTTTTAAGTGTGAATCAGGCCTATTATAGCAAAGTCAATACATTTACCGCTTCCCACGTTAAAATAAAATAAATAAAATACTGATGATAACGGGTCAAAACTGATCAAAACTTTTATTTCCTTAGCATCTGGCTGGAGTTATTGTATAATGGCAAGCCCCAGCAAAGTAAAAGCAAAATGTATTAACATAATTACAATTTTGTCCTTTCTCCATACAAAATACGCATACAGACATACATTTAACAGAAAAAAAAGACTATGTTACAATGTAAGTAATAACAGTGAAAACGAATTTAAGAATACAGAATAAAGAAATAATTGAATCATGTTCATATAATGGGCCAGATTTACAAAGCTGCGGGTTTGGAAAAGTGGAGATGTGTCCTATAGCAACCAATCAGATTCTAGCTCTCACTCTCTTTTTACATACTAGAGAATATCAGTTAAAATCAGATTGGTTGCTATGGGCAACATCTCCACTTTTCCAAACCCACAGCTTAGTAAATCTGGCTCAATGTGTTTCCTGTGATTCATGTATGTGAAGAGTTCCCATCAATATTTTGAGAGATTTTTCTTAGCCACAGTAACCCAACTATCACAGGATTGGTACCTTGTAAAATAATTGATAGAGAGATTTCTTCCTTGATAAGTGCTCCCCCTTGGAGAAGAATCTTGCAAGTGCATGATGGAGCCATCTTGGATTCAATTGCCATTCACCACTTTAAACACAAGTGGATGATTCAGAGAAATGTTTGAAATTTTCAGTTCCCTGACAAGGGATTCAGTGAATAAAATAACCAGATACCACCAAAATATATTAAAGTTGAAATAGAAGTATAGTCAGATGGAAAACAGATCATAATAAGTATGAAATTAGAGCTAGTATGAAGCATACATTTTGTTTTAGGCATCCATGTATTTTAGCTTAAAAAGCTAAAAGAGCCGGGAAAAGCTTTGAAGAGCCGTAAAACTCTTGGCTCATTCTGTACTGAGCCGGTGGGAGATGGAGGAGCACATGTATTGTCTTTGCAGCTAGTGTGTGGAACGGAAGAAAGCCGCAGCGCCTCTTCTTTGATCTATTACCAACTAACAAGAGACGTAGAGTGTATGCCAAAGTGCCTTGGAGGTTAGTGTGGAAGATGCTGATTTCCTCCTAAAAGGAAGGATAAGTATAATCTTGATAAGTATTGTGAATATCTGCCACTTGTTTTAGAATCCACTGAACTCTACCTACTCCGTGTATTATTTCTACACTATATCATCTAATAATCAAGGACCTGATTCAGAGATTGAAAATAAGAGAGGAAGTTACTCCTGGGCAAAACCATATTGATTTTAGGGGGAGTCAAGTTAATTGTATTCTTTGCATGCAGGGATATATGAATTGTTTACTGCATACAAATAGTGACCAGCTTTATTTTGATACGGTTATTTAGACTTGGGTTAGGAAACGCCACCTTTCATCTCTAATACTGTTTGCAGCAGATTAAATATGACTCCCCCTGAAATCAACATGGTTTTGCCCAGGAGTAACTTTCCTCTCTTATTTTCAATCTCTGAATCAGGTCCCAAGTTTCTTTATTGTTGCCACATAAGGGAATTATTTTTCTGTAACTGGATGACAATATAAACAGATCTATTTAACTCCTATGTTCCCAGATATTTAAATAAGGACATTTAAAAGGATGATAACTGTGTGCTATTACAACTATTGATCTTAGACTCGACAGATAGGAATGTATATTTAAAAGTGGTAGGATTTTGAAGTTACAAGGTGCAAGACTATAAACTGGCTCTAATTTTGAATATGTATTTCTATTAAATAGTTTCTTAATTATTCTGGTGCCAGATTGTATTGTATTGTATTGTATTAAATAAACTTGGTGATTACTATTTAACTTGGAAGGCTTTAAATACTTTTAGTTTTATTTATATATTTATTTTCTATTTAAAGGATTTTTATATTTCTTTTTTATATTTTTTTAAGGGACAGCGCTGGTTCTTTTTTCTTTTTTTGCTAACAGTGTGTACTGGGGTCGCACAAACCCCTGATCCTGCAGGTAGAGGTGGTAAAAATTCTAAACGCAGGCATTGGTTGGTTTTTTCTCTTTTTTTCTTTCACGTATTTTAGCTTAGCTTGATTCATAGTGCAGATGTCAGCAAGATTTCAATTACCTTTAGGCTAATATATGTGAAAAATGTGTGGGTGAGACCCTACAGATGAAATTTGAGGCCAGATAAGCACCTAGCAGAAATTGAGAGATCTGCCAAGAGCTTACCGCAGGTTTAGCTAAATCAACAGCAAGTACCAGGTGTGACTAGAAGGAAGCTTAGCAACAATGTAAAATGCATATACTCTAGCATATATGCTAATTGATGATTATGTAACGTGCTTCTATAAAAGTTTGTAACTTCCAATAAAAGGAACAGTGTCTTTACAACCCATAAGTTGTGTTGTGTTTCTGTTCACTGGCCGAAGACGTATAAATGACACACACACACACACACACACACATATATATACTCAAATTATAAAGAAAAGTGCTATCTTACTTTTTTCCTATTTACACACTATCTGTGTGAATTGTTTTTTTTCTTGATCTGCATAACTAGATAGAATTGACAAACATTGTAATTAATTGATCACTCTTATAGTGTTTTTCTAATTTATCAATTTTGTTTTAACTTCAAATACATATTTTGAACCACAAATGTGCAAAAAAAATGCAAAAGCAAGACATAGATGTCATTCTAAGAGAGGATCAGATTTAAAGGGAAAACCCAGGTGTAATAATGAAACAGAGCTAATACACAACAAATACCATTATGGATTTAGTATAAGAGGCAAAGATGCACAGAAGGCTATAACACTGAGAACCCAGGTACCAAATAGAAATAGCACAATAAAATACACAGGGCAGGGCTAACATAGGCAACTGTATAAATGCAAGGAGATCAGTGAGCACATGTGCAACAGGAAGTCAGGATAAATAATTAATTACCAACAATCTGCTCAGAGAGAGGAAGTCCTATATAAGCAGACTGACCAGGTGCTAGAAAATTGACTAATAATGAAGAGTCCAACAGTAGTCCCTAGGGTCAAGTTATAATAATGTCCATAATCTGGAGACACACAAATGTCCAAGATTGCCCCTAGGGGCAAGACAGGATATTACACATCCATATACTATAACATACATGTTATGTATCCTAGCCATAGCTCTAGTCTAAATAACCATTTAAAACTAATGCTACTTATTATGTGTGTGCAATAAGCAAATACAAAGTATTCTCTCTGCATGGAAAGAATTAAATGTATTTCACACCACCCTGAAATTCAACATGGTGCTCAAGATCTTTGCTCATGTATAAATATCCACCTGTTTTCCTCGAACAGTAAATGTAAGTAATCAAAAGGGATTTAGTTCTGCAACTATAACAAAAGTTGCTCTGTTACTGTGATACAATTAAGAGTTACATATCTTTGGAATAAACTTAATTCAGCAAAGGTAATGTATTTGTTAAGACACAGCTTCTTAAATTAGAATAATAGAATGACATACATAATGTGGCATAAACTCAGAATCACCAATACAGGAGAAGCTAGAATGTGTTGTTGACAAAAGGTGCTCTGTGGATCTTTCCTTTAGCTCTTATACATTATAAATTGTATTATGTCAGTCTAATGAATATGTTAAGGAATACATCATGGATGCAGTTGAGAAAGGTATTGGATCGGATTCAGACTTCTGCTGTCACTGCATTTGGAACTCTAAGTACAGTTTTAGCGGTAATCTGATGGCATATCCTTGTCAGATCCAGACTTCTGTGTGATTGAGGAGAGATCATTCCTTCCTTAAAACTTCGGTTTCTTCTTAACCTAAAAAGGGGATGCCTCTGAATCTGGACAGTACAGGTGTGTGTTTGGTATACCATCATTGTATTATAATCAGACTTTCCTCCTCCCACTTTCTGCATACCCCTTCCCACCCCACCATTGGACAGAACACTAGATCCAGAGGATCCACAACTGTGTTTGCACCTCAAGAAAAAGCATTTGTTTTTTTTATTCCTTTTTCAGAAGCCATGATCTCTCTAAAGTCTCTATACAGTCTATAAAATCATTGATATGTAACGGTGAGATATATATTGGTTCATTTACAGTATTCTGAGTATTAATTCTCAGTACAATCAATGCTGTGTTCCAATGTGTACAGCAATCTCTGATAGCAAGACACCATGCGTGTGTGTTATGCATGATGAGTGGGGGAATACATGCAGACCGTACAGTATTGGCTTGGCTAAGCCCTTAAGTACATTCCCATATTTTGTACATGACACTTCTTCTCGTGGAAACGTAAGGTACAGTTCTGCACACGGAAGGTTCATATGTACGAAGAGAGTGCAATTTATGTATATTAGCCTCCGTGTGAAGGCTAACGTATGTAATGCATTAATAATTCTGGATCCGATATGATATGACACAGATATGATAATATATGGAGCCTTTATTAAAACAATGTAAAATTATGTACCTTGCAAATGCTATTAATTGGATTACATTATTATGATACCTTAGCTAGATTAAGCTAGTGCTACTTTGGCAACATTTTTGCTATTTGGATCAGACTGTGGACATTTGCTCGTATGGACACCCTTTAGTGCTACCCAATTGGAATGCAT
>WWET01001756.1:102620-113362 GCA_011038615.1 Limnodynastes dumerilii | reverse complement strand
CAGAAGGATTTTGCATTCATCAACAGGTGCCACTATATAGTATTCTTAATTGGTTAGCACCTGGAGACTTTCTAACGAGCTGGGCAAAAAGTTCCTTTAGTATATATTGAACAGTTTAAAAGCAAGGAGCCTGTATTCACGAATATCTTAAGAAACTGTTAGGTTTCTGACAGAAGAGAATATATCTCTCCATCATAGTCGATATATACAAATAAATAAATTAGTAAGTACAAAAAATTCATTCCAAAACATATCATTCACATGATCTAGAACTATACCAGCTGATGCACACCTTAGCTGGTATAGTTCTAGATCACGTGAATGATAATGATAACAGAGTTCAGCAATATATCAAGGAGGGAGAAAGTAGAATGAGAGGGGGGGGGGAATATATAACAATTTTCATCAAGAGGATGATTGAGGTAGTATTGTACAGCATTGGTCATCAAAAATGATAAAATAGTGATAATCTAATAATTATATAACCACAAACATATCCATAAATAAGCTAAACAGTACAGCAAAGGAAAAATTTATTAAAAAGAAGAGGAATCCAATTCCATTCAAGATATTAACTGTAAATAAATTTACTATCGGCATATTACGGAGTTCATGAAATGACAGTGGATACCATAGGAATTCCCAAATCGAAAAGGTGTCTTTAATTGTTAATTACTTTTAAAGGGAGAGAAATAAAGCATAGTAAATCCAAAATATTCAGAATTGTTTAGGATATATTACAAAAATGTTTTTTTGAATTTAAAATTAATTAGGATCTGTTTTAATAATGGTAAAAGACCTTTTAATGTACCTGGTAATAGAAAAATAAAAAAACAAGTACTATAAATAGTAAATAGTGTGGGTGATGGTGAGTAGTGAATACAATTTTTTGGAAAAAAAATTACATTTTTTTTTTTTTTTATTAAACTCAAATAGATTCTACCAACTACAGTGTCAATCATATTCAAGTGGTAAAACCTAATCATTCAGATTAGTTATTAAGGTGAAAAATATATAATATAATACTAAATACAATGTTAAATTAGTCCAAATAAAAAGGATTAAGAAGTAATAGAATTGGTGTAAAGTGCCATGTAAACAATAGTTCCTGTGTCACCAAAATCAAAATCCATACCCTCGTTAAGGCCCTCTAGATACAGGGTCTGAAGGCACTGAATCCAGAAGGCCTCTCTCCTGCACAATTTAAGGAAGCGGTCTAGCCCTCTGACTGTGGGGAGATGTATTCGATACCCATAACAGAGAAAGCAAATGGTTGATCTGTATGATGTTCAATCCAATGTCTTGCTAAGCTAGACTTCAAGTTCCTATTCAGAACACTTCGCCTGTGTTCCATAAAATGGGACTTCAGCATGCGGGTTGTACGACCCACATACTGAAGTCTACACCTACAGGTCATTACATAAATGACATAACTGCTATTGCAGTTAATTTTGTTCTTGATTGAATAATTATTTTTGTTCATGTAGGACTGGAAGCTAGTAGTCTTAGATGGAATATAAAGACAAGTGGTGCACCGCACTACACTACATTTATAAATACCCTCAGGTCTGAGACCTAGGGAAGTGTCAACCATCTGTGTAGAATTCCCAGTCTCTCCTATATTAGGTTTCACATAATTTTCTCTGATTTCTTACTCTTGGTTGTAGTGACAAAAACTCGGGAATACGGCCGCACAGGGGGAGTGTCGGGGAAAGTGCTCGCCGATACGCTGTGCTTTAGTAAGCACAGCGCATCGGAGTAGTTCTAGATCAGGCCCTTTGTGACTCTGGCAGCCTACATTCAACTACCGTTTTTTTAAAAAGCCCCTCATACAGAAAACCACATTCCCAGCCCACTATGCCCAGGTGCATCAAGTCATCATGTCCCGCTATCGTAAAGGCTTAAAAAGGCTTACAGCATGGAATCCAAATTTATTTGTATAGTGTTCCAATACGTGACCGCCATGTGCACGCAGAATTGTAGCTAGACACAAAGGCTAAATTCCCCACAGATTCTTCCTGGGAATCCCCCCCATCCCTTTTCCAATGTTTCTTTGGTTGTCCAAGAGGTTTCTTGGACTGATACTGTAGAAAGTCATCTCTATCAAGGGATAGAGCTTGTTCCATTGCTGATTTTAAGATGGGCTCTGGATATTTTTGGACTCTAAAAGCCTCCATCAAGGACTGAGCTTGGGGATGGAAATCCTCCAAGGAGGAGCAGTTGCGACAAATCCTATGCAGCTGCCCCTTCGGGATGTTGGAGAGCCACTGTCTCTTATGGTTACTGTCATAACCAATATAATTGTTAGAATCTGCCAGTTTAACAAACGTACTTGTAGTAATGTAGCCATTTTTAACCAAAATCGAAATATCCAAATAATTAATTTGCAAGGGATCTTGGGTAAACATAAAGGAAAGGTTATACTCAATTTAATTTGTACTAGTGACAAAGTCGCTTACTGATTCCGCCGGGCTGTCCCAAATAAAAAATAAATCATCGATATAACGGCAATAGAGGACCAGGCGTGCACCTGCCCCGCTTCTCCACACATGTTCCTCCTCAAAGAGGCCCATGTATAGGTTCGCGAAGCTAGACACGAACCTGGTCCCCATCGCCGTCCCCAGCATCTGTAAAGAAAAACCGGTTGTGTTACAAAATATAATTGTGTGTGAGTATGAATTCAATGACCTGTAAGATAAAGTCCTGGTGTCTCCCAGAGAGCTCACCCTTCCTGGCAAGATATGTTTTTACAGCCTCTATTTTTTTATCATGGGGGATATTGGAATAGAGGTCTTGAACATCACACGTAAAAAATCAGTATGACGGTTGCCAGGTAATGTTCTTTAAAAGATTCAATAGTTGAGTTGAATCCTTAAGGTCAACTCTCTGGGAGACAGCAAGAATCTGAAGATGAAAATCTACATGATTTGTTTAGAGGATAAGTTAAATACTCCCATGATATTGGTTGGGGTCTGTGAATCTAGTATTTGGTCTGTTTTAGCTTGTTAAGATTGTATGGAGAAGCGGTCCTTTGTTCTCCCACTGCTCCCAGAAGGGGAGTCTTAGGTGTTTTCACACTGGGTTTTCTACCCTTCTTCTAATTGAACTGTCTGTTACATTTTCCCCTCTTATGACCCTCCTATGACCTCTAAGATTTCACCGAGGCGAATAGACAGTTGTCAGATCCAAAATATTATACTCAACTGGATGGCAATCCCACCCCCATTTACCAGAACCAGCTTGACAACATTTTGAGGGAAGCAGTCAATGCTGAGATAATTAACAAAACTGAGCGTGACTTCTTGTTTCCAAAATACCAAAATACCAATTTACTACCAAGATTCATAAGTCGCTGAAAGATTCGCCGGGCCACTCAATCATTTCAGGTATAGGTTCGTTAACATCAAACTTATCATTTCATGTAGATTTTCATCTTCAGAGTCTTGTTGTCTCCCACAGAGCTCACCTTAAAGATTCAACTCAACTATTAAATCTTTTAAAGAACATTACCTGGCAACCGTCATACCGATTTTTTACGTGTGATGTTCAAGACCTCTATTCCAATATTCCCCATGATAAAGGAATAGAGGCTGTAAAAACATATCTTGCCAGGAAGGGTGAGCTCTCTGGGAGACACCAGGACTTTATTTTACAAGTCATTGAATTCATGCTCACACACAATTATTTTTTGTTCGACAACCGGTTTTATGGGGACGGCAATGGGGACCAGGTTTGCGTCCTCTTTGAGGAGGAACATGTGTGGGGGAGCAGGGCTGGCGCGTGCCTGGTCCTCTATCGCCGTTATATTGATGATTTATTTTTTATTTGGGACGGCCCAGCGGAATCAGTAAGCGACTTTGTCTCTAGTCTAAATTAAAATGAATATAACCTTTCCTTTACGTTTACCCAAGATCCCTTGTAAATTTATTATTTGTATATTTCGATTTCGGTTAAAAATGGCCACATTACTACAAGTACATTTGTTAAACCGGTAGATTCTAACAATTATATTGGTTATGACAGTAACCATAAGAGACAGTGGCTCTCCAACATCCCGAAGGGGCAGCTGCATAGGATTCGTCGCAACTGCTCAGTCCTTGATGGAGGTTTTTAAAGCCAAAAAATATCCAGAGCCCATCTTAAAATCAGCAATGGAACAAGCTCTATCCCTTGATAGAAATGACTTGCTACAGTATCAGTCCAAGAAACCTCTTGGACAACCAAAGAAACATCGGAGAAGGGATGGGGGGGATTTCCAGGAAGAATCTGTGGGGAATTTAGCCTTCGTGTCTAGCTACAATTCTGCATCCCATGGGATATCTAAGATTCTAAGGAAGAATTTTCAAACTCTCAAACTTGATCCTGTCCTGAAAGAGACGCTCCCAGCCACCCCCATGGTGGTGTTTAGGAGAGCAAAGAATTTAAAAAGCATACTGGCCCCGAGTTTTCTAGATGTCACTAAAACCAAGAGTAAGAAATCAGAGAAAATTATGTGAAACCTAATATAGGAGAGACTGGGAATTCTACACAGATGGTTGACACTTCCCTAGGTCTCAGACCTGAGGGTATTTATAAATGTAGTGCCAATAGGTGCACCACTTGTCTTTATATTCCATCTAAGACTACTAGCTTCCAGTCCTACATGAACAAAAATAATTATTCAATCAAGAACAAAATTAACTGCAATAGCAGTTATGTCATTTATGTAATGACCTGTAGGTGTAGACTTCAGTATGTGGGTCGTACAACCCGCATGCTGAAGTCCCATTTTATGGAACACAGGCGAAGTGTTCTGAATAGGAACTTGAAGTCTAGCTTAGCAAGACATTGGATTGAACATCATACAGATCAACCATTTGCTTTCTCTGTTATGGGTATCGAATACATCTCCCCACAGTCAGAGGGCTAGACCGCTTCCTTAAATTGTGCAGGAGAGAGGCCTTCTGGATTCAGTGCCTTCAGACCCTGTATCTAGAGGGCCTTAACGAGGGTATGGATTTTGATTTTGGTGACACAGGAACTATTGTTTACATGGCACTTTACACCAATTCTATTACTTCTTAATCCTTTTTATTTGGACTAATTTAACATTGTATTTAGTATTATATTATATATTTTTCACCTTAATAACTAATCTGAATGATTAGGTTTTACCACTTGAATATGATTGACACTGTAGTTGGTAGAATCTATTTGAGTTTAATAAAAAAAAAAAAAAATGTAATTTTTTTTCCAAAAAATTGTATTCACTACTCACCATCACCCACACTATTTACTATTTATAGTACTTGTTTTTTTATTTTTCTATTACCAGGTACATTAAAAGGTCTTTTACCATTATTAAAACAGATCCTAATTAATTTTAAATTCAAAAAAACATTTTTGTAATATATCCTAAACAATTCTGAATATTTTGGATTTACTATGCTTTATTTCTCTCCCTTTAAAAGTAATTAACAATTAAAGACACCTTTTCGATTTGGGAATTCCTATGGTATCCACTGTCATTTCATGAACTCCGTAATATGCCGATAGTAAATTTATTTACAGTTAATATCTTGAATGGAATTGGATTCCTCTTCTTTTTAATAAATTTTTCCTTTGCTGTACTGTTTAGCTTATTTATGGATATGTTTGTGGTTATATAATTATTAGATTATCACTATTTTATCATTTTTGATGACCAATGCTGTACAATACTACCTCAATCATCCTCTTGATGAAAATTGTTATATATTCCCCCCCCCCTCTCATTCTACTTTCTCCCTCCTTGATATATTGCTGAACTCTGTTATCATTATCATTCACGTGATCTAGAACTATACCAGCTAAGGTGTGCATCAGCTGGTATAGTTCTAGATCATGTGAATGATATGTTTTGGAATGAATTTTTTGTACTTACTAATTTATTTATTTGTATATATCGACTATGATGGAGAGATATATTCTCTTCTGTCAGAAACCTAACAGTTTCTTAAGATATTCGTGAATACAGGCTCCTTGCTTTTAAACTGTTCAATATATACTAAAGGAACTTTTTGCCCAGCTCGTTAGAAAGTCTCCAGGTGCTAACCAATTAAGAATACTATATAGTGGCACCTGTTGATGAATGCAAAATCCTTCTGAAGAAACCGCAGTTAGGCTAATGTGGTGAAACGCGTTAAGGTGTTTATTACACGCGTCTTGCTGAATCACTAACCTGCAAAAAACCCACAAAACTTTTGGACCGCTACATAGCCAGTTCTCCTGTGGAACAATTTGGCACTTGTGGACTGCTCTATAGCCGTTACTGTTCCGAATAGGCCTCCAATCGGACCTATTGGTAGGTGGGAGTCCTGCCGGACACACCACGACTACTGACACAATTGACTCATATTTCTTCCGTCGTGTCAGTTTCTCTCCCATGGACCAACTTTACTGCAAAGGACTTGGGAACCTCAGTATAACCGCTGCTACTCCGACACAGTCAGCTGCCATCTCCTCCACTCTCATTGGAGTTAAGGTACAAGGGCACGTGTAATTAGTAGCATGAGAAAAATAACGCTGTGACATCTATATGCTAAAGGGCTACACTATATGTGAGAAGCTAATTTGTTTCCATCAATTGGAATTGTGCAGGATCCTCTATGAGAGATTACTCTCATTTATCCATCATATTAAGGACGGGACTGAGTTCTATTCGGAGAATACTCTATTTATTTAACGGTCTTTGGGTGTGATCATTATATATAGCTCACTCTTATAGTACCATCAAGTAATCCCTGCAGGGTTAATTAGAGGCTATTTATATATTTTATATTTTGGCCAAGCGCTTGGTATATTTAAAATTTTAGATACATTTGTATGATCTTGCTTATTGCATTTCATATATTGCATGTTACATTGTTCTTTTGTTTTCTTTATTAAATGTGATTTTTTAATCTAAGGAGTCTGATCTTAGTCTTTGTTGCTCGCCACATACTCTTTGTTGTTCATGTTTTATATTACGGGGCTGGCAATCCCTGTCTAGTGGTTTGAGCACTCATGACTAATTTCACCTACACCCCGGTGTGCAGCTTCTACCACTGACTCTCAGGTTATACCCTTCTCTTTGCCTTTATGAAGAGATTAATGTTTTCATCATAACCAAATAAGGTAATAGAATTATAGGTTTTGTTTCATCAAGGGGTCTATATAAATAGATGGAATGAGGAAGGGCATTGGCACACTCTATGGACATAATACGGAATGTGTGCTCACTGATGGTATAGTTGGGATCCCATAGCCTCTTGGGTGGGCCTTCTTGCATCTTTTATTGGAAAAATAGCGGAAGCTAAGTATATGATTATCTTATTACCGTTATAAGATTGCCTGAGACCATTTTAGGTAGTCCTGTTTATAGCTAGTGAAATAGCACATGGAGACTTTGAATGCTGTTGAGCCCTGTGGAAACAGGTAGTAACTAGATTCAGAGTAGGAGTCAGATACTGGCCACGGTAGTTGGTGAAGCATGTCCGTGAGGCCGGTAGTGGTGTGTGCTGAGGGACAGCCTGTTAGGACTGGAGACTGATGTACTCTGATGATAAAATAGATGGGCTTGACAACATTCAAAGTAGTTTGTCCTTTCCAGGGGTGAAAAGTGCATGTTATCTGGACAGGTCAGATGTTTCTTATCAGATGTTGCATTAGTTTCATTAACAGATATTAAAAGATTTTTTTTTCCTATCTGATGCATAGGATGTGATAACTGGCTTAATTAGTCAGATTCTGTGCTTATAGCCAGAGAGGGGAGGTTGTGGTATCGCAATACTGTCTAGTCTGTGTTTTTAATGTAGTGTTATATATATGTCTTGTATTATAAATAAAAGTACATTGTTTCATGTGGTCTTGTGTCTGTGCTTTAACACTTTGAATCCAAACCTAGTTTAGAGTGGGTACCAAAGCCCCACCGACTACATTTGGTGGCAGCGGTGGTTTTCACGGTGTTAGACAGACATTTATAAAATGTTTTAAGGGAGAGGATGAAAATTTCCTCACATGTTTTCCTTTGTGGTGTGATAAAACTGGAGCATTTTATCCCGTGATGGAGGAGTGTTGCAAGTATATACAGCATGTGAAATGTGAGAGCCCTATAGAGGTATTTAAGAACATTGATTTGTCAGTTTATAAGAAGCATAAGGCACGGGCTGCTTCAGCTGTGTTAAGCATTGCCGCACAAGCTTTGAAGGCGATGAATTTGTCTTTGAGCAATTTAAAAGGGGAGCATGACAGTTTGCAGACGCAAATTTCAGTTTTGAAAACATTAAAAGTTGTGAGCATAATACACAAACATTGCAGACACAGTTTGAGTCTTATGTGGTTGATGTGGTACAAAAAAAACGTAAAAAGATGAGGAAAAAAATGGTCCCGCCTATGAAAATTCGGACTTTAATTGACAAATCATGTTGGGATCAATTGAAATATGTGGAAAATAATGATTCCTCTGATGAGAAAGTGGAGTACACATTATTACCAATAGTGACTAGACAAAGATCCCATGATATAACTATGTCACAGGATAGAGCAGATAAATCAGGAGATGCTACAGGCACTCGCCACAAAATGACTGAGGAAACTCGGTCATATACAGCAGCTGAGCTACAGAACCTAGGGACTAGATTTAGGCAGCAGCCAAAAGAACTATTGTTGGAATGGCTTGTGCGCTTGTGGGAGGGAGGATAATACAGTGTACTTTTAGAAGCCCTGGAGTCTATGCAAATGGGATCGCTCTGTATCGATCCCCACATTAGGTTGCTTATGCAGAGGGCACGATCAGCTACTGGACAATTATCCCTTTTGTATTTGGTAAGGAACTCTATTTGTAGGGTGCATAGTTACCCCAGTGATCTAGCCCCGCTTACCCCTTGGTCCATCATACCAGAAGGGGTACAAAGATATTTAGTGTTGGTATGTATGACTGCGTTAGAACCATTATATAACATAGCACCAGATTGTACATCTACTAAGATCACTAACCCAGATTGGTTGGGACCTGATATGGCAAGTGTGACCAAACGAATGACCCAATTGTTGCTGCAGTGTGCTCCCCCTGTTTATAAGTCTGTGTTGTTTACCATGTTGTCACTAGGGGGTCTATTTACTAAACGCGATTTGTCTAAAAGCGCATGAAATCGCGTGATATATGCTTAAAAACTCACATCGCGGTATTCATAAAGGTCAATATCGCGTGATATTAAGATCAAATCAAATCGTCTCGTCTTAGATCGCGATCCCGATTTTTTCCAATGTAAAGTATACAAATCACTGTATTCAGTAAATGCGATTTTGCCAAATCGCATCTAAATCGCATGTTACTGAATACGGTGATTTGTGAAAAAATATCACATCAAAATCGCCGCGAGATGCTTTGATTTCATATCACACTGAAAAATTTGCGTTTAGTAAATAGACCCCTAGGAGTGGATAAGCAAGTGTGCCAAGAATGTTTAATATTGGGAAATTTAGCTGCTTCAGGGGAAACTGAACACAGAAAACAGAGGCCATTGAAAACCCAAAACGAAAATCACAAAGGAAAGGCATTTGATAGGTGTAAGGTTAGCAGGAGGCAAATATTATTTTATTTATTACATGCAGGGGTTACAAAGCTTAAAATAGATGGTATAGAAACCGGGGACCTGTTTAAAATGTGGGAAAAACTGAAAGAAAGAGACTGTGGTGAGGATAAATGTTGTGAATGGAGGTTGGTGACATACCAAAATGACATAAAAACACTGAAAAACCATCTTTACAAACTTGAAAGAGAGTTTAGTAAAAAATATAAGTTTTGAACCGGTCGGTGAAAGCTCAAAATGAAGTTATACTACAGATGTGTGACTCTGAGCCGGAAGAGGAAGGGTGTTGGCTCCATTCCTTACTGTATAACTAAGAGTGAGGAAAAAGAGGAAGTACCTCGATCTGTTGTACATGAGGAAGATAGGCCCCTCCCCTACCTGTCCCTCCCAAACCATCTCCAGACAGGGAAATCAAGGAGGAGTCAGAAAGTAAAAGAGAGGGTGGTGTTGAGAATCATGGGTTTGAACCAGAAGAGGTGGTTCCTAAACCCTCAACCTCTCCTCAAGAAACTAGGGAGGAGTTTCAAAAGATAAGCGTTGGGATAGGTAAAACCTGCAGGTCAGTAACAGTTCCCTGCATATGCCCTTCCCTTGTAAGAGTTTTACATGCTTGTCAAAAGCATGAAGGTGGGTCCTTGGTGGACCACCCTCCCAGAGAAACATAGAAAGTGACGGCAGATAAAAGCCACATGGCCCATCTAGTCTGCCCATTTGTTTATTCAAAACTATACTGACCCTAGACCCTATTTAGCCTCAATTTACTCTACAATTTAGGAAATCATAAGATTTATCCCAAGTATGTGTAAACTGTGTTAGCTCTACCACCTCAGATGAGAGGCTATTCCGCTTATTAAGTACACTTTAGATAAAGCAATTTTTCTGTGCATTTCCTTCTCTACCACCCTCTAGTTTATACACGTATCCTCGTGTTCTAATACATCTCTCCCTTTCAATGCCCCCATCCTGTACCTGGTTACACCCCTTGATATGTGAAAGATGCTATTATATCCCCTTGGTCCTTCTCTGCTCCAAGCCATACACGTTACTTCCTCTAGTCTGTCTCTGTATGGTGTGTGACACAGGCCATGCACCATTTTAGTTGCTCTTCTCTGCTCCAAGCTATACATGTTACTTCCTCTAGTCTCTCTGTAT
>WWET01001756.1:48174-63413 GCA_011038615.1 Limnodynastes dumerilii | reverse complement strand
GGGCCTGATCCAGACCTATGCCAATGCGCTGTGCTTACTAAAGCACAGCGTATCGACATGTACTACACTCGACACTCCCCCCCGTCCCAGCGTATTTACCCTCGCTTACACTGACTGAAGGCTACCCTAACTTCAGCCAGCGTAAGCGAGGGTAAATACGCTGGGACAGAAGCGTATTAACTAAAACCCCTCCCTCCCTCATTACGCTACCTCCCCTCGCCTTCCTATACTATCCTTTGCATAGAAAAGGCGAGGAACGTCTCCTCAGCCATTACTACGCTGATACTATGGACGCCCGATCCCAGATCGGGCGTTGCTGTAGTTACGCCGGCCAACATCTTGCCGGCGCATGCACATAACGGCTTTTTAGCTGTTCTTACGCTACCGCCCGCTGTAAATACGGCGGGCGGCGTAGGTCTGGATCAGCCCCAATAAATATGTATAATAGCTGATCAAAGACAAAAAAGGTCACTGTTGGGACTAGAGGATAAAAGTCACAAATGATTTATTTTTTGTTATGGGTCTGTGGTTACAACGGCCCTTTTCCAAAAGGGCCTTTTTATGCCAGACAGTTTTGAACTGGCTCTCAAATAGATTGTTTTTGCCTCATCGAGGAGAAGCAATCAATCATCCCTAGGAAAAAGTTGCAGCGGCGAGTGGCAAGTATTTATGTAACCCCAACTCTTATTTTAATCCTTTCCCTAACCCTACCTTTCCATTACCCTAACCCTCTGCTCCCTACAGACTAACCCTAAGAGTCTCTTCCCTGCAGCCAAACCCTAAGACTCTCTTTCTCATAGCCTGACCCTAAGACTTCCTTCCCTGTAACCTTATCCTAAGACTCCCTTCCCCACAGCCTGACCCTAGGACTCCCTTCCTTGCAGCCTAACCCTAAGACTCTCCTACCCGCAGTCTACCCCTAAGACTCTTCATAGACTCCCCTGATAAATTACCACAAAATGTAGGAGGAGGAAGGAATCAGCACACTACTCCCCAGCAGCTGAAGGATATTCACTGGGGTTATCCCAATCTCCAAAAATAGGAAACCAAGAGTGAAAAATAAAAGGAATATCCCTATCAAGCACCTAGGGAATCAGAAATGGGAAGTGTCAGATACTAAGTGACAATGTGTGCTAAAATCCACTTGATTAAAACCTGAAAGATGATTGCTCCTATCCCCATTCAGGGATAGATGCAGGAAAAGGGGTGATAAAAGAAAAATATATTTATATTTAGAACAATATAAAATTCAATTAAACACCATTAAAAAATATAGATAGAATTCAATGATCATACCAGGGAGATGATGCAAGTCACAAAGTCCATAAAAAAACCATCCAGATGTAAAAGACCCGGAAAGGACAGCTAGATGAACACTCCGGACACCTGGTGAGACAATGGAAACCTCCTCTGCTGGCCAACTGATGTGTTTCAGGCTTCCAGTGAGCCCTTTCTCAAAGTCTTAGCCAGCCGTGGATTCCGCTTCCTGTTTTGTTTGCGGGCATCTTCTCCGATTGGTTAAAGGGTGCATGTGATTGGTGCATGTCTATGTAATTCACCGCCAATAACACGACAATTAAAAAATCTGACACTTCCAAAAAACTATATTGGTACAGAAAATTACATCGGAAATTTTGATGAACTGATCCTTTTTACGATTTCAATATCTCTTTTGAATTCAAAATAAATTATGGTGGTCATATTGTGATTATATGCACGTAATTACCTTAAATAATTATTTACTAGCACAATTCCAGTGCTCCACAAACATACAAACAATTGTTGTCTTTTGTATTTAGAATTGTGTGGTACTGGATTCCACCCAGTATATGGAGTGGAGCTGCAGGAAATTTAGTGCAGGTGTATCATAAGAGTCCCTTTTTTCTTTCTTTGCATTTATTCTAAATCCATTCCTTAAGATTCACCTGCAGCAAAATGTTTAAACATAAAGAGAACTGTAGTAATCTAATTGCAGATATTTTTGAAAATAATACTATTGTGATAAATCATAGTGAGGATAATTTTGGTAATGTTATGAGAAAAATGGAAAAAACATTGATAAAAGAAGGTAACATCTGGAATGGAATGGAAGATAGGAACATCATCAGAGAATGGATGAAATTGGTTATAAAAGATCAAAGGATACATTAAAGAAAATAGAGGAAAAAGTAGAACAAGTTAAAATTCAATTAGAACCCTTCAAAAATTCTACAGAATATACAAATATGGAAAATATCCTAAAAAATCGAATCGAAAGACATGAAAAAGAAATTTTGGAGAGATAAATTAAAAAGAACAGACATTAATTTAGATCAGGAAAAAATACATAATAGAAATCAATTAGAAATTAACACCTTCAATAGCAGGGAGGTGAATAACAGAAATGAAGGAAGAGACACATGGCAAATGTCAACAAGAAGAAAAGAATATAAAACACAGATGTACTTCAAGAAACCATATCAAGAAAATACACATTGCAATAAAGAAGATAGGAATCATCAACAAGAACAAAGAGGTACAGATAGATATGAACAATACAATGAAGATCAACATTTCTATTGTGAAATACAAGAATTGAAAGGAAGAAATGATAGAGAACACAGGGAATTCATGGAAGATCAGAGAGCATGGCAAATTGATGAACATCATTATGACCAGAAAAAGAAATCTACTTACCCACAATATGAGGACAGGAGGTGGGATGAAAGATCCAGAGAGGATCATCATTGAAAAATGGAATGAACCTGTGACAGGAAAGATAATAGTCAATATGACTTAGGTGAGAGAGAACCAAGATATGATACCAGGGATCGAAGAGAATATTATGATAACTATGGAAGAGAGCGAAGGGATGAGAGATGGGATGATTATGACAAAAGAACTAGAACACAGGAAAACTATTATAATGGTCAACGAAGAAATCAAAATATAGAATATTACTATGAAGAAACAAAGGATAGAAGGCTAAATAAACTGCAGGATTTTCCAAGGAGCTCATCAAGGATAAGAAAAAAATAAGTATATAGAAAAAGAAAAGGGGAAAAAGAGGAAATGGACCCCTCTCAAAGCTTAATAAAAGATTGAAAATCAAACAACAGAGGAAGAAGAATATATCTCAGAGAAAAACACAATTAATCAATGATACAAAAATGTATAATTTAAGTTCACACCTCCTAACAAAGGAAGAAGAGATAATTTTACAAAAAGTATTTGAGATTTTTGCAGATCTTCAAAAGTTCATACAAAAACTTACACTAAAAAGATTACTTTCTTTAAAAGATCAAAACTCCAACAAAGAAATAGACATGGAAGATGAAGAAGAAACACTAGTAACAAAAGAACAGATAATAAAAGAACAAAAAAAAAAGTTCTAAAAAAGTTCTAAAAAAGAAATCCAATTTAATCCAACATACTGTAGGGGATATTTCCTATATATGTTCATTAAAATCCTCTGTCAGGAATTTGAAAAAATTAAATCGGGACATCATTTTAATAACCTTACTAGAAAAGAAAAGAAAAGGAAGCCTTAAAAAAATAAAAACAAAATAAAATAATTATAATAAAACTGGCCGATAAGGGTGGAGGGGTTGTGGTGTGGGTTTTACAGAATTATAAAAAGGAAGCTCAACGCTTATTAAATGAACCTGATACTTATAGAAAATTAAAATCAGATCCTACTAACAAAATAACCTTAAATTACAATAATCTGATTGATAAGAATGCAAAGTAAGGAAATCTATCTCTGGAAGAAATAGAATTTTTTAAAATAATGGATCCCACAATAACAGTATTTTAAATACTTCCAAAAGTCCACAAAAATGCAACCCACCCACTCGGAAGGCCCATAGTGGCCGGGAGAAATTCAGTGACTTCAAATCTATCACAAATTATTGATTGTCTACTTCAACCATATGTGCATGCAACAAAGTCATATCTGAAAGACACTATGATTCTATTAAGAAAACTGAACAATATAGAATGGAAAGAAGATTATATTCTTATAATAGCAGACATTATGTCACTCTATACTGTCATCCAACATGGAGATGGGATAGAGGCAGGGAAATATTTTATGCAAGAAGAACAGGAAAACAAGAGAAAAATGGTTGAGAAAGCCTATTTTGTTTATCTTGACCAATAATATTTTTTTCTTTGACGATGCATTTTACATTCAAGAGACGGGTACAGCCATGGGCACAAAATTCACCCCAAGCTATGTCAACCTGTTTATGGCCCATTGCGAGGATGAACAGGTTTGGAGAAACCATTCATATGGGGTGAACTTGGTGTCCTGGCATAGATTTATCGATGACATCCTTTTTATTTGGAAAAGGGATCAAGAAACCCTCAAACTCGTTTGTAATAATTTAAATCCAAATAATAAGAATATTGTACTTACGTTTAATGTGAGCCAATCATCTGTAAACTTCTTAGATCTAACCCTATATGCAGAGGAGGGAAAATTAAAAACAAAAAATTACATAAAACCAACAGAAACAAACACCTATATAAACACACAAAGTTGTTACCACAGAAGATGGCTAGAGAACATACCTGGAAGTCAATTTAGGCGTATCCGAAGAAACTGCAAAGAGGAGGAAGATTTTGATGTCCAGGCAGGGGAAATTAAAGATCTTTTCCTAAAAAGGGGATACAAAAAATAAAGCATCAATAAAACATTAACAGAAGAACCCAAAAAAAAAAGAAAAAAGAAAAAGAATGAAATGTAAGTTTCATAACAAAATATACCAGAGAACATACAAAATTAGAAACCATTGTGAGAAAACATTGGCATATATTGAAACAAGACCCAATTTTCACCTCTATTATTCCAGACACTCAGACCTTCATCTATAAAAGAGCGGATCATTTGATAAAAAAAACTAGTTAAAAGTGCTTTAAGAACTGAACCAAAAAATGTATCACAAATAAAATCAAAAGGGTTCTATAAATGTGGAATATGTATGGCCTGCCGGCATTGCAAAAATAAGGAATCAAAAATAACTTCTTTTATTTTAAATCAAAATAAAATATTTTATAACCTGTAATAGTAAAAATGTTGTATAATTAATTAATTTTGATTGTGGCAAACAGTATGTGGGATGAACATCAAGCCCACTAAAAACAAGATGGGTGGAACACATTAGAAATGTAAAAAAAGACTTGCTAAACCACTCTTTATCTGCCCATAGCATAAGAATATCATAAGAATATCATAACTGTTCTATAGAATCTATAAAATCTTTCATTGGGATTCAGAAAATTGAAAATAATTAGAGAAAAAATAATAAAGAAAATATTTTAGCCCAACAAGAAATGAAATGGATACACTCTTTAAAAACATTACATCCACAAGGTCTAAACATAGAGTTCGAGTTAAAGTGTTTTTTATAATTATTTATATAGAACTCAAAAAAAATAAAAAAAATGTATTTATTACTGTATATTTACTGTATATGTGTTACGAGCCGCCGTGCTCACACGCCGCAGCTCGCGGAGTGTGGTCCCGGCGCTCTCCTAGTGCCGGGATCCACACTCGCTCATTGGTGGCAGCGGCACGTGTCCTGGCTGCTAGGCAGCCAGAACGCCTTCTATCTCTTCGTGCCGACGCGGCGCATGTGTCTCCTGCCTAGCGTCCTGGTTGCCAGGCAGCCAGGACGCTTCCTTCACTATGCGCGCCTGTTAGGGCCCTGCCATCAGCTGCTTGTTCCCATCCTATCCTGTCAGGGGGATGGTCCAATCCTTCACATTCTGATTGGCCAGTCCCCCTGTAAATAGCCAGCACTGCTAGTTCTCCAGTGCTGGTTATAACGTTCTCTACGTGCCCAGTTATTTCTGCCTTGTGCTCTTTCTCTCTTTGCCCCTTGATCTTGTCTCTTGTCCCTTAGCCTTTGCTCTTTGCCCCTTGTTCTCAGCTCCTTGTTCCTTGGTCCTTGCTCTGCCTCTTTTGCTTTCTTGAGTGCCCCTCCAGCCCTGCCTTGTTCCTTGCCGTTAACCCCGTGTTTACCAGTTCCCTCTCAATCTCTCTCCCTGGTGTTTACTCCTAGTGTGCGACTCTGTTTTTCTCCTGTGTGCCTGTATCTGTTACCACTTCGGGGGTACCACTGTTTGCCTGCGTGAGCGTCAGCCCTAGTTAGTACCATCCATCCAGTCAGTCCTTGTTTCCTCCTTGGTCCATTGTCTTGTTTTGTATTTCTTGTAGTTCTCCACTGGTCAGTCGCTTCTGACTAGTCTGTCCCCGCTTTCTGCTTATTTCAAACTGTTGTCCCTCTTTACGTATTTTTCCCCTTATTGCGAGTCTGGTTCCAGGGATTGCGACCTGTCAGGACGCAGCCAATTCAAACCCCACCATCAAAGGCAATGGTGAACACCACCTGATGACAAAGACTCCGCACCTAGGTAACCGTTCTTGTAAGTTCTTTGTTTCCTCTCACAATATGTATTTAGTTATCCGACAGATGAGTAAAGAATCACTGATTGGACAAGATTCAAATAAAAACACCCTCTAGATAGGAGTATCTTTTAGCCTTGAGAAAGATCCATGATTGGATTGAAACGCGTTGGAGGTTTATTTGAAGTACACCCAGTCTATAACCTAACCTATCCCCTCTAATTAGCTGAATACAAAGAAGGACAGTGATGGTAACAGTAGACTGAAGATGTTTTAAAGCACATATTTAATTTAACAAATGTGAGTGTAATTCCTTTGTTATTAAATAAATGTACCTAAGGATAATACACGATGGTATCCCCTTTTGTTTGTCCTCGAGCATACTATATACCAGCAATAAAGATTTCCAATATATCGGGGAGGAGACTGGAGATGCTACAAATATTCACATAAGGCTCAATTAAGCTGAATTAAATGTGAGTGTAAAATTGTTGCGTTCTTTTGTGTGGAAGGTCACCTAAGGATAATGCACTATTAGTGCTCTTTTTCTCTTTTTTCTGAAAAACAATAAAATCATAAGCCTGATCTAGCAGAAAAAAACTTCCAGGAGCTTTAACCCAAATTGGACCGGAATCTTTAATGAGACACGTGTTGGGAACAGAGAAGCTTTCACTACGAGAAGATCTCTCTATGAACTAATAGTTAGAGTGGAATCCCGTTTATACATACTTATATATTCTTTTTAAGAAAGGTGTCATACAACAGACTGAGTACAACGGAAATTTTGATGAACTGATCCTTTTTACAATTTCAATATCTCTCCTAAATTCAAAAAAATGTATGGCGTTTATATTGTGATTATATGCACATAATTAGCTTAAATAATTGTTTACTGGCACAATTCCAGCGCTCTACAAACATACAAAAAATTGTTGTCTTTTGTATTTAGAATTGTGTGGTATTGGATTCCACTCAGAGTACAGAGTGGAGCTGCAGTAAATTTAGAGCAGGTATATCATAAGAATATCCTTTTTCTATATTGCTAATATGTTGGAAAGGGTTCTATATTAAAATGAATTATGAAAACATTGATTATATTGGGTTGTCATGGTAACCGCAATGCCGGCATGCACGTAGAGGATACATAATATTACTTATATATACAATTATAAAACTATAAACAAAACTCCTTTCAAGGTTTCCATACATTGAAGAAGCATAAAAAAGATGATGAATGAAAAAAGAAGTGCTTAATGTGTGGCTATTCCTTTTGGTTACCATGGTGATCAAGTCAACAACACACACAAATACATTATAACAATATGTGCATTACATTCCATGGATGAAATAAGACATTAATAAAACTAAAGGAACTAATTAAAGTACCTGTGCTATATGGGTAAAAAGTCATAAATAATGACTAAAACCAAAAAATGTCATAATTAGTGACATGGGGGCTGATCCAGAGCTACGCTACGAATTTAATACGGTGGGCGTAGGCGTAAGATCGGCTGAAAAGCCAATCTACGCATGCGCCGGGCAGATGTTGCCTGGCGTTACTACGGCAACGCCCGATTGTGGATTGGGCGTCCGTAGCACCAGCGCTACATCGTAGCACACTCAGCGCTACATCGTAGGTCTGGATCAGGCCCATAATAAATAATGTACACAAGACATCCAACTAACTAATTAAAGTGCCTGTGCCATGTCTTAACTTATGACAAATAAAAAATAAAAAACATAGACACAGTAATAATATATACATACAATATACATATAATTAGTGACACAAATGGGCAAATGATTGCCTAAGGTGCTAGGTGCAATGTGTTACATAGGATGGCCATCAAGATTATTAAAGGTCCAACAGAGGCATTTCCACCAAATAAAAACCTGAATCCAATTGTAAACAGAATGAAAATAATTCTAAATATAAAAACTCCAGGAGTGGGTTTCCAGTGTCTCACCCTGGTGTCCGGAGCGTTCATCTAGCTGTCCTTCCCGGATCTTTTACATCTTGATGTTTTTTTATGGACTTTGTGACTTGATCATCTCCTTGGTATGAGCATTGGATCCTCTCTATATTTTTTATTGGTGTCTAATTGAATTTTATATTGCTCTAATAAATATATTTTTCTTTTATTACCCCTTTTTCCTGCATTTATCCCTTAGACGCATTAAGGGGGTTAGGAGAAATGGAGACACTAAGGGAGCCCTAGCAAAAGCTGAGATGGAGAAAATTTTTTAAATTGGATCTCTACATCCAGATGTTTTGAACAACCAGTTTGAACTTAAATGGTTTTTATAAGACATCAGGGGCCTATGGCAACCAATCAGATTCTAGCTTTCACTTTGCTATTACATACTAGAGAATGTAAGCTAGAATCTGATTGGTTGCTATGGGCAACATTTCTACTTTTCCAAACCCGCAGCTTAATAAATCTGGTCCTAGCTCTTTAGGAATCTCTATAGATATTTTAATATCCCACCTCATAAAATAGGATAAAACTTGATAATTTACACATTAAAACACATTCACTTTAGATCCTATTTATTTTCACATTGACACTTTTAGCTATAATTAGTTATAATAGTTGTATTTTTAGTATTAGTGATCCCTCCCAGCACCTCATTTGACTATCGTAATATAAGGGGACCAGCACTATGCACTTTAATTATTTAAAGAAAGTTTATTCCTTTTTGGAAAGAAGAACAGCACACAATCACAGAAGATTAACATCGCACTAAATTTAATTAGTATAGAAAATTTATTTGACTGTCATGAGATGAAGAAGATGAGCACTTTGCACTTTCCAGTAGATTATAGACGATTAATTTGCACTAGGCATAAGAAGTAATGCAGCACTTCCAAGTAGATTATAGATGATTCATTTTGCACTAGGCATAAAGTAGTAATACAGCACTTTAAAAGGATATTAGTACTTTGCACTTTTAAGTCACAAAAGAGGATTGACCTTTTTGTTGCTTTAACCAATATTGGTGAAAGTAATATTTTGAGGTGGTCTAATTTCACTGGAAATTATTGGAAATTAATGTTATTGATGTTTTCATAATACCATAGGAGCAAAAGTCCATACAAATGACATGATTTTATCTGTTTATAGCAAAAAAAATCCAGATCCCGAACCAAAAGCAAACATGATAAAGATGTAAAACCAAGACATGGGATCCCTATTCTGTACCACTAAACAACGACACCTCACAAGGCATATCTCATAGGGTATATTTATACTCAATTTAGAACTCTACATGAACCTGTACATATATGTAGAGAGGACAAGTAAAGTGCTATAAAGGCCCATAGAATTATGAATATTTTTTAGAAATACTTTGTTTTCAACTTCCCTATCACTTCCTGTTCACTTTAACCCAACCCACTCCCTTTTTTCTGTCTACCTTGTCCAATTGTTTTCTTCTACTCTGTTCTTTCCTTTGCAATGTTTTTCCCATTGCTCCTGAGGACACTGCAATACAGAAATAGAAGCTTCTGTAGTCTCTAAGATCCCAGTAAATAAGAGAGTGTTTTTCTATAAAAGGGATCCACAGGAAACAAATCACCAAAAAACACACGAGAGGCAACAAAGAGCTACTATAGTGTATACTTAATGCAGAAATATCAGTAAAGCTGGCCACACACTATGATAAATGGAACAATAACGTGATTATTGGTCAGCAAGACTAATTTTTGAGTGGTGTGTGGCCAACATACAATAAATTATTTTCTTGGTTATCTGAGCATTATGGGCTGAATCCACACTTAAGAAGGAGCTTGAAATTAAGGCCCTGATCCAGAACTATGCACGCCGTACTAGCTATGGCGGGCGTAAGCGTAAGATCGGCTAGAAAGCCGATCTGCGCATGCGCCAGGCAGATGTTGCCCGGCGTAGCTATGGAAACGCCCGATCGCAGATAAGCGTAGTAACGTTGGAGGGGGCGTCCCCCAGCGTTACTACGCTGAGGTTAGTGCAGGGAGGCGGGGGGAGGGAGGGTAATTAGGCTGGGAGGGCGGCGTTATCTTACTAACGCCGCCGTCCCAGCGTATTTACAATCCCTTATGGCGGCTTAAGTTAGGGTAGCCTTCAGCCGGCGTAAGGGAGTGTAAATACACTCCAACACGGGGGAGTGTCGGGGCAGAGCAGAGATGTTACTCTGAGCGTTAAAACGCTCAGTGTAACGTCGTAGCTCTGGATCAGCCCCTAAGAGAGGAAAGTTACTCCTGGGCTAAACCATGTTGATTTCAGTGGAGTCATATTTCATCTGTTGCAAACAGTATTAGAGTTGAGAGGTGATGCTTCCTATCCCAAGTCTAAATAACAGTGTGATAGTAAAGCTGGTCAGTATCTGTGTGCAGTAAGCAATTTAAAGATATATCCCTGCATGCAAAGAATACAATTAACTTGACTCCCCCTGCAATCAACATGGTTTTGGCCAGGTGTAACTTTCCTCCCTTAATTTTCAGCTCCTTCTTAAGTCTGGATCCAGCCCTATGTGGGTAACTGGGGTCACTGTACAGTATAGCGTGTTATCATTTACAATGATATGATAAGCTATAAAGACACTCCTGATAATAGAGTGAAGATAAAGATGGCCACATATTATGCAATGTCCCTGTCTATCAACACAATTTTCCAATACTGGAAAACAATATTTGGTCACTACGTGCTATAGGCCTGATCCAGACTAAAGATCATTTTACATATGCATGCTTGCCTAAGTTATGTACTTCTAAGTTTGATGCACTCCCCCTGGCACTCCCCTCTCATGTACGTAACTTAACTTAACATTTAGTTACATATGTCTGTTCATACGTAATGACTTATCATATGTAACTGTCTAACCCTGCCCATATTGTACAATTTAAATGCCTACCCCAACCTATAATGTGTGTATTCAGCTAGACGTAGTGATGTCACGCCCTATCGTATGGATCTCTGATCGTATGTAAACAAGCTACGTATGATTTGCGTTCTGATGCGTGCTATCTGGTACATGCATGCACAGTGTGCTCCCACAGCGAATGTCATTATGGATCAGGCCCTATGTGATAAGCAGGACTAACTAACAGGATTGGCACATCGGCTGTGAAATAATTTAGAAACCTGAACATTTAGTTTCCAGAAGTGCCATTGCAGTGTTCATGGACTGCTCTGCTACTCCTCGTGCCTCCACAGTGCTCTGTGCCTCTCTGTGGCTCTCATGTACAGACGCAGTAGTCCTGTCCTGTATCATACCGCTACTCACTGTATATATGGTTTGCTTAGGCATCTCAGTATTCCTCTGTATCTTCAACACAACAGTGGTATCTCCACTATTATCCTGAAATCTTCTGCAACCTACATCACATCTGTATCTGTACTTTGCTAGTCAGTTTTACTTTCCGCTTGTCAAATTACATTTGCTGAACTGACCACTGTGCTACCACACTGTGTTACTCAGTTATACTCTTTATGCTAAGTTATATCTGCTGAACTGTCTACTGTGCTACCACGCTGTGTTATCCAGTTATCATCTCTGCAGCTCAAACTACCTCCACCGAACAGACCACTGTGCAACCACACTGTTATATTCAGTTATGCTCTCCATGTCAAGATATATCTGCTGAACTGACCACTGTGCTGCCACGCTGTCTTATTTAGTTATATTTTCTACATGTCAAGTAGTACTGTATCTGCTGAAATGATTACTATGCAATCCTGCTATCAACATTTATCCTATGTTTAGTCTGTTTAATAAACTTCATTTATTTTATATTTCTGGTTCCATGGACTTTCTCTGAGTTAATCACGTTGCCCAGTTTATGAGCAAGAGTTATATCAAAAGCTCAATTTTTCTGTTTCAAACCCCCAACTCAAGGAAACCTTAGAGAGTGTCCCAAAACATTCAGATTGTGACATGGGCCTGATCCAGACTTAATAACGACAGACAAATAACGCACGCGGTATGCATAAAACCTGGCTGTGGGAATGCACTGCACATGTGTTACTCATCGTATCTCTGCTCATATGTAACTTATATGTAACTCTAATATAAAAAAGAAGAATAAAAACTAGCGCTGAAAAAAATGCTGCAGCTTATCTCTACCCTGGGGATCTACCAATACCCTTAATTAGTAAAAATATAAAGAAAAAAATGGGTGAGATAAGCGCTGCACCTACTCCTGTGGGTGTTGGAAATAACAATGCAATTACAATAAATGCGTCCGGTCCGTTTAAGTATAAAATATCACTTTCTGAGGCCCCTGGAAAAAGGTTTCCCTTTAAACAGTGAGAGAAGAAGAAAGAAAGTATTAAGAAACAATGTAACATTTATTGGATACAATATAAAACAAATAGGTGACAGTCTCGCATGGGAACTTCCCTTTAAAATAGGTCCATATGAGTCCTATCGGCGGGTCAGCAGAGTGAAGGGTGCCTGCTGGGCTAGATGTTAGGGGAGTTCCGGAATCTCCTTTGCCGCCGTCCTCCTCACGCTTGTGTCCACCTTAATGCAAGCCGCTGTCAGTGCTGTCTTACGCGTTTCGGGTGCGATCCACCCTTTCTCAAAGACTGTCTATATTTTTATATGTAACTCTGTACAATAGGGCGTGACATCCCTACGCAAGCTGACGATACGCATTGTGGGTGGAGGGAGGCATTTAAATGGTACATTATGGGTTGGGTTAGGCACTTACGTATTACAAGGCATTTTGTGCGACCAGAGATATGCAAGGTAGGATTTTGAACACAGAAGTCAGCTAGGTTACGTGTGTGGGAGGTAATTGCCAGGGGGGGGTGCATTAAACTTAGCAGGGCGTAGCTCCTATACGCTTATGTACGTAAATCCACCTTAGGTGTGTATCAGGTCCATGGTGCTTGTTTTACCCTGCATGATAAATTGCTAAACATCACAATTATAGTTAAACCTGATATACTATTAATAGTTGAGGGAGCTGCCTGTTGGTGCTGTGTTAGTTCCATTGGAATCCCTAGTTTGTTATCAATGTTGCAAGAAAATATTCCCATGGCTGGAAGCTACGATTACAAGTGTTAAGCCCAAATCAAATACCCAGTCTGTTTACAGACACAGAAAATCAGATGCAAGGTAATTAGGAACTGTAACAGTATTTGGGATTTGGGCATCTGGTTCAGGAGCTCTAGTGGATGTGAGTGAGGTTGGTGCAGTAAGTAAGGTGGCTTGAGGAAGTTCTTGCTCATGAACTAAGGCACATGTTACAAAGGTAAGTTTTAAAAGGTTTACTAATGAAGTTGCACAGATAAACACAGGATCAGTCTTTAAGCTATGTCAGCAATAACAACAGTACTAGTACATAGAGGACCAGATACATACTTATCCTGAAATCCGTGCGGTAGCCTCCACTGCAGAGGCTATCATATGGAATTGGTGATCCACAAGACCACATGTAGGAGACAAGGGAGGAGTCCTACATACAAATTGTGGATCCACCAGCAGGATGGTAACTATGAACGGCATGGAAACCTTTCAGTGTGGAATACGGAATCATACATAAAAACTTAGCCAAGCCCTTACTGTACAATTAACATGTCTCTGTCAACCCCCTAGGCATATCTCATATGCATGGGAGGTAGGCTTTGCCTTCTGGATAAAGCATGAATCTGTGGGTTAAATGGTGACTTATAAGGCGTAGTGTCCAGGAGTAATGGAACGCAATGCAGTATAACTCAGGCTGACAGTACAGTATAATAGGACCTGCATAGCAGTAGATGAATTGAATGAGGCAACAAAATGACAACTACTGAATGGCGCAAGCATACATAGAAACATAGAAAGTGACAGCAGATAAGAGCCACATGGCCCATCTAGTCTGCCCATTTGTTTATTCAAACCTATACTGACCCTAGACCCTATTTACCCTCAATTTGGTTTACAATTTAGGATACCCTTATATTTATCCCAAGCATGTTTAAATTGTTCTACTGTATTGGCATAGGTGCTGCAGCTTACCACTTAGAGTACAGTTTAATTATGAAGTACAACCTATTCTTAATCCGGCAATTGAGAATAGGGAGAGAGTTTACCTTTGAGAAATTGTTTTTGTGGTATTGGATCACCAAGTGGTGTTGGGTAGAGGCTATATTTTTCACTATGCCTTTTAAACTTACTGTATAACCCCACTGTCCATCATTATTGCAATTCAAAAATAAACAATAAATCAAATAATGTAGAACTTATGCTGGGTACCCAGTAGAACATTTTCTGATGATTATCGTGCAGATCACAAGATAACCGTCAGTTAGCACCAACATCTTCCAGTGTTTACAGTACAACAATGCTGTAAAATCATGTGAAACAGAATTGTATTGTGTGATTGGATTTTTGGGAGCTTTTAGATTTTTGTGATCAACAATGTGTGGAACCCCTGCTGTGTAGAGTATACCAGCCCTTGTCCATAGTCCATAAATCATTCTCATGTGTGAGAAGGAGGTAATGTTAAACTTCATAAAATAAGAAATTGCACACAAAGTCTAATTTATGAGCTGTTGCAGATACAGATCTAAGGTCTGCAGTGTGTAAGACTTAGGGCCCGATTCAATTGTTAAAAAATCCTTCGTATTTTTAACGCTTTTTTTTTTTTATTTACCGGCGTTATTTTTTTTTTCTTGTTCAATTCTTTTCTAGCGTTAAAAATACGCCGGTTTTTAACAATAAAAATCCGCACCTATTTTTATATTTTTAACACTGCCCTATGTTGTGCCCCAACAGGGCATGCTGATGTTTGTAGAACTACAAGCATCAGCATGCCCATGGATGGCAGGGCATTAGGCACCATGCCCTGCCATCCAGGGACCGCTGAGCAGCTGCTAGAGGA
>WWET01001756.1:26159-37023 GCA_011038615.1 Limnodynastes dumerilii | reverse complement strand
GCGTTCCGTTCCCTCGCTCCTTCCTCCGCGCTGTGTCCGGCGCCAAATGCAAAACCCCGCGAGATCCGACACGGGATTTTGAAGTCCGGCAAATGTGACGTCACCCAAATTCTGGTGTGTTTGGTTCTCTGGGAACCCGCTCATCTTTCAGTATTCCCATCATCTGTCCAGCTCCCCCCAGTACTTAATTCAAGTGCCCAGCTTCCCTCACTGTAACTTACTTACCTTTGCCGCGTTCCCTCGCTCCTTCCTCCGCGCTGCGTCCGGCGCCAAATGCAAAACCCCGCGAGATCCGACACGGGATTTTGAAGTCCGGCAAATGTGACGTCACCCAAATTCTGGTGTGTTTGGTTCTCTGGGAACCGAACCCGCTCATCTCTAGTTGTAAGTGTTGCCTTTTGAAATGTTGCATTGCTAGAAACATCTCCAGTGTGTACCAAGCTTAAGTCTACATAGATAAATGTACACAGCTATTTATATCTTTTGCAGTCATCTGTTTTATGTATTGTAGTAAAAAAAATTTCATTTCTTGCAAATTAATGGTGGTAGTTCTATCAAATCTTATAGATATTATTCATTGCAAGGGACTGCACAAGTTTGTATTAGAACACCTTAACATCTGTTGACCATACTGAAACATTCATAGCAATGGCCAAACAACAATAATATTGAAAGACTTGCTGGAGACTACAAATCCCAGTAATGTATAATTTTTTATTGATGTTATCTCCAGAAACATTAGAAGAATTCTCCTGAAGTTGTTATATAAAATAACAATAAGAAAAACATATCCCAGTTCAGCTATCATTTATCTAAATTCCCATTACATTCAAGGGCACATGTAGGATTGTGTTTCTCAATTCAATATATTTATATTTGAAGACTTGTTTTGCTGCTTCAGTCAAATTGAATTTATCTTTAATTTTTTTTTCAGCTAATACAACAACTGGCCTTCAATGGAAGACAATCCATCAGTAAACATTTAATAAAATAATGATTCGAGTTATGTTATTGTTTACCAATATTTTTCCAGTAAGATCTTTTGACCCTATGGATCTGTATACAATATAACATGATCAAAGTAGGTAAGGGTCAGTTAGTCAAAGAGGAACTATATTTATCTTTGACAATTTTGTACAAAATATGTTTTCTTTTTCCGGTTAAATGCTGTTTAACATTTTTATCACTTACAGAAAACAGCAGAAAGTAGGATGAACACAAGCAGCAAGTATCTTTACCACATCTGAAGGAGGCATGTTACAATTCCTCCTTCAGGTGTAACTTGGGGATCTCCTGGTCACAAAGATTTAGGAATAATACTCACTAAGTAGATGTCACTGGTAGCAGCTCACCAGGGTGCAAAGTCTACCTGTGAGTCCATGGTAGTCCCCAAATAATTAGAGGTTAAACACCTTATCAAAGAATAATTTTTAGTTGTCACAAATTTTAGAAGATTTAATTAAAAATTCTGATGTCATTCTCAAGTCTGGACATTGTGATTTTGATAAAGGTAAAAAATAAGCTTTGTCCATTCCATGTTGTAGATTTTGTAGTAAAGGAAAAAAGTTTTATTGTATTACATTCTTAAAATGGATAAATATAGTATTTTCCAGTTACAATCTATTGTATTAGTGTGTGTGAGTGTGTGTGTGTGTGTGTGTGTGTGTGTGTGTGTGTGTGTGTGTGTGTGTGTGTGAATCTGTCCCTCCCCAAGGATTACATTTTCTTTTTTATGCTAGGGGCGGTAACATTGATGATGGCCAATTAATACTCATGTAAAGAAATTCTACGTTGCACATCACAAGTCATGTCTGGGGACAATCTGCATATCATTAATCCTAGATAGTAGAACTATTGTGTCATGTGTCAGTATGAGGGCAATCTATGATGCCATGTATGAGGGCAATGTTAATTCATTCAGGTGCAGATGATAGTCAATAAATTTACTGGTATTCACAGTTAATGATCCGTAACTGGACACAGGGGGGAACCCTGGTTGATTCTTCATCCTTTTGTGTATCTTCAGTTGAAGATAAAGGGATCCTGTGTTTACGCAAGGCACTCCTACTTGTGAATCAGCCCATACTGTACATTAGTAGCCCGTGTGCAGCTCATTTGCATTAGGAGTCTTATAAGTCAGATGTTCAGGTATGTGAATCAGTCGGCCATGGTTCCCGTGCATCAAGAGTAGTAGTTCAGAACCCTGTGTGCACTTTAGTGCTGCATACCAGCACAGCCTCGATCTTCCACATAGATATCTATTCCATTGCAAGTATAGTAATGAGCTACTAGCCTGGGTGGCTGTGAGAATGCTAGGACCCCAATATATGGAAAGCCTGCTCATTTTAGACTAGGGTGGATATCCTTCATCCCCTCCAATAACTCACCCCACCTGTGTGATTTCCTCCACTAAGCACCAACCTTCCCGCACTGTCCTTCGATGTGTTGCACAAATAATGAGTCATCACCCCACATCCAGTAAAGTTAGACCCGGCTCCATAGAAAACAAAGTCATGCTGTGCTTGCTGTGGAAACAAGACTGCATACCCGTGGTTGCTAAGCAACCTGGCACCTGGGATGTCGGGACATCAAACTGTGGAGGAAACAATGACAAATATTAGATAGATACATCAATATCAACCATAAAACATCCAAAAACATGTATGGAAAAGCTCAGTCAAAAGTATCCATATTATTATTCCACCTAATGATCCATAACAATTGACTACATAAGGCAAATATGTTATCATTATCCCCAGTATTTAAATCACAAAAAACAATTCAGAATCTCATTTTGGTTGAACAGTTTGTAATACATGAATCCACCTTGCTTCACATCTGAACAAAGTCCTTTCCCTATCACCTTCTCTCAGGGAGGCAGGTACATGATCTTCCAATGAACGGCCGCCAAATAATGTTGCTGGGTAACAAAATGCTTAGCTACTTAGACATTAGAAACGTTGGAAAATGGAATAAAGCATTACCTTTTTGCATACATTATGATAGCTAACCATGGTTGCCATAGCACAGCAGTGGAGAGACCAAACTCCTCTGCCTATGGCAAAGATCAGAGTCAAGTTTGAATTAACATGTAACATGGAGATCTGGGGGGAAGGAGGGAAATAAGTTCAGCTTTTACTTGGGTCGTATTTTGTGAAAATGGAATCAGAAGCAACTTACTGATTGGTCCTCCAATTAATTAATTGGTGAATAACCTCTCCGGGGACTTTTAGGCTTAGGGGGAAGGGTTAGGGTTAGGCTCTGGGGAAGGGAGGCTTAGGGCCATGGAAGGGGAGGGTTAGGGTTATAATCAGGCTCTGGGAAGGGGGGTTAGGATCAGGCTTCAGGAAAGGGAGACTAGGGTTAGGCTGCAGGGAAGGGGGGGTTAGGGTAAGGTTATGGGAAAGGAAGACTTAGGGTTAGGCTGTGGGGAAAGGGAGATTAGGGTCAGGCTGTGGGGAAGGGAGGATTAGGGCAATAGAAGGATTAGTGAGAGGGTTTGGCTTAGAATCCTTACTTACCATTCGGAGCACCATGTTCAGTGCTCCAGAGATCGAATGCTAAGCCTCTTTGAGACAGAAGCAATCATTTTCAGAACAGCCCTATCATAATAGGGCTGTTCTTGACAAGTACCCACACCCCATCAGAAAATACAGTGAAGACTGATCATGCTCTTACCATTAATAAGAAATATAAACATGCAAATATTTTTTGTAGTCAGTGCTTTGATAATTGTATACTTACAGCACTTATTTACCACTTTTCTGTTTTTTTTTAACTTTTCTCTCAATATTATTCTTATATTCAAACCTGCTTCACATATAAATGATATTCAAGTTTAGTGACTCAGAATAACATTCATTTTTCTCTGTACTCCATTTTTACTTTGATTTATAGCTCAGATTTTTTCCTTATTGAGATTGTTTTCAACCTCTTTAGCTAGTATGACTTCCTCATTTGTAGTTGAATCTATTAATACTTTTATATTTATGAAGTTGCTTATGGCTATAACTACCCTACAAACCTAAAGTGTAATAAATCCAAACCCATGCAGGTTTATTTTATTTATTTATTTTTAAGTCACTGCATTGAAACCAAACTGTAAAGTAAAATTTTACAATATATTACCGTAAAATGTCTGCTATGTGGAGTGCAAGTAAACAAAAAGAAGGAATCACCCGGGAAGAGCAAAAGTTACATATTTTTCAGGATTATTCAGCTGAGGTCTCCAGAGCCAAAAGAAAATTCATAGAGATCTGTGCAAACCTTGTGCAAGAAAGGAAGACATTTGCCCTCATTTACCCAGTATGCTTAAGGCTATTTTAGGAAAATGGACATAGAGGTTTTCTGACAGCAGGAGAAGCTAAGGCTTTTATAGAAGGGAAGAGAGGAAAATCAATGACTCCCGATCTTGGGGAAAAGAATGGATAAAGCCAGCTACGCAGCCTCCACTAAAAAATTAAGCAACCTTATTATGGTCCTGATACATCCATGTATATGGTACTGTATTGGAGATCTAGGACCGGTTTCACAGATCCGTATTTACTACGTGCGTTTTTTTTACACACACACATAGCAAGGCAACACCAATGACACTCCTCTTGCCCGGACGGGTTTACGGTGACTTACGCCTCCATAGAGCACCCTTATCTTTATGTTTGTACTTTTGCTCGTATGTTATTTCTGTATGTTCGTATCTATCTAATCGCGCCCTCAAATGCCCATTTAAATGACCCGCCCCGCCCACTTTAACATAACTTTTAACGTACGGAAAACAACCACGCCCTTCCTAAGTGCGATTCACAAGTCTGTGCCTAAAGTTCTTAGGTGCATAAATACTACGTAATTTGTGTGGAAAAAGTTACCACGACCCCTAATCCTCTATTATTGACTTTCACTTTGAATATCACTTTGAAGAGTTGTTTTTATGCTTACAGACTTGTTCATCTAACATTGGTGAAAAAGTAATACAAATGAGGGGGGAGATGTAAGTATTTTTAAGGAAAGGAAGGAGGAAGAGAAGGGAAAGGAGAGGAAAAAAAGGAAAGAAAAATAAAAAAAATATAATATAATAAATATATAATAGTAAGAAATAAATTCCAAGGTAGGTAAACTTATGATGGTTACCTCCTCAGTCTCTCAGAATATAAGGAGCAAGTTACGTGAGAGCAACAACTTAAAACTTAGTGTCGTTGTTGGGATACCAACATTATTGTTTTTGGAAGTCATTTTCCTGGATTGCACTAAAGAGGGGTCAGAACACTAGTGATTTCAATGAAATTTTTAAAGAAACAGGCTTCCACATTAAAGGTGTTTTGCCTCCAAGGGAAGTGACATTCCAAATACCAATCAGGTAGGGTGTGATAGTATCTATACACAGGTGGCCAGTTTTATGGTGGCAATTATAGATGGAGGACCCCTATCCCCCTCTCAGGGACCAGGCAACAGCATTCCAATGCCCTACCCTAGGGATGACTGAGCAGCATTCCAAAATAGGATGAGATTGGGTGTGCTCAATATACATGCTGGACTATTACATTTATTTGATATATCCTTGGGGATAAAAAGGATATATGTAGCTTAGAAAATAATGTTATAAGCCCATAAACGAATATACAGATTTATTATGCATCAATCACATTTCAACGGTATGCATGCACAGGCTTATCTTCGTGGGCTTTCTCATTTAAAACCATAATACTATATTGAGATTGTTTCTTTTATTTTCTATGTATGTGTATAAATTAAAACTATGTTCCAATGTATTTTTTAATATACGTTTGTCATCCTCAGGTGGCTTCAATTTGCATCTTTATCGCCAACCTTTAGAACATTATAATTTGGTTATATTTAGCACCATTAGATAGCTTGTAACATTCTAAGAATAACTATGTACTTTGATATGATTTGCACTTGCATATTATAATCATAAATAGATTTTGTTTAAAATGTCTGAAGATGAGATAGGGTAATAAAATATTCTAATTGACCCTCCTGACGAGCCATAGTGGGATTGAGAGAGAACCAATCCCAGCAAGAACCAGAAGATCCACCAATCAGAGGAAAAGCAGAATGAACAACTGTGATTTCATGTGTCTTTTGTCTCAATGTAAATAAAAGAACAGTCTGTCCATGGAGCAAATTAGAAGGTTTTTGTATTGAAGCCTTGGACAGACTGTTCCTGCGTTGATCGCCTGCGTTGATTAGTGAGACACTTGTATTTTGGCTTTCTTATTGTATTTTCTGTATACTATTGTTAAACTTTTCTTAGTAAGACTCTTTTTGTGCATTGGAACACAACTTGCAATCTGGACATTGTTTCTTTGCGGACCTACGCAATTTATGCAACTTTTGCGCAATATTATTGCAATTAATAAACTGTATGTAATAATAAATATCTTTTAACAACAAAAATACTTTAACACCAACTTAAAGATTGGTTCATGGAATGTGGTGGGGGGTCCACTCTCTAATTAAGAAGAAAAAAGTACTATCATATGTGAAAAAATTTGAATTAGATACAGTAATGTTGCAGGACACGTACTTAACTGGGATGGAATTGAATAAATTAGCATCTCATTGTTATATTGTTGTAGCATCTACTTAATAATTATCTAAAGATAGGGGGGTAGCAATAATAATAATAATAATAATAAGGGAGCTAGTGTGTGATTTATGATTGCAATATCTTGACTCTGAGGGGAGGTATATGATATTGTAAATTAAGATTAATGATAGACATGGTGATATGTAATTTATATTAGCAAAATGTTTATAATAAGGTTTTTTTTCAAACTGTGCTAAATAAACTGTATAGTTTAATAGATGCCCCCTAGTAATTGTAGGGGAGTTTTATGAGAATAAAAAACCTCCTAAATTAGGTATTCCACAATTTGCACACATATTACATACAGTAGATGTTTGGAGGGCGAGACCCCCTATAGATAGATAGTATTCCTGTCTTTCAGCATCTTGGAGAACCCTCTCTAGGATTGACCATATGTTGGTTTCAAATTTATTACTGCCAATAATTCAAGAAACTGAAACTAAACCGATAGTAAATTCAAATCATGCTGTTGTATTGGTACAGATTATGTTGGGTCACCCAAAAGGAGGTTCTAGGTTATCTAACCATCTAACTGTTCTAGGTTTAAAGAAATGTTAAAAGCAACTTAGACAACATTTTTACTTAATAATTAGAGGCATGTGGAAGACCAACAATTATTATGGCAGATTTATAAAGTGGTGATAAGAGGAACGATAATATAGTTTATGGCTGAATATAAAAGTAGAAAAATAGAAAAAGGATATGTTTTAGCACAACAAAATTTACTTACAGCACTTTTTACCACTTTTCTTTGTTTTGATGCATATCAGGCATATTTCTCAGATCCCACGGTGTCTAGTATGCAAAAATATGCAAAGCAGAAAGTTCATAGAAACATAGAAAGTGATGGCAGATAAGAGTCACATGGCCCATCCAGTCTGCCCATTTGTTTATTAAAAACTATACTGACCCTAGACCTCATTTACCCTCAATTTAGTTTGATTTAAAGGGATCTTATTCAAACCATGATTATCAATTTTACAAATGGGCATATAGACCTGGGCGCCTCCTAACAAATTTAGTGAAGGGGAAATGTAAGACAAACTATATAGTTTCCTTAAAATCCAAAATTGGGACATTGATACACCATGTGCAGGACATTGTAGAGATACTTAGACAAAATTTTGAAAATGTATATAGTCAGGACCCAATCAATATAGGTAGCAAAGTGAAGATTTACCGTAAATGACCTCCCATCAAGCAGAGAACTTATTTTCTCCATTTTCAGTGGAGGAAATCCAATATGTGATCACAGGGTTAAAGCCTATGAAAGCTCTGGTGCCAGATGGCTTTAGTGGAGATTATTATAAGATCTTAACCCTGATATTTGTAGTGTATTGCAGGCATTCTATAATTCAATTATGACTAGAAAAATTATACCCTATTAATTTAACTCGGTGGTATTAAAAGTGTTTCCTAAACCGGGTAAAAATGTTAACCTTCACACTTCCCATTGGCCAATCTCATAACTTAATATAGATTATAAAATCCTAACCAAAATTTTATAAGGACCAAATTGGCTTTAAATGTGGGAGACATTCGGTGATAAATAACAGAAAAGTACTGACAATAATTCAGCAGATGGAGCAAACCCAGGAACCCGTGTCAAATGCTATATTTTCTCTCGATGCTGTGAAGGTATTAGACTTGGTCACTTGAGACCATCTATATGAGTCTTTCCACCGCTTTGAATTCTCCAGGTAATTTACGGAATTGTACATATATTATACTCTAATACTTATATCCAAGTTTCAGCAAATGTATATATATCTAATCCACTCCAAATACAAAGAGGGACTAGACAGTGTTGCCACTTGTCTGCTCTTTTATTTGCTGTTGCCTTACAGCCATTAGCTATGGCTTTAAGGCAATCAGTGCAATATACAAGGGGTATTATAGTGGGAAGGGTCAAAATAAAGCTAGCTATGTTTGCCAATGATATGCTACTTATGATCTCACAACCTTTACAGCTATAGGAATTTAGCAGATTTGCAGGATATAAGGCGAAACTAAATAAAACAAAGTTATTACCCATAACAAATCCTTCTAACCTTTCTCAACACCCACAAATAGCTGACACTTTTAAAGATAATAATTCTCAATTTAGATATCTTGGCATTAACATTACACCATCAACAAAGCTCTATATAGAGCCAACTTCACCCTAGATTTAAAATCAATCACATATATTATTCAGGGGTGGACATCTCTACCACTTTCTTTATTAGGGAGAGTTGCTGTAATTAAAAGTATATTGTTTCTAAAACCATCCTACCTTATACAGATGTTACCTTTTTCAATGCACAATACAAGATTGTGATTTACGAGTCTGTCCCAAACATAGGATAGAAGGTATCTATAGGGCTACTCACAGTATAAAATAAAAAGTCACAAATTAAGGATAGAAAGTGTCTATAAGGTTATTCACCATCGATAGCTCCTCCAAGTCTAATGGAAAAAGAACAGACCATTCCAAAACAATCACAATCTTCTTATGCCTAGGAACTGCCAGCACTTACAACACTGTGTCTTTTACTTCTTATTGTATTGAGGTGACAGGATATCGTGGGTATTTCCATGTCTTTCACAGATTTGTGTAGGCAGCAGCTAGCAGCGCTTATCTGATTTCTACTTCTCCTTTTTGTGCATTGCATTTAAAAATAAATATGATGTCTAGTGATTGGAAAATCTTGTCGGTGGATATAAAACAGTGCTTTTTGTATTTTTCTTTGTTATTGTTAAAAGAAAAATAATGAATAAAATGTATTAAAAAGAAAGTCAATTTATTGACTCTCCAATTGCTTTCTACAAACCTCACTACTGCTGAATTTAATTGTGAACAATATGAAAGTATGCATTTAAATGATCACTCAAAAGTTGATGTAATAATTTGTTATGTAACATTTCACAACATTTTTACAATTAGACCAACAGGGCAGAATTTCTTAGGGAGAGTCTGTCCTTTAAATACAGTTTAAAAATAAAAAGTTGAATAATATTAGTAATATTTGTAATACACAATGGTGGTTGCTAAAATCAATTTATGGATGAATTAACCAGTTGCATAAGGGTAATCTGCTTTCCAGTCCTGTCTCCTGCATTGATTATTTGTGCTATGTCCAGTCTTGCCATGGTGTCTGACTCCCAAACCCTCCTCACTACTCCTGGAGTCGCCACACTGGGGGGCCGCAACCTGCTTGGTGTTCTGCTGCCCAGACTATCCCCACCATCAGGAGCTCTAGCAAAGACCAGACCCCTGTTAGACTCTGAGCCCTGGTATGTGGTGACCATAACAGGAGATACCCCCTAAAGCCTTGTAATCTACAATTTCTTAAACATCCAGAATGTCACCAAAAGTACACAGTGCCAACAACAGCATTCATAGTATATGCAACTTGTACCAATATTAAGAATGCAGTTTTTTACCCAAAAAATATCCACTTAAAGGATACCACCATAGAAGAGGGCTACAGGGGTAGCAGTGTCAGAGAAGAAAAGCCAGGATTTTGTGAAGGTGATTAAGTTGGAAGAGAGATGAATAGGTCATAGATAGCAGGGACTTTGTTGCATATGGATCTAGTGTTTCACAGGGCACATGAGAAGGGGTGATGTGGATTAGATTGAAGGGGTTGCTTTTGTGAGGTGGCACATAAGGGCAGGGGAAGAACAAAGACAGGGAGTGAGGATGGGTATGGGTTGTGAAGAAGGAGGAATAGAAGAAGCAGGAGAGTTTTGGGAGGGGAAAGGTGGGGGGAGAGGTGAAACAGAAGGGAAGGGGGTTGGGGGGAAGGTCGGTAGAGGGAGAGAGAAATCAAGAGTATTAGGGCATGGACTTGGAGTAGGGAGAACAAAAGAGTAGGGTAAATAGGAGCAGGAACAAGGAACAGACAGTGGACCGTGGAAAGGAAGGGTAAACACATTGGGGTAGATCCAGAACTACGTTTGCCGTACGTTTATTCGCGGAGCGTATTTTCGTGTGCGTAAATTCGTTACACTCCCCTCGGCAAACCCCTTGCACGGACGTATTTTGTCAAGATCCGCTTTCCAAACCCTACCTTAACTTTTTCCAACGTAACCGCAGTCATACGCACACGTACGTATGGGCTGAACGAATTTACGCAGCTAAGCACGCCCATACTGTACACTTTAAATACAACCCCCCGCCTACTTCACGTATTTCACACGTAATTTGGACTAACGTAAAATCGGCACGCCCACACGTAAGTATTTACGTGACACATACGTGAATGGCCCATA
>WWET01001756.1:0-24135 GCA_011038615.1 Limnodynastes dumerilii | reverse complement strand
ACACAAGAACCTTCCCTGCCTGAGATTAGCAGATTACTGGGGAATATGGAACACTTCCTTCCGTCCAGAAGATCTCATGAAGTGAACCCCGTGTATGTATCATACACACTTTTTAAACACCAAAACCTGCTCCTCTCCAGACATCCCCCACCTTTGTGACACATGACAGTTTGGGGTCTGGAGAGAATCTTCTACGGAAATCTAGCTTTTATGACCCCCTTAATAAACTGATCCATTTACAACAGAGCCCTAACCTGACCACTTTGTTCTGCCCTACTACATTCAAGGTATTTCCCTGAATCACCAGACCCTGGCCAAACAGAAGTCATGCTATATACAGATATTAAATTTGTACACATAATATTTGATTATATTCTGACAGATAGGACCTCAGAGGTTACCTGAAGCTTGTGCAGCAGAGCTTGCTAGTAACCTGGCACCAGTTATTGATAATTAGACAGTCTGCTGAAGTCAGAGCAGCAACAAAAACCATGTGAGTATAGAACTGAGTTTAGTGTAGGGTTGTAGGTGATTATGGGGGGCCTGGTAGAGGTAACACTCCTCAAAATAGAAGAGCAAAGCCAGACATGTCCACCCTCCTCAAGAGCTCTCTTAGCTTAAGAATGAGCAGCTTCACAAATCCCTTCTTTATGTAGTATCAGGGCTGGCGGGGTAAGTGTGCCAGTGGGACGCCAAGCCAGACAGGCTCTCCCCTCCATCTACCATCCCTCTGCTGGCCACCATATAAATAAAAGAACTTTAAAAAAATAAAAGATAGAGTTACCTAATATGGGGCACCCGGGACCCGATATCCTCTGCTCTCCTCACTCTACCCTGCTCCCTTCTCACTGAATGTTGGGCATGATGTCATCACGTCCAACACTTTCAGAGAGGAACCTGAAGACTCAAAAATAGGGGGGGTGCAATTTTTTTTTTTGCAGGGGGGCGTCACACATGCTAGCACTGGCCCTGTGTAGTGTAGTACTACAAATTTCAAATTGTTTGATTTAGATGATCAGAAACAGTGTACTGAAATGCTCCAATCATTTGTATCCATCAATAGTAATAAATCAATCCGCAATCATCCATGCTCTCTCTTGGGGATAGCTACTTACACATTTCTAAATTCCAACTAGGAGGAGTCACCCTGACAGGATTGTCATGATAATTGGAAACCTTGATGTAGAGCTGGTAACAGGACATTGGACCAGGTCACCTTGATGAGTTTTTGTGATAATTATTGTCAAATTATTGTAGGAAACATAAAAGGGCTTTAGATGATTGCATGTTCCAGCCATGTAAGTTGGGAGGGTGTGACTGATTCAAAAATAATGGCAGTACATAATGCTATGCTATTTAAGTATTTAGGATTGACCAAAGCTTGCACATGTGCTGTTGAAATTGAGAGCAGGATATGATGGCAGCACAGACCACTCTATGTTATATCCCATTGTTATGCATTGCTAATGCCAATTCGATATGTGCAGCAGTACAATGAAAGCATTAAGGGATCTGAGATGTCTGATTTTAATACATTTTTTAAAGTTATTTTTAAATAAAATGTCTATAAACGTCAGTTTTTGGGCTTACTAGATATAAAAAAAACTTAGCTAAATCTTTGCTAAAAAGTTTACCAATTACCACATTATATATATATATATAGCTATTCAAAATGGCAAATAATTAACACAAATTGCAATGATGGAGTTTTGTGCATTCGCCCTCTAGAACAGCTTTAAACCAACCTTAAATCCTACTGTAGCCAACAAATAACAATTCTGAAAAGTATTTTATTTTTTTATTTTTATTTTATAGGTTCTATAGGAGTGTGGGTCCCCGTAGCAAATGCCCCTATTTCGATAGGGCCCTTCGCTATATCGATCGCTTATGCCTCAATGAGGCATAGCAATCGATCCCCGGAGCACCAAACATGGTTTTAAAAAACCTGGTTTACTTCTTAAAAAATGGTTTACTTCTACATAACCAATTCACTTTTCTATTTATTTATGAATAAATTTATGGGTAAGATTTTTGGACAATTCTTTATTATTTTAATTGAATTTATGGTATGCGTATTAGTGTAAGTTTAACACTTTAACACAAGATGGTCAAATTCAAAGACCTCATTAATCTGCTCTGATTATCTTTAATATTAATCACCATAGAAACAGTAGTGGTTTTGTAACTGTATTAGCTAATTTATTATTGCTGTGGCAAAGATTATTGTACCTTATTAAAGCTAAATAAATAATTGTCTGACTCAATAACTATGGTCTCAAAGCACAAAATTACTTATTAGCAATATGAAGGAATTGCACACACAAAGCGAAAAATATCAGAAATGCAAATCCAAGCTATCATAACATTTTAGAATTTTTCTTTTTAATGGGTAAGTATGCAGATTGGCATACTTACCCATTCCTTTTCAGAACCCGCCACCTGCCAGACCCATAGCACCTGCCGCCCTCCACAGACGCCACCAGAGAGGTGAGTAACTTTTAGGGTTAGGCTCAGAGGAAGGGAGGGTTAGGCAATGGATTTCCCAGCCAGTTCGGAACTTCCGAAATAGGTCTGTTCTCAGTGAAGGCTAACACTATATACATTTTTTCTATATTCTCATAATTTCTATTTATTTTTATAACAAGACTTTTGAGTACCTTTCTTAACCCCTTGGACTTTTTTTTTTAGAAGGAAATTATCTAAAAGTGCACCTTACGCAGTAACAGGATTATGGTATACTGCTGTGTATATTACTTTACAAACTGATTTGTAAGTAGCAGCCTCTTTTTGGATATTGTGTTTTAAAGTCTCTCTGAGATCACAGCTGTGAGGTGGTGTGGTCTCAGAGGAGCATTTGGAGAACTGGGGAGACTCTATGAGGTATGCTCTCAGTTTGGAAAGAAATTGGATATTTGACCTAAAGTTAGCGCTCTATTTAGAGTTAAGATTAGAGTTAGGACTGCTCCCACAGAAAAGCCTTGATGTTGGCGGAGCAGCTTATCAAATTTCTGCAGATTTTTGTAACTAATTCTCTGGTTTTTATTTTAAAGATAGAAATTCATATTTAGTTACTGAGTAATGGCTAGAGTGCCAGGCAATGCCCTGCTTTTTGTACAAATTCCCTGCCCAGTGCACCTGCCGTGTATATTACTTTAACAAACTGATTTGAGCAGCCTCCTTTTGAATTTTGTGTTTTAAAGTCTCTTTGAGACCACAGCTGTGAGGGAGTGTGGTCTCAGAGGAGCATTTGGAGACCTGGGAATCTCCATGAGGTATGCTCTTGGTTTGAGAAAGAAAAAAAAAAGCCGGTGTTTTCAGCGCAGTCTGAACGCACCAGGCTAAAATTTTAAAAATTTTGCCCACTGCCTAAAAAGCTGGCTTTTTAGGCAGTGGCAATCTGAACGCAGCATTAGAGTTAAGACTGCTCCCACAGAGAAGCCTTGATGTTGGCGGAGCAGCTTATCAAATTTCTGCAGATTTTTGTAACTAATTCTCTGGTTTTTATTTTAAAGATAGAAATTCATATTTAGTTACTGAGTAATGGCCAGAGTGCCAGGCAATGCCTTGCAGATATATGATAAGCCATCAGCCACTTACAAAGCTTCTCTGTTTTGGTGGTCCTAACTGTAAAACTGTCAAAGTCCCAACAATATATCATTAAGAGCTCACCCCCAGCAGAGGTCCCAACGTCTCCAAAACAGCTACTCTGAAACAGCGCCCCCTGTCAGCTGCTATCCCAGACAAGGAGTGCTATTGCAGAGTAGCTGTTTTAGAGACTTGGGGACCTCTGCCGGGGGTGAGCTCTCAATTTAAAAATACATGATCTATTACCCAAAGTTGGCACTCTGACAGTTTTAGAGTTAGAAGCACCAAAACAGAGAAGCTTAGTAAGTGTCTGGTGGCTTATCATATATATGCAAATGTTTGTAACAAACTCTCTGAATTTTATTTTAAAGATAGAATGTCATGGTTTGTTGCTGGTTAATTGCATGAGTGCTGGGGTGTTTTTATCACTAAGACTTGGCATGTATGGCTGGCTTAGCACAGGAGCTTATTTAAAGATACTCTGTTTTCGAATTTGTCAGAGTATCACACTCCTAGTCCTGGGTGGATCCACTGTTTGTTTGAATAACCAAATAAAATTAGTAAATTTGTTGTAGTAAGTTTCTACCAGGTTTGCAAATTATTGATCTGAAAATTATATTTGTATTTGTCAACTGCAATTTTTAAATAGTGCCATAGGTTCTTAGTTGGACTACATTCTGGACTCAGTTATAACCATAGTAAATTCAAAATTTTGTTGTTCAACCACATCTGTGTTGCTTTGGCCTTGTATTTAGGATCATTGTCCTGCTGGAAAACTTTATCCAAGATTTAGTTTTCTAATAGGCATGAGCAGATTGTCTCCTAGGGCCAGATTTACTAAGCTGCGGGTTTGAAAAGTGGAGATGTTGCCTATAGAAACCAATCAGATTCTAGCTCTCACTTTCTTTTTACATAATAGGGAATGCCAGGTAAAATCTGATTGGTTGCTATGGGCAACATCTCCACTTTTCCAAACAGACAGCTTAGTAAATCTGGCCCCTAGTCTCTACCTGTAATTTCCAACAAAATTTAATTTTTCAATCTTTGCAAGTTGCCCAGTCCTCACAGAACGATAGAATCCACACAACTTTATTCAGACACAATTACACCCCTCCCCCCCATGCTGTACATTACTGTTTGGAAACAAGGACATCTTTTATGTGTTTTTTCTTTTTATGTCTTCTCACTGGCCATGCTCTGAAATATTCACATTGTATATCTCTTTTTATGGTTGACTGGTGCCCATTACTTCCAGCCTCAGCAATTGAACTCTGTAATTACTTTAATGTGATAGGTAGCCTCTCGGATGCTTCTTTGGCAAATCTCCTTCTTGGTCTGATGTTAGTTTTGAGTGATAGCCTTGTTTTTGTAGAGCAACATTTTTAAGTTTCTAATATAAAAATCTACAAATAATTGTTTGAAAATGTTACATTACATTATATTTTATCATCAAAATTGCTTTAGTATGGCATTTTTATTTTAGCAAAGAAATGCAATATTAAAGCACTTATGCTGTAGAGGTATCCAGTGCTCTGTAATATTCACCTTCTGTGTAGGAATACTGAATTAAGTCAAAAGTGCTAAATCCAATTTAATCAGAGCTTAAATTACTTGCATTTCCAGTGACAGAACTTACTCATGACTTCAATGTCACTTATATACAAAGATAATAAATTCTCGAAAGCAAATTTGCACAATAGGTCAAATATGGTTCATCTCTGTATCTGACGGTACAATGGAAAAAGGGAATTTGTCAGTGAATAAATAATTCATTTCACACAACTACTTGCTATGTAAATTATAGTCTATACATATTAAATCATTTAGTACTGAAATGGACAGCTGGGACCTAAGAATAATCAACAGACAAGATACATTTGCAATAAGATTACTTAAGTGACACTTTAACCCTGTGAGTTATTTAAATTATAGAGTATAACAATTCCAATTACTATGCTTACGTTTTCATAAACAGTAATAATAATTATAATCATGTTATCATACATCTATTGAATTTAAGTTAGCATTGTTACAAATAGTATTGTTGTTTATTGTGACTTTCATTGAGAATATAATTTCTAAGATGATTGTTGTCTGTTTGAATTCTGTATACATCATTAAATGAATCTTAATTGTTCCATCTAATTATTCCATATTATTGGAACAATTGAAGAAATAAATGAATGAAATTATGGATGTATTTGCTGTACATCATATTATGGATGGATGCTAGTGGTTAAGTGAAAGTATATTATGCTCCAACATTATACCCCTTTCACATCACCACCAATTACCCAGGATTTTCTCAAAAAACCTGGCTTTCTGCAAAATCCCAGGTATTTGGTGGTGATGTAAAAGGGGTACTTCCGGTCGACCCAAGTCGAAAAAAGAAGGGTTTTTCCTGGGTCCTACCCGGGAAGGGTGGCGATGTGAAAGGTCCAGGGTTGTTTTGCAACCTGGGTCTTTCACATTGCCTCCCGATTGGTACAGATTTGTCTACTGTTGCTATGGCAACAGTAAACAAATCTGGTTGTAGCGTCAAATCAGCAAAAAAAAAAACATTTGCAAAGTATAGGGCATGCTGATGCTTGTAGTGCTACGAGCATCAGCATGCCCAAGAATGGCTTGGAGAACCATAAGTACCAGCATGCCCTGTCATCCGGTGCAACAAAACACAAATTAATACCCCTCCTAGCTACTAAATAAAATCCCCTAACATAAAAAACATACTTAACATTTAATGCCACCAATGACAGCAGAGCTGTCAGGACATGAGTTGCGGCGGGCCATGGGGTTTTTTGTTTTTCAAAGACTTCCCCCACGGATTAAAAGCTTGGAAGATGGGATCCTATTCAAGATGGTAAGTACTTCTTTTATCTATCATTTTTATGCCATTATTTTATTCATTTATTTTAAGAATATCATTAGTAAAAAAATTTTTTTATTAATTGGGGTATTAAATGTAATTATTTTATTGTATATAGGGGTATTCAATTTCATTATTTTTTTTTATAGGGGGTATTAAATGTAAAGTATTTTTTTAATGTTAGGGGGCCGTCCTATATTTTATTTATTAGATAGGAGGGGCATAAGTTTGTGTTTTGTTGCACAGGATGACAGAGCATGCTGGCACATGACAGGGCATGCTGGCACTTATTGTTCTTCAAGTGCAAGCATGCCCTGCCCTCCTTGGGCATGCTGACACTTGTAGAACTACAAGAATCAGAATGCCCTGCCGCGTTAAAGCCACTAAAACCCAGGTGTTTTTTTTTGACACAGCATCTCCTCCCAGAAAAACCCGGGTTTTTCAACGTTTTCAAAGTTGGAGATGTGAAAGCGGCATTACTGATACACTATTCTATCATATATGACCAAAGCCAGAAATTAATATGGGGCAAAATGCCTGTAAAACAGTTTGGTGGCCAAAGCACCTTACCTTAGTAAGTAAAATGCTTAACCGCGTTGCTGATTTATTAGAAACAAATGAATGTTGGCTTCTGTAAAATGTAACAGACTTCAGGCACAAGATCAGGTTTTACTGAAGAAAAACAAACAGTTTCTAGTAACATTCTGAGGTAACAATAATTTGAAAAAGACTGAGGAAGAATTCTCCCGGACAAAGACTCCTCTCACGGAAACCCTGACTGAATGTCTGACTGACTGAACACACACTGACAGATTCTCTGACTGGAATCTGAACTCTCAGTGCAGGGCTTTATATACAGAACTAAAAGGTGGGGACTTACCACACATGCTTAATTGCTCCTCCTAATGCTGATGTTAGAATTGTAATAAACTCTCAAAGAGACAGCACGTAAGTACAACACAAAGTTGCTTTCAAAAACATAAGGTTAAGCAATACATACATTTATACTTGTAATAGTAACAAGAAAACAGCAGGACCTGCTTCTATTCACATATATGTAAATTGTGCAAGTGCATATATAAATGAAGAGGTGCAACAAAGGGTCAGGTCTAGCACTCCATACCAAACATTATATAACATTATGGGCTCGATTCAATTGTCTGCAAAGATGGGAAAAGCGTGAACTGCACCTATTCCCGTCTATTATGGTAAATCTAATTTGTGGATTTTAATATGTACCTCTAAGAGATACATATTAAAATTGAATAAGTAAATTCCAAAAAAAGCCACCGTGATCAGACTTCACGGTCAACTGAATTGGGCCCTATATGTCAGCACATACATAAAAATGAAGGTTTAGTTCACAATATATTGGGTTAAGCTCACCTGCCTTGACACTTGATGATTCTTAAGATAAACTGCAGTGGATACTGCTTCGGCCCAAAACTTTTTTTCTAAGCTTGCATCATTCATCATGGCTCATTTCATTTCAGCTATTGTACGATTGGCTCGTTCATTTACTCCATATTGCTCAGGAGTATAAGTAATTATTAATTGGTTAATTGGAGTTGGATACCATGTTTTTCTCTAGAACTCAGCTATAGTCTTGTTATCATATTCTTCTTCATTATCAGATCTCAGAACTTTTAGCTATTAAGTACATTTTTTTTACTTTAAGAAGTAACCATGGGTCATTCTGGCAGCATCATCAATGAGACTCATGAAGTATCTGTACCGACTCATAGATTATAATTCCATTGGTCCATACACATCAGTGTGTACCCAAGTTAATGGTGCCTCTGCCTTATATATAGACTTTTGAAAATAAGAACGTTGTTTTTCCTTTATATGGCTTTTACATACTGGCCTCACAGTTTTGTTTACAGTAATTCCTGTCACCAATCTATCCTCTAGTTTTTGTACATTATTTTACCCTAAATGTTCTAGCTGTTAAACCACAGTTCTTGGATCAGTATCAGAGACCGCCATTTCACAACACTCTTCTGTGTCAATGATACAAAGCTGGTTGCACAGGGGTGCAGTGACAATTACTTTTCCTTTTTTATTTAGCATCATGCACTTGACCTTTGCCAACATGAATAATTTCTCAATCCTGATAGCTATTAAAATTGTTCCTAAATCTGGTAAAGGGGTTGTGGTCTGACCATTAGAGAGAGCAGACGTGTGCTATTTGAGCTCCTTCATAAGCACCATAAAAACCCTGCTTTTATTTCCCCACAACACCCTTTTTGGGGTTTTCTCTCCCCTGAACCCCCATTACACCCTCCTAGAGCCCGGATCGAGACCCCCATCTGCTACCATCCCAGCAGTCCAGCGTTCCCCAGGGAGAGCAGGCTCACTGGGCCTTGCTGGGCCGTAAGGTCCCCTCTGTCTGCACTACACCCCGGTGAACCTCTCTGGGTGAAGGAAGTGTCAGTACCCAGTGGCCATCTGCCTCCCTCCTCGACCCCCCTTGGAAGGAGAACTGGCTCCCAAACTTTTGCTCCACATAATCAGGACAGCCAAAGCACAGAGGATGGCCGCCATCTTAGCCCCCATGTGGCTCTCGCAGTCCTCCACTCCCGCAATTAGACCCTCCTTCTAAGATCTCCTGCCAGATTAGAGAAGGGCTTCCACCTGGACATCCCTCTGCTGCCGACAGCTGGTCCCTCCTGGTTCCCAACGTGCAGAGGCCGCCCCTGCTGTGTTGCCCTCTCTCGGCCTGGATGTCTTCTCCTACATCGCTGCCTGGGTTGCACAGCCAGCCCCCGGTCCCTGGTGCCAGCACCATCACTCCGCAGCATAAGCCTGATGCCTGGCTCAGGAGGAGCCCCTGCTGTGTCCATCAGCACCACAGTTGCCTCCCTGTTGGCTGTGGGGTACATCGCTGTCTTTTCAGCCCCTAGACTTGTGTGGGCTGCCTGGAATCCAGAGGCTGCGGTGCCTGTGGCGATACCCGGACTGCGCATTGCCGCTGACAGCTGTAGCCAAATCAGGCATCCCAGTTCCCTGCCATAACCATGGAACATACAGGCTTTTTGCTGTCCAGACACATTTCTTATTCTATGCTGCCACTCTGTGGCTGAGTAACCTTTAAGGCTTGGTACAATACCATTTCTTTCCCCAGCCCCACTCTTACTATGCCAAACTTTATAACATTGCTAACTGACAGCTCCTTGTCTACCAGACAGACCAGCATCACCCAATACCTAGAGGACTGCCAGTTTCATCAACTCTCCCCAGAAGACCATGATGCCCTGGACTCTCCCTTCACTTTTGCCGAACTAGAAGCAGCACTTAAATCTGCCCCTGCCGGCAAAAGTCCTGGCCCCAACGACTTCACTTCTACATTTTACAAGGCGTTCCCCGATAAGCTTCTCCCGATTCTACTTTGTACCTTTAATGCAATATCAAAATACTCCCCCTTCTCCTCTCAATCTCTGAAAGCACATATAGCCCTGGGGAAGGACTCGGCCAGATGTGAAAACTATCGCCCCATATCGCTCCTCAATATTGACCTCAATTTATTCGTGAAGCTGTTGGCTAACTGATTGCAACACTTACTGCCATCCATTATCCACAACGGTATTTGTCCTTGGTCGTGAGGCTAGGGACAACTCTACCAAAACTATCAACTTAATTAATTGGGACAATCGCCACAAAATCCCTATTATCCCTTATTAGTCCTATTATCCACTGACACTGAAAAAGCATTTGATCGGGTGGCCTGGGACTTTACGTGAGGGGTCCTATAAATTAATGGCATCTTATCTGTGCCCTTCCGCATCACCAACAGTACTCGTCAAGGCTGTCCACTTTCGCCATTAGTCTTCATCTTATGTATCGATGCCCTAGCCAGAACTATCCATTCCCACCCTGACATTCATGGGAGCTTCATTCATGGCAAAGAGACTAAACTAGCCCTTTTTTTGCAGACGATGTCCTCTCCTTTCTAGCTGCCCCAAACTCCTCGATCCCCTTATTAATGGAAGAATTTTCCAAATGTGGAGCCCTTTCAAATTTTTAGGTTAATTGTTCCAAGTCAGAGGCTCTAGGTCTACATATTAAAGAGACTGAGGCAGCCACCCTTGGCTAACAATATTTATTCTCCTGGCATCCCTCTGACATACATTACCTGGGGGTCAAAATCACCAAGGAATGTAAACCAGCTCTTTGTGCAGAACTTCCCTCCGCTACTAGCAGAAATTAAAAGCGATGTCTTCTTGTGGTCATCTAAAAAACGTTCATGATTGGGGAGGATTACCGTATTGAAAATGAATACCCTCCATAGATTTCTCTATCTTTTCCAGGCCATACCAATATACATACCACCCACTTGTTTTTAAATCTGCGCAGTACCTGGTGGTAAACTTTATCTGGGGAGGGGGCAGGCCCAGATGCAGGAGGGACGTTTTGTTCTGCTCAAAAAGTACAGGTGGCTTCCGGGCCCCTCTTCTACCAGCCTACTACCGCGCAGTACACCTTCAAATGGTTCTAGACTGTACGTCCTCCTCAGTGGCAAAACAATGGATCTCCCTCGAGAATAGCTACACTCGGACACCTCTGCATTTCCTTCCTTGGCTCCCTTCATTACAAAGCGAAACCCACTCTACCATCATGCCAACATTGGAGATATGGAAACGAGCATGCTTGAAAGACATTATCTCCTTACAGTGCTCCCCCCTTGCCCCCCTCTGCTACAACCCATATTTTCCTCCTGGCATGGATCCTCGTAACCTGGCAGACTGGTCGGCAGTTGGGCTTCATCGAATCCACCAAATCCTGCACAATGGCATCCTCCTTAAATTCTCTGAGCTCCAATCTAAACACTCCCTGTTACCCTCCTTGATCTGGTCCTATTTTCAAATCCTCCACTACCTTACATCAACCAAATATGGCATACAGTGTTTCAGGCGCTCTGTACCCAATCTCCTTCCCCTAGACATACAATCTCCATTATCTACAAAATTCTCCTAAGTGATCTGTATCCTAGCACTCCCCAATATACAGAGGCCTGGGAATGAGACTTGATCAATCCCCCATCGAAGAGTGGTCTTGTATCTTCCAAATCTCTCATGCCTGCTCCCGCATTCTCTCTGTGATCGAGACTCAACTCAAGATCTTAACGAGATGGTACAGGACGCCTCAGATGCTTCACTCATTTCTCCCTCATGTCTCCCCCCTGTGCTGGTGCTGTGACCTTGCTATAGGTTCCCTAGCCCATATTTGGTGGAGCTGCTCCAAACTCATTCCCTTGAAATAACCCTGTAAGGTAGTTGGTCCGGACATCCCTACTGACCCAAAATTTTGGATTCTATCTCTCCCTCCTGGCCCCATCTCCACTCTGAAACACTCCCTCCTGCTACACTTAAGTATTGCTGCAAGAGCTGTGATCCCAGTTCACTGAAGATCCACTAAAATTCCCTTAATCTCAGAATAGGTGAAAAGAGTGGAATTTTACAGGTCCATGGAGGAACTGATCCTCTCTGCCACCGACAAGTTCTTAAAGTACACAGCCACCTGGTACCCATGGATCCTGTATCTCAACACCTCCCCCCATATCACTTTAGATAAGCTAAACTGCCTGTAATAAGCACCTGCCTATCCACCCCCCAACCTTCTCCCTTCTCTGTTTTCCTCCTTCTCCTTTCATTTACCTTCTCTTTCCTTCTATTCTTCTAAAATTGATGCCTTAAATGTCTTGCAGGCAGCCTGTTTCCTGATGTTATGGATGCTTTCTAAACGCTACTGTTTTGAACACTTGTTCTGTACCGACTGAATACTTACTATTTGTCTTGACTTCTTATAAATAAAGAATTTATACTACATCTGGTACAAATAATAGATTGTGGATTTCTGTGACAACAGTTTCACCCTTTGTTGAGAGGTATTGTTATTTATTTGATTTCTGTCACAGTAAGAATCATAAATGATCAACGATTGAAACCTTTCCCCCCCTAAATCATTCAACATTCAAAATGAAATAAAGACACAGACAACTGAAATGGGTTTAAAAAGGGGGCATAGGTTTATTAATTGGAATTAGAAAAATTGAATTGGCTATAAAATATTGGGTAAAGACAGGTGGCATAGCAGGTGGGGTATCAATCATAAACCGACAACCTTGGTCATCTCAGAAGGCACCCCCACCACCCAACCAGCTCCACTCTAAGCACTAGACTCTACAGATATGCACTCCTAGAATTGCAGTGGTTTTGCCCTCACAATTTCTTTTTTCAGTTTAATATTGTTTATTCCAAAGCTACAACTAAAAATAATTTCTAGGGTAAGATTCTGCAACATAGCCATATCTACTTTCTCATCATCTACTTCTGTACAGGTACTTAGTTTTGTCCCTTACAGTGTACATCTTAGGTTAGTTCCCTCTGTAGAGCCATCCACATATCTCTAAGTCTATGGTACCCATGGCTCTATTCACTTGGGATCTTTTGTTATTTACCACAGTTTTTCCCCTTTTAACTGCATTTCTATAGTGAATTTTTATGTGTTAAATTATTTGAACTTTTAGGCAATTCAAAGGTCATGTTTGTCACTGTATTATTCATTCTTTCCTCTGTTGATATTAATAAATACATTTCCTGAGGTAATTTATTTGTCTCTTTATTATTTTATGTTCCTGTTATTTATTTTATATCTCAGTACTCCCTATTTTTTTATTTAATTTATTTTACATAATCTGCTTCAGGAACAATCTGTGCCCATAACCTGTTAAAACCGTGGGGTGGCTATTTTTATAAACAGTTGAATAGTGTTAAATTAATGCGTAAAGAGACAGCACTTAGGCTGCTTTCTCCAACAACTGAACCCTTAAAAGAAGGAAATACTTTGAGCTATAGTGTATTGTAACATAATAATGTAATATAATATAATTAACAAAAAACAATTCCTTACATTTATTCTATTACATGGTAACCAATTACAAGTTAAAATACTTTTATTCAGATCTTGTCAGTGTTAAACATATTAATTTATTTTGTTTACCTTTTAATTTTCTGAGTTTGGTAAATAATAGATTTATAGTTGTTTAGCTAATCTGACTTCTAGGAGAGAAATGGTCACAAAGAAAAAAAAAGTGTTAAAAGAAGATGATATATTAACAAATAGATTGCACAAGTGAATTAACTGTAAAAATAAATCAGTCTTTATATTGTGCTGAGACTGGTCATGTATTTGACAAGGTCACAGAGATTTTAAGCATGTGCATAGATGCATGGATTTTAAACAGTGATATATTTTAGGTTACTGCTAACAAATGGAAACAAAACTGAAACTTTTCAGATATTGGTCTATAATAATATCTTGGTAAAAGTACTACTGTCCTTGGAAGTTTATTATTTGTGAGAAAAATCTAACTATTATTATTATGGTAAGCAGGAAAAAAAATTCCTTTGTGTTTTTTAATCAATATTTTCTTATCCCTTTTCCAGTACACTAAAAGAGCTTTAAAGTACCAATTTGAAAGTAAATCAGCTATATTAAAATTAGATTAAATTGCTAATGTAAATCAGGATTAACACATTGGCCACATCAAAAAACCATCCATACATCAGTACAAGGTGGCAGGATTAACACATTGGCCACATCAAAAAACCATCCATACATCAGTACAAGGTGGGTATTCAGCCATTTCCTGTATTATTCATTAACTTAACTGAATTGAACTTTGGACCGGATTCAGAGTTACGAGCATGTGCGATGTGGAATCGCACATGCTCATTTGACTACGGGCTATTCAAGGATGCACTTCCATGTATCCTATACCCCACTCTGAATAGCACGTAGGGTGCTGTTCAGAGTAGAATGCGGATGTGCAAGGCACACCCGACTTGTTAAAAAACAGTCATTGTCATTGAGGTGTACTTATGCCCTCTGCCAGCGTGGGAATATTTCCAAATATCACGATGGAAATCGGTATTTCAGACACTGGCAGAGGGTATAAGTACACCCAGTGACAGTAGAACTGTCATTAGTGCTGGGATGTCCTGCGTGCAGGACATAGTTAGCGTCGTCTGTATTGTTTTTTTTTTTGTTTTTTTTGCTAAGGTCCACCCTGGATTAAAAGCTTACAAGACTGGACCCCCATCAGAGCAGGTAAGTATGTTTTTATTTTTTCGTGGCCATCTTATGGGCATTTTTTATATGTTTTAATTTTAGTGGGGCACTTGTGGCATTTTTTATTTATTTTATTATGTAGGCACATGTAGTATTTTAATTATATAGGCATTATGCCACAAGTGCCCCTTAATAAACAAAAAGCCATGCCACATGTGCCCCTTAATAAATAAAAATCAATGCCACAAGTGCCCCATAACGAATAAAATACAATGCCACATGTGCCCCTTAAATAATGTGTAATCCCCAAAAAGATGCCCATAATATGCCCCGAAAGAAAAAAAAAATACTTACCTGGTCTGATGGGGGTCCAGTCTTATTAAGGGGCACATGTGGCATGGCTTTTTGTTTATTAAGGGTCACTTGTGGCATGGTTTTTGGTTTATTAAGGGGCACTTGTGGAATGTTTTTTTGTTTTTTGTTTTTTTTTGGGGGGCATGTGGAGCTTTGCAGTTTTTTTGGGGAGAGAGCACTGCGTGTTTTTTTAAAAATAAATGGCCATGTGTAGCAATTTGGGACAGGGAATGCTACCGATAGTAGTTCTACAAGCACTAGCATGCCTTGTCATTCATGGGCATGCTTGTGCCTGTAGTTCTACTTGCGTCAGTATGCCCTGTAGGCCGGGACCTTATTTATTTATTTTTTAAACATAGGTTGCGGCGGGGCAGGTGGGGGAAGGGGTTAATTTTTAACTAAAAAGGGTTTTTTTTTGTTTTTTTTTTAGCTTTGGTGAGCTGGCCCTACGATTCCACCATCCCTGAGATGGTGGATGCGTAGGGATTGTGCAGACTGGTGTGCACTGAATATTTAAATGAGAAAAGCGGAGCTTTTCTCATTTAAATATCCTGGCACACCCCTTTTTGCAGGCAGAATCGGATGCTGGTGGATACCATAAACTCCACCAGCAATCCGACTTCCTTGCGCCTTTTCCGCATGCGTAGAAGCACTAAATCGCTTTGCATCCATGTGAATTTCACACGGATGCGTAGCTCTGAATCAGGTCCTTTCTCTCAATTATCCCTCAAAACCATTTGAGATAGGACCTTTTAAAAACTTGGGCTGGGGCAAGTACTATTGATGAAGTTGGGATTTCTTTTAAGTTTAAATAAATATATAAACAAACAAACATAAAGCAAAATATAGATTGGGAGGTATGTTGCACGACAAGATCTATATACAATGCTGAAAAACCAGTGTAACTGTAGGAATCTCCAATTCCACAATAAATATAAAAGAACCAAATTGCATTGCAAATTGCAACACTAGCATTCTGGAGATAAAAAGATAAAGAAGGAACCATCTATCAGTTCACCCCCACTGGAGTCGCATGTTACCGGAAAGGAGAGGGAATCTGCTGCAAAAGAGGATCTTCAAAGGAAGGAGATAGTGAGGATAGCGGTACCAGACAGTCTTTGACTGCTAATTACTGAATAATAACGTGATACAATTATTGCATTCTACTAGAGTATTGTACTAGAGTATTGTGTATATAGCGCATTACATTGTTACAAATCTACAGGACCATTGCCAGTATTGAACAGATAATCTCAGTTTTTATTTAACAAAATCGGAACTCCCTATATACATTGAGTTTTTCTAAGTCTTTTCATAAGGTCATATATGCAGATGTACTAGTGTTTATGCAATTTGGTTCTATTATATTTATTGTGGAATTGGTGATTCCTACACTTACACTGGTTTTTCAGCATTGTATATAGATCTTGTCGTGCTACATACCTCTCAATCTATATTATTCATTATATAAACACATCTCTGTTTTTGGAGGGAGTATACACGAAATGTTTAGACATTGTGAAGAACTCGTCAATTTAGCCTCTACTATATTTTCAGAAGAACCTAATATGGAAATTACCAGGGAAGAAAAATTAGAACCCCTAATCAAGAAATTGGAAGGATTGCTTAAAAAAGAAAATAATACATGGTGGGAGGTTATTACTTTGGAACAATATATCAAACATCAAATTATTTCAAAAGGTTTATTTATAGAAAAAATTCCGGCTTATAATTTACAAAATGCTAATTTCATCCACCCAATGGGATAAAATTCTTGATGCATGCTCTATTGCTTTAATGGAATTGATTGTAAAAGAAAATAAACAAACATTAAAAGAAATGGAAGAAACAATAGAAAAACTGAAAGTAGTACTAAAAGACATGAGAAAGAGGTCTCAGCACGCAGACAACAGAAATTTAGGAAAGATATCTATCAAAGGGACTGTGAACCCATTAGAGCGGAAACACAGACGGACACTGTGGTGAGTGTTAATGGCGGTAGAAACCTACCGGATCACCTCCATCCACCCCGCACATATCCGCCCTGCAGAAGCCCCACACCTAGAAATCATAGACAGCCAAGTCCCAGACACTTTGAAAAAAGAAGGAACATATATAAAGAAAGAGAGAGAAGATATCCGTATCAGGAATGGAGACAGGAAAATTACCATAGAGAGAGGAAGGAAACCACACTGCACTAATTATGTGGAGGGAAATAGGGATCACACTAAACACCAAAATAGAAGCAGTCGCAGCCTTTCAAGACATAACTCAGATTGCATTTACTATAGATCTAGATCCCCATCTAGACCACCCAGAACCTACGCAGAAGCAGCTAGAGATTCTAGTACACAGAGGGAAGGTTACCAACTTAGGTCTAAAGGCAAGCCACAATATATAGACAATAGGAATCACATAACACATAAACACAATCCAGCAGAACAGCACAATGAGAGAAGGTGTAACCCTAGCAGACATGCCAGAGCCCCACAAAGGGAACATTATGAGGATTTTCACAGGGAACATCAGAGAACAAGGAAGAAGTAGAAGTTATAGCAGGTAATCAGTCCACAGTACACATAGTACCTAAAAAGAAAATGAAAAGAAATAGAAAAAGAAGTAGAAGTTATAGCAGGTAATCAGTCCACAGTACACATAGTACCTAAAAAAAAAAAAAAAAAGAAATAGGAAACATAAAATCAATTACAAAAGGGAAATCAAAATAAAACTTTATAGATCTAATCTTAAGAAAAAGAAAAAACTATGTCACAAAGAGAAGAAGAATTTGAGAAGGAAACATACAGACAACATCAAAATATATAACCTTAGTAGTTATCAACTTAGTGCCCCAGAGGAGATGGTTCTCAAAAAGGGACTCAAGTATGCCCCTACCACTAAAATTAACCACTTTAAAAGTTATATAGATTTGGAAAAATTCGCTAGAAAACTGAGCCTTAAGAGATTCTTTACCTTGCATCCCATAGAAAAAGACCCTATTCGACAACTACAAGAAAGGGTCAATAACCTTAAAAACAAATCCACCTTTAACCCAATACAACACAGAGGTAGTTTTGTGAATTCTTTTGTCAGCATTGTTTCCACAGAATTAGAACAGACCCTGAATATATCCAAAAAGAGGAAGTTCAGACATAATATGACTATTAAAGAACAAAAAGCTATTAAGAGCCTGCTAGATAATAAAAATATCATCATTAAGCCAGCGGACAAGGGAGGGGGAATTGTTGTGATGGACATTGACAAATACAAAAATGAGGTCTATAGGCAACTCAATGATACCAAAACGTATAAAAAATTTAAGTCAAACCCCACGAATAAGATCATGAAGGAATACAACGATTTCATTAATAAGAACCATCAGAACAATATTATTGCAGACAAAGATCAAAAATATCTTAATATTACAGAAGCCACCATACCAGTTATCGACATCCTCTTGAAAGTTCATAAAGACCTAGCAAACCCACCGGGAAGGCCAATAGTAGCTGGAATAGACTCACAGCTAAATTATCTCACTATATAGGCTCAGTTTTACAACCAATAGTCCAGACTACTCCCTCCTATACAAAAGACAGCACACAAGTACCGGTAATTCAGAAAATATAAAGTATGGAATGGAAAGATGGCATGATTATGGTAACAGCAGATGTGTCATCACTCTATACTATACTATAATAGAACATGAAGAAGGGGTGAAAGCTGTCGAACACTTCTTAAATGAGACGGATGTGGGTTTTAAAAATTTCATATTAGATGGTATTCGTTTTATTCTTTCTAACAACTATTTTTATTTTGAAACTGATTTTTATCTACAAAATACTGGGACTGCGATGGGTGCGAAATTCGTGCACATTTCCAGAATCTTTTTATGGCAAAATGGGAGTTAGATTCGGTATGGAACAACAACTAATGGATTACCCTCATACCCCTATATCTACGATACATAGATGACATCTTGTTCATCTGGACTGGGATACAGGAACAGTTAGCCTTGTTCCTTGAATATTTGAATAACAATAATAGGAACATTAAACTGTCAGTAGAAAAGAGTGAAGTCAGTATTAATTTTCTGGACCTTACTATCTATGTAGAAGATAATATATTTAAACTTAAGAACTATAATAAGCCCACCAACAGCAACTCCTATATCCAGCAGTCCAGTTGTCATCATGAAAATTGGCTGCGTAATGTACCCTACAATGAGTTCCGCAGAATAAAACGTAACTGCACTGATGACGCAGTTTTTGAGACTCAGGTTCAGGATTTCTCCAACCGCTTTGAAGAGAAGGGATATCAAAATGCCCCTCAAACAAATGCTCTAAACAGTGTCCACAGAATAGAACGAACAGCCATGATTAAACCTAAAGAACCGAAACCTAATAAACCACAACCTGTGAATTTCATTACTCAATTTAATGCTGACTATAAGGTTCTAGAGAATATTATAAAGAAGAATTGGAATATTCTTTCAGAAGAGCCCTTACTATGTGAACATATTACTCCCAAACCTAGATTCATTTATACCAAAGCCAGAAACCTTGGAGATAGATTGAATCTAGTGCCTTCAAAAAAACAGAAGCTTCTCTTTCCAACATTACATCACAGGGTTTTTACAGGTGCGGTACCTGTCCGGTATGTTGGATACATACCCACCAAGATACTAAAATTAACAGTATTAGTTCTACACAGAATGGAAATGTACATTCCATCAGAGACTTTATAACATGCTCCACAACAGATGTTGTATATTTAATTGAATGTAGCTGTAACAAACAATACATAGGCAGAACCTCACGTCCATTAAAGGTTAGATAGCGTGAGCATGTGAGGAACATTGAAAAAGGTTTTCCAAATCATGCTCTGTCAGCATACATAATTGCTCTACTACTGCCATTACCAAAATGGTGGGAATAGAGACAGTTAGAAGTCACTGGAGAAAAAATGATACATCTGAATCCCTGGCCAAAATGGAAATGCAACTCATTTTTAATATGCAATCATTAATTCCCAGGGGATTAAATTCAGATTTTGAATTAAAGTGGTTCCTTTAATCCTTATATTAGTATTTTATAAACTCCCCTCCAAGCAAAGTATTTAATTTATTTTATGCTGGTATCCTCTCCAGGGGCCTCATTTACTAAAGTTGATTTGGTCCAAAACGCCCAAACTCCCAGGAGTTTGGCTGTGATTAACAAATTGCCATATTCACTAAAGCCAAACTCCCGGGACTTGAGCCTTTGGCCAAATTGTCAAGGCAAACATCGATGGACAGAAATCGTCCAGATGTTGCAATCATTAATTCCCAGGGGATTAAATTCAGATTTTGAATTAAAGTGGTTCCTTTAATAAACAGCCAGGAATGTACTATCTGCTCTTAAAAGACCACACATTATGTTCTACGGTTATATTTGTACTAGGCACGTTTACCACCTTGTATCCACACTGGTAGCACTTTTTACCTGTATTGTCATAAATTTTCCAACCAATTTTAAGATCATAATAATATTATACTAGTGTTGGGGGTTTATATATATTTTATATTTTATATATATTTGTATTAATGTGGATTTTCCATCACATTTTATTGTTTTATTTGTACTGGCACCTTCAAACAACTCTGTTTTTATATTCTCCAGCACCTTACAGTGCAGTGATAGGAGTACCCTCATGCAACTTTTTAGGGAAAAGGTTCTCTTATTTAGTTTTAGATGTTTTATATCTTTCTATTATTTATTCTATAATATTTCATTCTAATATTCCCACCTAACAGCTACTTAGCTATTTTTAATTATATTTATATATATATTATTTAGCGCTTCTAACCATGTGACCTGGAGAGGTGGTACCCTATATAAGCTTACCACTTCACCCATTATTGCAAATAGCCTTGAGAAAGACCCCCTGAGAGGGTTGAAATGCGTTGGCTTGAAGGGTGCCATTGTTGTGCCAAAATTCCTATGTAAAAGCGCTTTTGACATTTATTTTCCATATGTGTCCACTTGCTAATGTGAGTATTTTATTCATTGTTTTGCACCAATAAATCCTAAAACTTTACTTTGCACCAGAGAGTGTGCGATCTCTTCTTTCTTTTTTCCCATGCATACTGCATTCTGGAGATAAAAAGATAAAGAAGGAACCATCTATCATTTCACCCCCACTGGAGTCGCATGCGACCGGAAAGGAGAGGGAATCTGCCGCCAAAGAGGATCTTCAAAGGAAGGAGATAGTGAGTATAGCGGTACCAGACAGCAGCTACAACTGCTGCAACTCTACGGAACTCCTTTGCATTCCAGCACTTCTCCGTCATCACAGACCATACCTGTTCAGCCGCTCACATTGTGGAACAAAGAGCCACTGAAGGACCAAGGAATCCGCGATACTGATCGGGAGCTGAAATAGACGGTACTGTGCCAACATTATAATCATAATAGTGTCAGCCCCGTCGGACAGCACTAGCATCTGCCGAGAAGTAGCAGCTCTCGGATGTGCGAGCGCACATACCCGCAATCAGCTGCTTAAACCTGTCAAAATTTATTCACTAGCTTTTGTCAGCAGCCAGGAACTAAAATCATTATCCATACCTTATATGTGTTTGGCAACTATTATTGTTATCAATATTGTGGACTTATTTGGACGATTATTTTTGGTCTTTGACTGCTAATGACTGAATTATAACAGGATACAATTATTGCATTCTACTAGAGTATTGTGTATATAGCGCATTACATTGTTACAAATCTACAGGACCATTGCCAGTATTAAACAGATAATCTCAGTTTTTATTTAACAAAATTGGAATACCCTATATACATTGAGTTTTTCTAAGTCTTTTCATAAGGTCATATATGCAGATGTACTAGTGTTTATGCAATTTGGTAACATAAACATAAAGCCTACCTTCCACTGGAGAAGCCAAACAATATTACTGCTACCAACCAATGCATGTCTGTATAATCCACAAGTACCAATATTATCTGAAAGGATGACACAATGGCACCTGTACTGTGCCAGATAAATAAATTAGACAAAATAATAGCTAAAAAATTAAAACCCTGTTTATATAAAACTTAAAGAGAAATATCTTATCATCTTTTTTACCTAACCAATCCATTGCTGTCACTAGCATTTGTTAGCATTTAATGTGTCTTGTAAAAAAAAGTCATACGAATAACACAAAATTGGCATCTCTCATCTCATTCTCATTCATCTCAATGAAGACATTCTGCAGTTCTTTTAATAGCAGAATTTCCCATGATCCTGGATTTTGAAGGATGGGAAATTATGAAATATCCAAACCTCGTCCCATTTAGCTTTCCTGGTAGCAACTTGCCACTTTACCTTTGTTTAACTCTACAATCTAGTAGTCCAATATAATCTCATACTTTAACTTTAAAATAATGAAAAAGATTATATATGCCACCAGATGCTGTTGTAATATTTTTTTAAAAGAGGATTTGTGGATCCTAAAAATACTAATATAACTGTTAATATGATAAAGTAGCTCATACAAATACTAACCAAAATCTGCTTAATGGGCCTGATCCAGAGCTACGAAATTGGCCGATTTCGAGCGAGCGTACGACCGTTTTTAGTTAAAAAAAAATTCTCAGGACAAGTCTATAATGTAATACAAAGGTAAGGTATTAAAACACTTATAGATAGAAACTACAAACAATTTGATATAATTACAATACGTTTTACAATTATTTCCAGACACAAGTAAAACCACAAGTTCAAACAAAGGCAGGTATATAATTGAAAAATGATAACTAGGCTACAACAACTAAGTTCACAGAGAAGCAGTCTGTATGGGGTAGTTCAATATGAGTTTAGTGATTAATGTGTCAAAATAATTAAAGGAGTGTTCTAAGAAGTGAATTCTCTCAGTTGACTGTGTATAAGTTATATAAAACAAGGATTTAAAAGCAGAAATGGAAAATGGCTTTCACCAAAAGCAGGGTACACAAAAATAATCCCATAGAAAGTTTCACTGAATTGGGTAATTTCTCCTTGAAATTGCAATTTTTCCCTGTGAGAATTTTCAAATAATAAGCTCTGGGCAGTCAGGCCAAAATGTCAATCATTAAGCTAAAATGAATGAAGAATCTTTTGGATTTGTTCCATGCAGTAAAAAAAGTTTTTTGAAAATTAAAAATTTATAGCCACATAAAATACCTGTATATATACACAGTACAAACACAATATATGCAGTTAATATAAACATACAGAGACACACATACACATACATACATACATACATACATACATACATACATACATACATACATATATGTATGCATTTATTTTGTCAATCCCTTTCAGTCAGTTGAATGGGATTGCTGTCAAATCATTACAAGTGATTGACTTTTCCTTTTTAACAAAACCAGAGGTGTTGCAATTGAAAGACATTTCAAATCTAGAAATCTAGAAATAAAACAGTATATTACACAGTAAAACCTACAGTACTTGTTATATTAGCAGCACTGCGAAAGAGCTTTTTATAGCTTGTTTCCTTAATATTCACAGTTAAAAATGCCTAAGTAATTCTGTAAATATCTCCATGATGTCATGTTCTTCCTTTGCAGACAGTTATGCTTACTAGACAAAATAATTTAGACATTTATCACTGTATATGACTATATGGTAGTCAGTGACCCCAATCTATTGGAGAAAACAGCCCTTATAAAGCTCTAGGCTCTTATAAATATATAATTTCAAGTATATCATTATAATAACTCCTATGAACAACGCTGTTCAGTATGTTTCCAGCACGTTTAGTTTTTTTTTGGTGTTCAGAAACAGCTTACCAGTAGCAATTAATTCTTTAATGACACACAAGGTCCTTCTGTTATATAAGAAGGTCAATTCTCTCCTTAAAACATAACAGCAAAATTTAAACGAACACAAAAAAACCCACTCATATTTAACATGTATATTTTAATAACCTACATCTTAAAATAAAGAAGAACAGAATCCAATGTCCCTTCCTTTTTCTTATGTTGAAATAATGATGTTTCTACAAGGGAAAATGAGCAATGTATATTACTGATTGAAATATTCCTTTATAATAACTACAATTAGAGATTAAAGGTGACTAAGACCAAAACATATTTTAAAAAAAACAGAAACACTTGGATATCCTGGATATCCAGAAAGAAAGGAAATAATATACAACTGCAGTATTCCAAAGTTTAACAATCTTTAATGAAGCATAAAATACTAAAATATTTTGCAAGACA
>WWET01001755.1:316099-328136 GCA_011038615.1 Limnodynastes dumerilii | reverse complement strand
TGCATGAGAGCGGAGCGTATTATCGCTCCAGCGTAAAAACTTTCACTCCCACGACACTCCCCTTACCTTTACCTCCGTACGCCGGCTAAACCCTACCTTAACTTTTCCCGGCGTCGGTACGTATTTTCGTAGCGATACGCTGATCGTACCGGACTAAGCACGCCCATACTGTGCAATTTAAATGGCTTCCCCGCCTACATTCCCAACTCCAGCGTCCGTACTAACTTCGTAATATAAACACGCCCCGTCGTTGGAAAAAACTCAAAGAATACGGACGCCCGAATCGCCGCTACGAAAAGGTCTTTGGAACGACCGGAAGTTGTCACTCTGCACATGCGCAGTGTGTTTTTTCTGCCAAATTTACGCTTATGACCAGCGTACGATCGCTTGCGAGCGTAGGTCTGGATCAGGCCCCATGACTTTAACAATACCACGAATGAGGATGCTGCGTTTCCATGTGTCATTGTATCACTACTCAGGGACCCCGAGGGTCTGGCCCAGGGCAGTCAAGTGCCGTCTTTGTGTGCGGTCACATGACAGTCACATGATAAAGGGCTGGATCCAGAGATTCATTTCTATGCAACTGGATCGTATCGTTGGGATCCGCCATATACACGCACCGCTAACCACTCCCCTCGTACGGAAGGATTCCCGGAAGCCGGGGCCGAGCTTCTGCTTCCCGTGATATCTCTACCACATGAGAAAAAGAGTGTACAACGCTGTCATCATAAAGCATGATACCCCCTCCATCACACGCCATGCTTCAGAGGAATAAAGGGTCATTCACAAAGCCGCCCGGGCAGCATTTCCGCACCTCTAATGACGCGATCGCTAGATAAACGCCGCTCCAATGGCCTCATACAGCTGGCGAGTCCTGGCCGCCATCATCACCCTGGAATTAGACACGTCCCGTAGCTGCTGCGAATCATCCGGTGGATATTGCGCTACTTCTGCTAAGGGTCCGGTTTGTGTTGCGCTCTTACTGTCAATGGGCCGCATTACTCCGCCCCTTCTCTCCCCTGAGACGGCTGTGCGTTACGCTCTAGTCTGGATAGCCGCAGGTCCGCGTGGTTATGTTCTGGGCGTGCACGGAGCAAAAAGAGGCAACGCCATCTGGCCCACGTCTAAATCAGGCCCTAAGGGGCCACTGAGAAACTAGAGCTGCTGGAACCTCATTGTCTCCACCGGGGCCCATATCTCCCCGAACCTTCGCCTCTGGGGTCAGAAGGGTGTGATAGTCATGTGACCTCAGCCTGGCAGATGAAGCTGTAATAGAGCCATGTTCAGTATTACAATACCAGCCTGCGATCATTATCTCTCCTCTACGGGCGATGTATAGTGCGCCTCTAATGGATCAATCGCCATAGATATCAGTTCCTCAGTTAGTATCTCGGCCCGCGAGAGACGGGAATATGTTTGTGCTGCGCATTTTCCCGTCTCTTACGGTAGCTGATTTCTATTTGCACCTCTATGAGGCGCGTATAAAAATTGAAGAAAAAAAATAGCACAAACAGCATCGCACCGCAAAATACGCGGGAGCGACGCTAACTGAAATAGGCCGTAAAGTTTCTAATTCCATTCTAATTGTCATCATTCTCATTCATTTGCATAGATTCCCAGGAGAACGGGTCCATATTCTATGCAAACAAAGACGTAGAGCAACGGCGCATCCAGACTGCGGCGTCCGCCGATCTGCGTCCCTCGTGACCTTGTCCCCTGCGCCTTCCTTTCACCCATCGCTGGCTTCATTCGGATTCCGAGAGGGTTCCGGGGCGGCAGAAATCCGCTGTGAATAATATTTATGAAAGACATTTACCATGAATATTAATCTGCGCCATTAGTTGTTCCCGGAGACGAGGCGGAGAAGGGTTTGGAATATTAAGCGATGAAAGGTTATGAGGGACATTTCTTTGGAACGTTGTTATCCCAACTAATTGGATTCCTAATCACCTGGAGGTTACGATCCCTGCGCAGGTGTCTGGAATGAAAATCATCGGCCAATTAGCCAGACATCCTCGTGCGCACCCCTGCGGCTTGCGGTGTGCCTGATATCAAAAAATGTCTGAGCCAAAGGCTCTGTGGCCAACGTAATCTCAGCTGAAAGACACAAACAAGGCAACAATCGCACGCCCAGCGCATTTATTAGCCGCAGGCTACAATCGGAGAGCCACCGCTTCGGCTTTTACCTGCTACAGATTTATTTTACATATTGGGGATTTTCTGATTTTTTGCTGCACGGAGTAATTTGCAGTTTTTTGCAGCTTTGTTTTATGTTCCCGTACGTAGCTATAGCAATAAGGACAAGAAAAAGACTCTTAACATGCCTTTGTTAGTAGCCCATTACAGGAGTCGCTGTGCCCAGAACTCAGCGTTCCCTTGTCTGAGAGCACACAGAAAGTCTCCGTGTAGCAGAATGCTGAGCAGAGAGAAAGTCGCTCTTAGCATTATTTGACAGTAAGTATCTCCTGCGGGCTGCAGGCTAAGTGCTTGGACAACAAGAATGATTCTATCTACCGCCTGTAGGAAAATATGGATTATGAAAAACCCTTGAGATGTATGAATCGTGCAGCCCGCTGCAATCATTTTCCTCCCTTCTAGAAAGCTCTTTCTTTCAGACGGCCGAGGCTGCAATTTGCAGGTAAATAACATGTCTGAGATTCAGAGTCAAAGACCTAACCCGCCGGGGGGGCCTGGGGACGTGTGTATGAAATATTAGGGAAAATGAGCCCCACTGGTCTGGAAGAACGAGGGGTAATTCACCTGTTCACCAGGTCTGTGTCATGGGACCGGAGTTTACTCCCTTGAACGGGTCCGCGGAATGGAACGTAGAGATTTGGGCCGTAACGTCCACAAACTAAAATAATATTGGTAAAGAAAGACCCAAAAATAATCAGACGGCAGGAAAAATCTATAAACCCTGAAAGAACAAGAGACGGGTTTGTGATCAGGAAATACTGACAATCATGTCTTTATCGCCAGGCCAGACAGATATTAATATTACCCGTGCCACAGATCTCTGATATTAATATTACCTGTGCCACCGATCTCTTATATTAATATTACCCGTGCCACCGATCTCTTATATTAATATTACCTGTGCCACCGATCGCTGATATTAATATTACCTGTGCCACCGATCGCTGATATTAATATTACCCGTGCCACCGATCACTGATATTATTATTAAATATGCCACCGATCTCTTATATTAATATTACCTGTGCCACCGATCGCTGATATTAATATTACCCGTGCCACCGATCACTGATATTATTATTAAATATGCCACCGATCTCTTATATTAATATTACCTGTGCCACCGATCGCTGATATTAATATTACCCGTGCCACCGATCACTGATATTATTATTAAATATGCCACCGATCTCTTATATTAATATTACCTGTGCCACCGATCGCTGATATTAATATTACCCGTGCCACCGATCACTGATATTATTATTAAATATGCCACCGATCTCTTATATTAATATTACCTGTGCCACCGATCGCTGATATTAATATTACCCGTGCCACCGATCACTGATATTATTATTAAATATGCCACCGATCTCTTATATTAATATTACCTGTGCCACCGATCGCTGATATTAATATTACCCGTGCCACCGATCACTGATATTATTATTAAATATGCCACCGATCTCTTATATTAATATTACCTGTGCCACCGATCGCTGATATTAATATTACCCGTGCCACCGATCACTGATATTATTATTAAATATGCCACCGATCTCTTATATTAATATTACCTGTGCCACCGATCGCTGATATTAATATTACCCGTGCCACCGATCACTGATATTATTATTAAATATGCCACCGATCTCTTATATTAATATTACCTGTGCCACCGATCGCTGATATTAATATTACCCGTGCCACCGATCACTGATATTATTATTAAATATGCCACCGATCTCTTATATTAATATTACCTGTGCCACCGATCGCTGATATTAATATTACCCGTGCCACCGATCACTGATATTATTATTAAATATGCCACCGATCTCTTATATTAATATTACCTGTGCCACCGATCGCTGATATTAATATTACCCGTGCCACCGATCACTGATATTATTATTAAATATGCCACCGATCTCTTATATTAATATTACCTGTGCCACCGATCGCTGATATTAATATTACCCGTGCCACCGATCACTGATATTATTATTAAATATGCCACCGATCTCTTATATTAATATTACCTGTGCCACCGATCGCTGATATTAATATTACCCGTGCCACCGATCACTGATATTATTATTAAATATGCCACCGATCTCTTATATTAATATTACCTGTGCCACCGATCGCTGATATTAATATTACCCGTGCCACCGATCACTGATATTATTATTAAATATGCCACCGATCTCTTATATTAATATTACCTGTGCCACCGATCGCTGATATTAATATTACCCGTGCCACCGATCACTGATATTATTATTAAATATGCCACCGATCTCTTATATTAATATTACCTGTGCCACCGATCGCTGATATTAATATTACCCGTGCCACCGATCACTGATATTATTATTAAATATGCCACCGATCTCTTATATTAATATTACCTGTGCCACCGATCGCTGATATTAATATTACCCGTGCCACCGATCACTACCATTTTTCAAAAGAAAAGGTGTAATAGAACACGAGGGCATGGATATAAAGGGTGGGGTGGTAGATTCAAAGGAAATGTGCGGAAAAATTACTTCACTGAAAGGGTGATAGATAAGTGGAATATTCTCCCATCTGATTGAGGCCAAGACCATTTTTCAAAAGAAAAGGTGTAATAGAACACGAGGGCATGGATATAAACTGGAGGGCGGTAGATTCAAAGGAAATGTGCGGAAAAATTACTTCACTGAAAGGGTGATAGATAAATGGAATATTCTCCCGTCTGAGGTGGTTGAGGCCAATACAGTAGAGCAATTTAAACATGCTTGGGATAAATATAAGGGTATCCTAAATTGAAACCCAAATTGAGGGTAAATAGGGTCTAGGGTCAGTATAGTTTTCAATAAACAAATGGGCAGACTAGATGGGCCATGTGGCTCTTATCTGCCGTCACTTTCTATGTTTCTATGTTTCTATGTTACATTAAATAATTGTGACCGTGGTATCTGGTATTTTTCTAAGACCTGTGATACTGTGAGGGGTTTTTCTGTACCTTGGTTTACTAATGCTTTTATGTTTTATATACCCTTAAGTTCCCAGCGATCAAAGGAATATACTGCCTTTTCATCTTGGAATTCCGGATTATCTACCAGTGGAAGGAATAAATTTTATCTAACATGCAATTTATGTTTTTTGTGGACTGCCTTCCATGATTGCCATGCAGACATTAATAACGGATTGTTTAGGACTTCCTCCGAGAGCTCCGCTTTAGTTGTATGTAAAAATATGACCAGACTTTCATTTGGTAGAAATGACTTGTCTATTTGTGGATTGGTATAAGTGATTGTAAGGTGTAACCAATCTTTAACGACCCTGAGGAAACTAGCCTGATTATATAATTTAATATCAGGGAGGCTTATTCCTCCATTTGCCACTCTTTGTGGTAGCTTAAAGTCCCCTATTCTAGGAGGCTTATTTCCCCAGATAAATTTCTGAAATGCGAATTTATATTTTTTTCCATCCACTCGTGAGAGCGTAATCGGCAGTACTTGTAGGGGATATAAAAGTTTTTGGGAAACTAATCATCTTAATAAGATTAGTCCTCCCTAAATAGGAAGGGTAGCTTTTTTCAGCCCTTTATTTGCAGTAGTACTTTTTTTTATCAGAGGATGCATGTTTAGGACATAAAGCTTATGTCAATTTTTAGGAATTTGAACTCCCATAATAATTTTTTGGGTTTACTTTGTTCTTTTACAGTAATGGCCCAAACTTGTTCCAACCATTTTGTACATGCGGACACAAAGGGTTAATACTAGAGATGAGCGCCGAACCCCGTGTTTTGGTTTTGGTTCTAAACATTTTTCGTGTTTTGGTTTTGTAAAAAAAAAAATTCAATATTTTGCATTATATTTTGCATTATTAACACTAATAACATTCATTTTCACTCATTCCCAGTCAAATTGAACTACTGCCCAGCTCACAAGAAGAGGAAACATCATGATATGCAATAAAGCAGTTAGCATATTTTGAACGTCTCCCTCATGTTGCCTTCCCTCCATGTACAGACTTGGTACATGTTGAGACATTTAACAATCCTCTTAAATAGTACCATGAAGGGGACGAGTGCCCAGGTAACTCTCCCTAACATGTACAGACTTGGTACATGTTGAGACACTTAAAGATCCTATTAAATAGAACTGGGAGGGGAACGAGTGCCCAGGTCACCACCACCCCGCCCCCTTCCCATGTACAGACTTGGTACATGTCGAGACATTTAAAAATCCTTTTAAATATGACCATGAAGGGGACGAGTGCCCAGGTCACCCTCTCCTCCATGTACAGACTTGGTACATGTTGAGACATTTAAAGATCCTCTTACATAGGACCGTAAGAGGGATGAGGGCCCAGGTCACCCACCATCCATGTACAGACTTGGTACATGTTGCATGTTGAGACATTTAAAGATCCTCTTAAATAGGTCTATGAGGGGGACAAGTGCCTAGGTTGCCCCCCCCCTCCATGTACAGACTTGGTACATGTTGAGACATTTAAAGATCCTCTTAAATAGGACAGTGAACAACTTCTAGAGACAGTTCACCCGGTTAGTAGAGCGCTTGTCAGGGTCACTGTGACCTTCTATACTTCCCCTTTTTTCTTGGTACTGTTCAGTTCTGATTTTTGAAACCTTATTTTCATACAAATATAGTCTGCTTTTATTTAAATAATACATCTATGCAGCCTTTTAAGACCCAAGAAGTGGACCATGTGTTTATTTCGATAGGTATGAGTTATGTGTGGGGATGGTCAACCTTTGCAGATTTATGGATATTAATAGCTAATATTTCAAAAAGCTCACTTTAAGTATGTTGGTGTCCTTGATCTGTTAGTTTAAATGGGTTGGTCAGGAAAATATGTGTATTGCCTACTGACCTGGGACTGCATGTCTAAATGACAGATATTGTGTTGTTAAATAATCCTAGGCAGTTGTGTAGAGAATTCATACCTTTCAAATATTGCTGTACCTATTCTACAAAATTAGATGAGGGTATACTTTAGATATAGCCCCTTTATACATAAGGTTTAGATGTGTTTAATACCCTATCCCCTGAGACACTTGTTATAGAAATAATAGCTGTCATCTGTTTGGTTCCAACCCCACTGACAAATAACAAGATTGAAGGACTGCAATCACTGATTAGAATCAATAGCAAAATATATTTTTTCAAAGAAGCAAGGTGCCCAAGTACATGGCAGAAGGTATGCGTTAGAAAAGGAGCTTACAGCGTGCCTAATAGAGTATGATTTGAACTCAAACAATAATTTGTATAGATATCAAGTTGCACTTTTTAAAATAATGTGCCAAAGGATTACCAAAATTAATTAGTGCTAAATTCACATATAGATTGAATAAATTGATATTGATGATGATTTTTAGTGTACTATAAATTTGGTTGGAAAATGCTATATTAGATCTATTGTCAGCAAAATTGTCCACCACAGAATTGCAATATTCATAGATTGTGTAATATCAAATGGTTAAACTACAAATAAAATGTCTGCTGCTTAAATAAAAACAGAAACAAAGGAGAGGTCCGGCGCTCCACATAAACCCCCAATATGGCCACTGCACATTTTTCAAATGGCAGGAGTGTCTTAATATAGACCTCCTGAGTACACATATAGCAGATGGATAGGGACACACCTACAGGAGGTGCTTTGACGCTGGGCAGGTGAGCTTAACCCAATATAGCTATATTGTGAACTAACCTTTTTTTTATGTATGTGCTGACACATAGTGTTATATAATGTTTGTTTGGAGTGCCGGACCTTTCCTTTGTTCCTTGTAGTTACATAATGGTCACTTTGGTCCTTGGCTGCACCTCTCCATTTATATACACACTTGCACACATTTCATATATTTAATAAGAAGCACAGCCTTGTGCTTTCTTATTACTCTTAAAAAAAACAGAGTAGAAAAATTCATTTTTGTTTTTATATGTGACTGACCACTGTCCACTACTTGGACAATTGTATGCTGCTTGATTGCCTACCACACAGATTATATATGTGTAATGGCTTTTGAAATATTAGTCACTTTGTGCCCTGTACTACACTCACTGTGTGTGTGTACACTGCACCAAGTGTTCAGATCAAGACACCTTTTTTATTAAAAGTACAAAAGATAGCCCTAATAAGGGCTTTTGGTTTCTTTTACAACACAGAAGTATACACTACTACACTAGTGGATAAGTATATTATCAATAGGTCACTCTGTGTGAAGCTGGTAGAGCTACAGCACAGAACGTTATTAGACTTTCACCACCAATCTCCTATCTAAAATGGCTCTGAAATCACGAGGGAGTGTCTTATAAACCCTCAAAAACGTAGGAAGATCTGAGCCATGGCTTGGTTCGACTCGGAAACCCCAAAGTTCGAAAGTGTCGAATTTCACAGAATCCGAACCACTCATCTCGTTAATACACATTTTTCTTTATTATGACATACACATATTTGTGTACTAGTTTGAACTAGGTAAGTAGCTTTTGCATTAATTTATTTTTTGTTGTCCTTCTTCAAACTCATAGGGCCAGATTTAGTAAGCTGCGGGTTTCGAAAAGTGGTGATATTGGCCATAACAACCAATCAGATTCTAGCTGACAACTCTAGTATGTAATATGAAGTGAGAGCTAGAATCTGATTGGTTGCTATGGGCAACATCTTCACTTTTCCAAACCTGCAGCTTAGTAAATCTGGCCCTAATGTTTTAGTTATATGTTTATATATTTATTTGCAATGAATAAATCATATATGATTACATGCCAGCATTATTAGATCCAGGTGATTAATCTAATAGAACCTTAAATAAAATATTCTATTAAGTTCAGTATATATTTTTATATATTATAAGGGCACAGTCGCGTCCTTATAATAAGGTTGACTATAATAAACGGCATTCCCGCCACCGATTTTCGGTCAGAGGGGGTTATGTTATTTGTGGGGCTGTAGCTCAGAAAGTATTTGACGCATTAAGATAAAATTTTCACCAGTCCGTACAGAATCGTCTCCTTGTGCTGCATGCCAAAATTTTAAAATAATAAAAAAGGAATAAATTGGAAAAGGTTAAAGTCGAAAATGTTGCTGTTTTTTCCACTTCCTGTTTTAAAAGGTTACATTACATTGAAATATAATTGGGAAGGCAGAAAGGGTCTTTTCACTAGCTGTTTTGTTTTTGTTAGGGAGCTAATGTTCCAGGGGAGTGCCTTTGGGTGGTCAGATTACATTGTACATCACACATACACCCCTTACATTACACATCACACATACCCCCCCCCTTACACTACACACCACATACACCCCCTTACATTACACATCCCACATACTCCACTTACATTTTACATCACACATACTCCCCTTACAATATACATCACACATACCCCCCTTACATTACACATGACACATATCCCTATTACTTTACACATGACGCATACCCCCCTTACATTATACATGACACATACCCCCCCCTTACATTATACGTGACACATACCCCCCCTTATATTACATCTTAAACTACACACCACACAAACACCCTCTTACAATACACACCGCACATACACCCTCTTACAGTACACCCTGCACATACACCCCTTACACTACACCCTGCTCATACACCCCCTTACACTACACCCTGCAAATACACCGCCTTACATTACACTCCGAATATACACTCCCTTACACTACATCCGGAACATACACCTCCTTACATTTTGCCCCGCATGTACATCCCCTTACACTACACCACCTGGCATGGTACCCCGCAAATACACCCCCTTACATTACACATCATAACCACATATACACCCCGCACATACACCCACTTACACTACACCTCACACATACATCCCCGTACATTACACATTGTAGCCACACATACATCCCATTACACTACACCCCACACATACACCCCCTTTCACTACACCCCACACATACACACCCTTACTTTTCACATCAAAACACACATACACTCTTACACTACACCCTACACATACACCCCCCAAATACACCCCATACATATACCCCTTTACATTACCATTATAACACACATATACCATCCTACACTACACCCTACACGTACACTCCCTCACACTCCACTCCACAAATACTCCCCCTTACATTATACATCATAGCCCCACACTCTACCCCATGGGCATGAGCAATACAGCATTTACAGACGCTGCTGCCTATCTTACAGTGTGACACAGGGTGCACACAGCATGGACCAGACTGGATGAGACGCTGACACTGGAGAGTCAGCTAAGATTTATTTATTTATTTATCTATTTTTACTATTTACATTTTTTAATAACTTATATACACCCCTCCTACACACCACACATACACCCCCTTACACTACATGTGACACATACACCCCATTACTCTACACCCCACACAGGAACTGCACACTACCTTAAGTATTGTACTGAATTGTAAGTGTACTGTACTGTACAGTTTAAAAACCTATGCTATGTTGACTTCTAAGGTTAAAAACATAATTTTTAGCTATATAAAAAGCTATAAAACTCTATAGACAAAAACCTTGCAGTTTAATATGTCTGATTAAGGTTTCCTACATTTTACTAATTACTAATTTTAAGACCTTTGAAACGTCTGACACTCAAACTCCAAAAAGCAAAGAAAATCTGACATTAAGGCTGACGTGTTCCTTAAGCTATACAGATATGGTATACCATCACATCCTGTTGTTCGCTGCAGATTCAATCCTGTTGTTCGCTGCAGATTCAGCACTATCATGGAGTGAGATTGCTGTCAATCACAAAATGATGGAGCTGCTAATCAACAGAATCGTGGATTTGATTACCAGGGGGCAAGGAGACTGTGACACAAAGTTGGAAAGCTTTGAGGAAGCTGCCCCTTCTGTACCCATAGTGGTTGTAAACTGTCCAATTCACATAAGCAGAAGAGGCCTTGCACTGTCTTTTTTTTCAGAGCAGAGTGGGGGCATTAGGGTGGTAGCTGCATTACTAGGTCACTGCTGGACTCCATTATGGGGCCCTGCAATGCAAAGCTCCATCCATGAATTCACACATACCATCTATGCTACTAAAAGTCTGAGAAACTATTTTCAGAAAAGGTACTCCCGGTATGACTCCCACTAAGGACCTCATTCACTAAACGTGAATTTTTTGGCCAAATTCGCATCGCGGGGTATCGCGGGGCATCGCGGCGAATTTAATGCGATTATTTTGACTTTTGATCCAAATTCACTAAGCCGCGAAATGCATGGGAATTTTTAAAACTCAGGTGATGCGTTTTTTTTTTAATTTTTCATATTCGCAGCGAATTTTCTATTTTGTTTGCGGCGAATAGATTGAACTCCATGTTAAACTATAGAGTTTTTAATTATTTAGTTAAATTCGCTTGAACAAGCCTAAATTTGTTTGAATTTGAAGCAACTCACGTGACTATGGCGTGATCACGCAAGATTCTCAAATTCAAACTGGGTATACAGGGATGACTGCCTCAAGATAGAGGAGTCATGGCTTGACCCAGGGAAGCCGGCAAACACACTCACAATTTTCATATTAGCATCACAGACTACCTGAACATTCATTGAATGGGAATGATGTCTATTGACATACACATATGCACAACGTTTAGGTGGCCTCAGCGGTATGTGAGTGCAATCTATAGCACCCAGGACATTGGGAAATCCTGATAGATTGTAGAATGCCAGCTTATGAGCTCGCCATTGAGGGTCCTGACTGGGGAAGCAAATATAGGTCCTAGCCAGTTTCTTCAGTGCACCCAACACACTAGTTAAGTGCCTGGAGAAACTGGTCTGTGAGATCCCTAGCACTCT
>WWET01001755.1:298634-313845 GCA_011038615.1 Limnodynastes dumerilii | reverse complement strand
AATAATAATAATAATAATAATAATAATAATCATAATAATAATAATAATTTGCACCCATTGCATTGCAAAATGTTTTGTCCAGGTGCAAACTTGCAAAGCCTGCTATACACTGATAACATTAATCATTAAAATTGTTATTATGTTTTGTCACAAGAGTACATATGACTGCATTGTGTTTAATGTAATAATAATAATAATAATAATCATAATAATCATAATAATAATAATAATAATAATAATAATAATAATCATAATAATAATAATAATTTGCACCCTTTACATTGCAAAATGTTTTGTCCAGGTGCAAACTTGCAAAGCCTGCTATACACTGATAACATTAATCATTAAAATTGTTATTATGTTTTGTCACAAGAGTACATATGACTGCATTGCAAAGTGTTTAATGTGCTAAATGAAAGCAAGTGTTTTAGAATGAATCTATCATTAAAGGATTTTGAGATGTTTTGAGAGAGACATAATTAAAGTGTACTATATTAGGTTTATTAACAACACAGACATGATAAACGATTAACACACTTAAAATGTTGATGCATAGGATGTTACTTACAGTTGTGCTCAGTTAAATCTTTCCCAAAATATAGGACAAAATCTGCCATGCGTGGTGAGAAATTGCATGCATGTTGGGCCCACCTGCTGGGGAAAGTTGAATAGGACTTTCCATTGTTTACTTACAAAAGCAGCTACTGGCTTTCCGCAGAAATCAGACAATGAAGCTAATGTCGCCCATTCAATGTTCTACAGAAAGAGTGTATGACTCATCCTGTGAATTGAATGGGCAATGTCAGCTCCATTGTCTGATCTCTGATTTAGCTGCTGCTAAATGGTAAATAAACAACCATGATTTACGAATAGACTGCAATCTCGCTTCCCCACTATGTCGTGAAATGAGCATAATGGCAGTAAAAGCTTTATCTGAGCCATGCTATATCTTAGGAACTTCCCTTTTAAGTGTCCAACAGTAGTCACCCAACATAGTTGGATTCCCTTGATATTGCTTTACCATTATGTAAATGTCCTAGTAAATCTGTTTCCCTTGTTAATTTATGACTGCCCCAAAATTAACTGGAAAGAACTCCAGGGGAAAGATTTACTAAAGTCGATTTTTACAAAATCGCCATTGTTGTTCATTATTTTGTGGGGATTTGTAAGTCCCTGGATTTACTAAATTGCTGTGAAATCGCTGTGAAATCGCTGTTGATGTGTCGATTTTCAACTCCCCAATATTGAAATCGCTCTGACATTTTTCCCAGTTCACTACATACAAATCCCTGTATTTACTAAGGTGTGAATTTGCAAAATTGCTGTAGATGAGGCTTAAAATCATCACAGATAAAGAAGGTGCTTAATAATGGGGACTTTGTCCAAATCCCTGTTAATTGGTCAGAACCTAATGCTTCTGGGTATAAAAGTCCAAACAGAATGACATGCAGGTGCTTCTATTGAGTGGTGATTTAGAGATGGCTGGAGCAATGTGTTTTGTTGAGAGTGGATACTTACTGGGGATGGTGTCTTTATTAAGATCCAGAACCAGGCCTCAGGAGCAGGATGACCCCCAACATCACTAAGATCAGGTTCAGTGCAGACAGCACATACCACGTAATGTGCGTGTGTTTAGTCAGCGTTTGGACCTGAACTCCCTCTCTGATCAGGAGGTTGTTCAATTGTTTAGACTGAACCGCAATAACCTCTTGAACCTTTATGATCAGGTGAGTATGGATCTTGAGCCAAGAACAGCACGGTCTCATGCAGTATCTGGGCTGCACAAATTAATGTGCGTTCTCCATTTTCTTGCGCCTTGTTCTTTCTAATCAGTTAGTGGAAGAGTTTTGGGGATCTCACAGGTGACTTTTTCACGATATTTAACTGTTGTGTTACAGGGCCGTATGCAGAGCTCCGGCCGCAAATGCAAGTTTTCAGAAAAGTGCTACTGCGCAGTAATTTTGCGTAGATTATGTGACAAAATTACTGCGCATGCGCAGTAGCAATTTTCTGAAAACTCTGGCCGCAAATGCAATGCCCCACGCCTTAAACAAGGCGTACTTAGTGGTGTATCTGGTGTACTAACAGGAATGAAAGCAGATGTGTTATCATTAGACATTAATCCAGATATAGGTGTAGTCACCACATTTCCCACCATCCTTATTAAGTTGTCATTAATGGCTTCAAGATGATGCTCAATTTCAGACATAGTAGCAGATGTATGTCCCACATGCACGTTCAGCGCATCCATAGCTGTGCACAGCCTATTAATACCCAAATTCAAGATAGTGTTGCAGCATTGAAACCTTGAATCTATACAGTGCATAAAAATATTTTGCTTAACCATAAATCTACGTTGATTAAGTTCCATTCTTTGGAGCCTTTGATCCATTACAATTATGGGGTCAACAGAAGCAGAAGCTGTTGCATTACTTGAAGCTTTAGATACTAAAGCCTCCTCAGTTTCATCACATTGTGCCTCTGTAGACTCATCTTGCTCAAAGGAAAGTGTGACAACTCTTCTTCCATTTCTTCCCTTTCAGGATATTGTGAAGCAACTTGCTCCATTGGTGTCCCCGCAGATGCACCTTAACAGAGAAATACTGGTAAGTAAAAGCAGTAACGGTAAACATTGCGGATTGTGTCACAAATAAAAACAAGTGCTTGTTTGCTTAAATTGAGATGTTGTCCATAGCAACCTAATTTTTTTCATTGTAACTCTTAAGACATCTGCTGTATACTGCATAATATATTTTTATGGGTTGCTATTGTCAACATTTCTATTTTTATTACTTCTTGAATGTTTACATCTCTTACTATGGACTAATTTTTTGTATTTTTTTTTTATATTCACAGCTAAATTCTTAACATCTTCCTACCTTCCTGGTCTGCATGTGTTTGAGGACACTCTGCTGGATCTCCCTGGTCTGGATGAAGAACTGCAGCAGTATCACCCATCACCTCAGTCTGTGGGACGTTCTGAACAGCTGATGGACCTATTTAATTTAAATTAGTGATAATGGGCCGGATCCAGAACTACGTCCGTCTTCCATAGACGGACGTAGTTCAATAAACAGTAGCTACTGCGCATGCGTAGTAGCTATTGTACGTAATCGGTGTCATGTACATTTATCCATGAAATCAGTTCTTGGGGAAGCATATCTCGGACTTTCTCTTCATATCCATTATATTGAATATTTGGAGGAGGCCCTCCACTGGTTCCTGAAGCTGCTTTAGATGCCTTAGACAATTTATGTTTCACGAGACGTTTTATATCCGAGAATCTTTTTCTACAATTGTCCTCACTTCTTCGGAAGGGTCCAACTGCATTAACGGCATCTACTATATTCTGCCATAATCTGCACTTGATGTGGAAGGCTGTGTTTGCAGCTTCTTCACCGAGAGCTTTTCCATACACAGGGATGACAGCCTCCACTAGTGCACAATTTTCGGAATATGAAAAACGCATATTACGACCAGACTTTGTTCGGCCTTGACGACTATTCTGTGGTGGAGCTGAAGCACCATCCTCATCACCTGACATATTCCTATCTGCGGACGCAGCTCTGGACATAATGGCAAACACTATAAACCAAAGCAAAAACATGTAAATCAGACTACATGCTTTATATACACACACTTATAATTAGTGTTTTTTTGATTCAGATATATAAAGTGATATATTACTCATATAACATAGGTAACATATTTTGAACATTAAACGTGTCTGGATAGATACTCTGGATTTCTGATTTTTTAAACAAAATACTACATAGCAAAGTCTACATGGTGCAAACAGATTTGAACAATTTAGCTAATGCAAAAAATGATTAAAACTGCACTAATTGACGCTACAACAAGCACAGGCATAAAAAGATCATGATTATTACTAAGACACTACATGTATGCATGAAGACTTTTATATACTTATAATTTCGAAAATAATGATGTTTTTAAAGAATTAGGCCACAATATATTTGTCTGCAAACACACTTTTCATCCACCTCAGGCTGCAACCAAACGAACAGGTCACAAACAGGAAGTCATGTGCCTTTAAATAGTTACAAGTTGAACTCTTGTGATTTTTGGTAAACAGAGGCGATTTGTAATGCAAATCGTGGCATTTGGGGAAAAAAAACACATTCCTATACTTAACATAGCGATTTCACTAATTGACGTCATCTCTAGCGATTTTCAAATCGATACAAACACGACGGACATCGCCGTTGTTTCAGAAATCACTGCTTAAATTTGCACCTTAGTAAATCCAGGGATTTCAGCAACCAAATCGACGACTAAATATGGCCATGTGCAGCGATTTAATATGACGATTTAAAGTTGACTTTAGTAAATCTTGCCCCAGGTGTTAGTCCAAGAAGTAGATTTTCAGAGACATGTGACACCCCATGTCCATGTAAGACTTTAAGGGATAGTACACCAACTCTTTGTAGTTGTCTGCCTTATGGGCTCCTCAGAAGTTCTGCCAAATGTTCTTGAGAGCCTCTAATGCAGCTTTTTCATCAGCATTAAGCAAATCATGAAAGTGCCCACTGAGCATTAGTTCTCTTATGTAAGGAAATTCAAAGATCACCCTTTGAGCTTTGCCTCACTGCCCTTTCACTCAATTTCTGTTTTATTTAGGCAAAAGCATACCAACTCTGATCCAGTGTTTTGGTGTGGAGACAGATTGACTTTCTGTGGATCAACAAAGGGGCAATATTCTTCACTCCTAGGATTAGCAAAGTTTATTTTTGTCACTGCTTCTCAATATAATAATTTGTCTCTTTTTTGTTGTCCCACTCACAGAAAACAGTGGTATTTTGTACAACCAAATTGTAGTCCCAGCTGGAGTGAAATTACTTTTAAGTCACCACAGGCATGCCATTGGTGCCCTAAATATTTATTTTGTTTAGCAGGAGTTTCCTGCTCCCATGAGTTTCCTTCATGGCAGCAGCATGAGTTAGAAGTAATGGAGAGAATTTGTTGCTGTTATGGAGTAGCACATTTTTCAAGTTCACTTTAGAGGAATCGATGCATAGATCCTTTATTGTGCATAGGATGTTACTTACAGTTGTGCTCAGTTAAATCTTTCCCAAATAATAGGACAAATTTGCCATACATGGTGGGAAACTGCATGCATGCTGGACCCACCCCTTCTGGGGAAAGTTGAATAGGGCTTCATAAATCATTAAAACGTTGATTCCTTACAATTAGCAGCTATTGGCTTTCTACAGAGATCAGACAATGGAGCTAATGTCACCCATTCAATGTTCTACAGAAAGAGTATATAACTCATCTTGTGAATTGAATGGGTAATGTCTTATCCTGTAAATTGAATGGGCGATGGGTGATCCTCTACTTTGTATAGGACGTTACTTACAGTTGTGCTCAGTTAAATCTTTCCCAAAAAAATAGGACAAAATCTGCCATGCAGATTCTATAATAGTGCTTCTACAACAGAGTGGACATAATGTCAAAAGACAAGTTGATATTTAAAGGCAAAAAAAATCCTTAAAGTCACCATGCCTCTGTACACATATTTTAGTGTTATTGGAAAGTTGGAACATTGGGCCTGATCCAGAGGTACGCCGATGCGCTGTGCTTACTAAAGCACAGCATATCGGCGTTCACTTACCTTGACACTCCCCCTGTGCGGGCATATGGCCCCTTCCTTACGCCGGCTGAAGGCTACCCTAACTTCAGCCGGCGTAAGGAAGGGACTATATGCTCGCACAGGAGCGTATGGCCGCCTAGCTTGCCCTCCCACCCTCATTTAACTAGTTCCCCCCGCCCACCTACACTAACCTGTACGTAGGGACGCTGGGGGACGCTGCGGCGCTGCTACGGACGCCGGATCCAGGATCGGGCGTTGCCGTAACAACGCCGGGCAACATCTGCCCGGCGCATGCGCAGATCGGCTGAAAAGCCGATCTTACGCTTACGCCCGCCATCCTAGCGACGGCGGGCGTTCTTCTGGATCAGGCCCATTGTGCGGATGTAGGCACTATGGAAAGGGATAGAGTTGTGATATGAATGGGATGCGTGCGTTCCGGTACTAATGTGGGCACATTAGTGCATACAGTAGTCACATGGACTTCTGGACGCAGGGCTGTATTAGTGTGGCTAATAGGAGGTGCATGTGTAAGGGATTGCAGTACTAAAGCGAGCGTATTAGCTTGTGTGGCAAATGCGCTGGTACCCGGAGATGTGACTGATAATGCGTTACTTCGCAATAATTGAGATAGCATTTGTATTAATGCTGGCTCATCTTCCTTATCCCTACCTTCAATATTACCCATACACAATTCTTTCTCTAATACTGGATCCAATTTGGATATTTTTCTTACAGTATTATCACTCGGCTCCCCATTCACAGACATAAAAGAGTTAGCATTACTGAGACAAACAAGGTTAGAATTAGATTCATCCTTCCACTCGCCCATGTATGGCGGAGGGGGAGGAGGCACATGCATGAGAGAAGAGTGCGTGGGCTTTGCGTGTTCGAGAGTTGCTTACTCACGCACTGCGTACACATTTGCGGGCGCGTGTATAGGAGTGGTGTCATTTGTCTCACTTGCAGCTTTTTGCGCCAAATTTTCCCTTCAGGTTGCCATAATGACAGACAACTTGTGTATTTTTCACGTTTCTTCCGCAAATTTACTTTATAAATTGTAATCCACATCTCAAATTTTCTGTTACATTTGTCATTTTTGTCCAATCTTTGCAACACTTTGTAACAATAACACCATACTTCCTATTCATAATATACATGGCAGAATCAACTGACATTCCAACAGTACCCAAAAGCAACGTGCTCTCAAAAGCACTAATAAATCACGTAATAATCCTGACCAGCGCTCGAAGGCCGGTATTTCTTATTGTTGTGTTTACTTTGCAAAACTGAAGACACATCTGGTGCTGAAATTTTATACCCCCACTTCTTAATGTCCCCTTTACAATACAGCAGATGTAACTTTAAATTATGGCAATCTGAATGAAAAATTTGTGTGTACTCTTATGTGCTTGTTATGCAACATGAAGACAGCTTGCTGTAGGAAAAAACGCAACTTTGGAACGCAACTTGCGATCGACCGCAGAACCTTTCAATTTAAGCGTCCCCAAATTCACAGTTCAGTATCACCGCCGTCTATTAGCAGATAGCAATTGACTAACACAAATATAATACACAAAAAAAGTACTTTTAGAACTTATCCACTCTTTGTTAGTCACTCACAATCTGCGTACGTTCAGATAAGACTTCCGCTCTCAAGCCCCCAGCTGTGAGATTCTATTCTCACTTTAAAACACCAAAATATTAGTGTAATAACACGTGTTCCAAAGCACAAAAGATATATTACCAAAAATGAGCGTTAATACAAACAGTAATGCTTCCAGATACAGCAAGAATACCATCACTGACGTAAGTTTCTCCACAGAATCCTCTGTCGTCCAATGGGCAGGCACAGCTTTTATTACAATCATTATGAAAAGGTTGATGACGTCACTGCAATCTGATCTTCTGGCATCTGGTTGGTGGATTCCTCTGATCATCTTATGGATCCTTTGATGATTGGTCCTTGAAGGGTTTTGTTCTCTTAATAGCATCATTAACATATTACACAGGGTTTACTCAACTAAATGCAAAGGTCTAGATCATGCGGTCTTACACAAAGATATACAATATCACTAATCTATCTATACTTTATCATGCGATCGCATCTAATGCATGCAAGTTATAATTATATCACTGCTAATACAACATGAAATGCTACACTATAAATTTAAACACGACAATAATGCAATCATTACTATAATAGTTGAATAAGAAATCCTGTGAATAAAACATATCTTTAGTAACATAGAACACATTTTATAAAAACATACATGTTGCCTAATTCTGACTTTGGGCCTGGGAACATAGAAATATCATTGTGTATGCTGATGACCACGCACATGGTTCACACGTGCATGAATGTTTATGTGTGTCGTTATGTGAAAACGCACGTAGTTAAACATGGTTGCGTATTCACGCATTCATGGTGTGCGTCTGCACGTTTTCTGCCGCAAGTATTCTATTGTTTTTACTCGCACGCAAAGATTTTACTGTTGTTTTTGAAGGATCTTTATTTTATAGTTCTTTTTTTCTATTTTAATTTCAACATTGGCTTGTTGAGAAAGTTTAGCCTTTGTAAATTCATATTACACAATATATTGCTCTTAGAGATCAGTCAGCAATATTTCTACTTTAGGTTATATAAAAACAAGATTAAAGTAAGGGAACTAATCATTTCTGATTTCCCCTTGTTTGTTTTTGCATTCCATCCAAATGTGCTATACACATACTGAAATGAAATGAAGAGGGTGAGACTACTTATTACATTGTACACTATTGGCTCACCAAATCTAGACGTGCCTATCCAGACTTCCGTATCGCATACATTTTCTATCAGCTAGAGTCTGAAAAGTTCATGTATATTAACTCTCTATTGGATGTCTGTCCATGCAAGGGGAGCAAATGTATGGATGTGCGAATAGTGTGAATCTATTGTGGATCCCACACATCAGGGCCCTGATTCAGAGATTGAAAATAAGAACTTAAAGTTACACCTGGGCTAAACCATGTTGATTTCAGGGGAGTCAAATTTCATTTGTTGCAACAGTATTATAGTTAAAAGGTGATGTTTCCCAGCTCAAGTCTAATTAGCAGTTTAAAAGTGAAGCTGATCAGATATCTGTGTGCAATAAGTAAAAGCAAAGCATTCTCCCTGCATGCATAGAATAAAATTAACTTGACTCCCCCTGAAATCAACATGGTTTTGCCCTGGTGTAACTTTAAGTTCTTATTTTCAGCCTCTGAATCAAGCCCCAGTTACTCAAAAATCTGATCACTATAAATTCAGAACTGAGAATATGTACCAATAATTCTATTTGCTTAATCAATGAAATTTAACATGGTTGTAAGTTTATTAGAGATCAACATTTTGGGCCAGATTTTCTAAGCTGCAGGAAAGGAAAAATGGACATGTTGCCCATAGCTACCAATCAGATTCTAGCTCTCACTTTTCAGTTATATACTAGAAAATGTCAGCTAGAATCTGATTGGTTGCTGTAGGCAACATCTACACTTTTCCTATCTCGCAGCTTAGTAAATCTGGTCCTAGGAATTCCTTTTCAACTTTGTGGGAAGAAGTTAAAAAAAATGAAACTGTAAATCAGGGCTCGAAGTGAGGGGGTATACGGGGGTATGTCATACCGTCACTTCTCCCACAGATTTAATTGAAAAGCTATAAATCTCCATTCACTTCTATTATTTCTATTTTTTCATTCCGCCACTTCTAAATGTCTATACTGCCACTTTTAAATTTCCACTTTTACCACTGCTGTAAATATATTGTGTTATTGTCATAGTCCAATTAATATTCCTTAAGTTTTAGGATCCTGCTCTGTTTATGCTCTGTACATCTTCAATCACTGTGAGCTGCAAGGCACCTGTGCCCTGATTAAGGCTCGGATTCACACCACCAGCCGTATTGCTCATATGTCCGTATTTTACCAATATTTGCTTCTGCGCATGCGTAGTAACTTTTTAACTAATCTATGTATCGTTTAGTTACGTAGATTGCGTATATGCGGTCTTTGGGCCAGATCCAGAACAACGTCCCTCGGCAGAAATACGTCCGTCAGATGCCGATGGCAGTTACTACGCATGCGTAGTAACTATTTAACGTAATCTACGTAATGAAACGATACGTAGATTACGTAAAATAGTTACTACGCATGCGCAATAACTGTCATCGGCATCTGATGGACGTATTTCCGCCGAGGGACATTGTTCTGGATCTGGCCCTTTATCGGTAATATACAGATGTATGAGCAATACGTCTGGTGGTGTGAATCCGAGCCTTAGTTGTCAGTTCTGCTTGTGGTTTAGCCTGTGTGGAGCTGTTGCTTTTAATTAGCTTGTACTGTAGCTACGACGCATGTGTGCAACCTACGCTGATAGGATGACTAAAGTTTAAAAGGCATTTACCGACACAACACCCTAGCCAGTAATAGCATTACATGTTGTGCATGTCATTCTTTATCACTTAAGATCCCTAACCTTGACAAATACGCTGGGGACCCAAAGAAGTGTAGAAGCTTCCTGAATCAATGTGCTATAGTTTTTGAATTGTTGCCAAGAAACTTTTTGTCTGAGAAGGTCAAAGTTGCATTTATTATATCTCTTCTCACCATACAGTCTGGGAAAGAGATGACCCACTGTTGTATAATTGTACATCGTTTATAGACGGCTTCAAAAAGGTGCTTGAGGAGCCAGACTGGGTCTCTTCCACTGCTTTTAAGCTCCAAAATTGTTCCTCCACTGTGGGTCAGTATGCTGTCCAGTTTCGTACTTTAGCACCTGAGACAAAGTTGAACAATGAGGAGCTCACTGCAGCGTTCTGGCAAGGTCTGACAGACTGTATTACAGATGAGCTAATCTCCACTGATTTTTAAAGGTGGATGTCACTCACCAAGCTCAGCGCCGGTCTGGAAACTTGGCCCAATAAATAAATACAGTATCCACTTGGCACAATGAATAAATAAAGTAAACACATGGCACAATAAATAAATACAGTATCCACTTGGCACAATAAATAAATACAATATCCACTTGGCACAATAAATAAATACAGTATCCACTTGGCAAAATAGAGAAATACAGTATACACTTTCCCCGATCCAATATAATTTATAACACAAGCACCAGCATGCCCGTGGATGCCAGGGCATGCTGGCGCTTGGAGAACCACAAGCACCAGCACGCCCTGCCATCCAGGGCCCGCTGCACCATGTCAATGCCCCTAATATCAAATAATAAAATCAGTAGGGCTTCAGTCTTCTAAGCATTTAATCTGGGGGGGGAGGGTCTTGGCAAAATAAAAAAAACCTTTTGAGACGTCGCTACACATATCCTGCAAGCAGGACATCCCGTCGCTAATGACAGTTCAACTGTCATTGGGCCATATTTATAACCTTTCCTAGCATGGGAAATATTACGATATGGCAGTTGAACGCCGACTGCTGGCAAATGCCGGTAGTCTACATTTTAGAAAGCAAAAATGCAATAGCAACTTTCTATTTGCCAAGCATTCTAACAATGATACAGCCATTCAGCTGGCAGCTGTGTCATTGTCGCAATAGGGTCGGCCGGACCAACAACCACATCCCCTTACTCCTTATAAATATACACAATAGCAGTTGTAGCTTGTACTGAAGGATGTATTACATAAACAAAGCCTAAGGTACCAACAAAGGTTGAAGATAATTGTTATTTTTACCTGTAATTTTGAAAATTGACATCAATCAGAATTATTGGGTAATTATTAGCAAAAGAAACAGCCTTTCTCTCCCATTATCTTATTACATTGCCCTGTATTTTTTTGATTTTATTTTATTCTGAACTGCTCTCTGCATGAAATGATTCACATTCATTAACATGAACTTTGATAAATGCAGCAGTTACTAAGAAAACAGAGGAACATAATGTGAGAGAATTAGGAGATGTTGTATACATTAATTCCCAATGCTGGGAGGTGGTGGCAACAGCAGACAGTAGCAAGAATAAACAGCAATGATAAAATAGGTAATTATAAGCAGGATGTCGTCTGTTCAGTGTGGTTATTATTAGTTTTTATTTCATTGAGGATAAATGTGTAGATTTGAATTAATCTCATTATTTGTAATATTTAATATGCAAGTATTTCACATTTAAATAGAAAAAAAAATCACATTAAAAAATGATCTCCATTACGGTTTCCTAAAATAATCCTAACAAAATGTTTGAAGATTTTTAAATTGAATTGAGAAGATTAAAAGTTGCTGTTTCTTTTAACTTAGCAATTTTTATTGTTAATGCTAAGGCTAAAGTATCAAATATCCTTGATAATACAGCATTGTCTTCTCACACACAACTTTAACTAGAGTATAGAATTGCTTGACAACAATGAATAGCAACGCTTACACTATGCTCAGATACAACAAATGTGCATTGATACTGGAACTGGTGGCAGGAACACAGCCATGTTACTTTATGAGACTAAACTGGAAAGAATTTGGTAGTGTCATCACAGACATTGGATTCCCTGATACTGCATAAGGCAGGCCTGGACAACCAGTGGCTCTCCATATGTTGTAAAACTTCAACTCCCATTGAGCTTTCTCAGGAATTAGCCATGCCTATGCAGTTAAATCATAATGGGGCTTGTAGCTGAACAACACCATAGAGAATGTGTACATCAGGATTTGGAAATTTGTTTAGTTAATGATTTAGGGCCGGATTCACAACAACGTAATTTTTTACATACGTGCCTAATTTAACGATTCTAGCTATCATGCATGCGTAGTAACTATTTTAAGCTATCTACATAGCGTTTCATTACGTAGATTGCATACATGTGGTCTTTAAAGACCGCTTTTACACAATCTATGTAACGAAATGCTATGTGTAGTAGCTAGAATCGCAAAATTAGGTACGTATGTAAAAAAAATTACGTTGTTGTGAATCCAGCCCCTACTCTTTAAGAGTAAAATATTTTGTCTATATTTCAGTCCCTCATTAAAGCTTGTGGACTGGATCTTGACCTGCATGCGTTTACTGCATACACGAAGGTCAGGCAGTCTGCATAGAAGAGGGGAGTAAACTCCAATGTGACTCTACTCTTTTGTATGGACTTTAGGTGACTTACGTTGCCATAATCCCACCCCGACTGTATAATTGAAATGTTCCCCTCACCCACATTTGGAAGCTACGTAGGCCTGGAGTTCCGTTGCAGAACATCTGGCATATGCATACGCATTGCCAGTCAGACGTGCAAGCTCCGCATCAAGCGTGTTTAATTTGGCTGTCGTGCAGGGGTTTGGATCCGATCCTGTGTCTCCAACAACAGTAAAATTACCCACAGAAAAAAACGGAACCAGAAGAGTCCAAATTTAAAGAAAATATTAATGCAAAGTCACTTTAAAGTCAGGTCAAAATCTAAACCTATTATCGTGGGTGCATGATAAAATCTGTGATATAGATTCATGCAATGTGCTTCTGGTGTAGCATCACATTCAATTGAATCTGACCCTTAGTTTCATACATTTTTTATTAATATTGTTTATTTATATATATTTTTCCATTTTTACTTAATTTGTAATTAATATTATTGGCTATGGGTATTATCAATAAATGTTGTTAGTTAATAATATTAGAGAGTACACAACAAGTTGTAGCGGGAAATCACATGCACAGGCATAACCAAGAACTAGGTGTTCACTAGAGCCTCTGTTGCTGAGGACAGACTTGACTTCAGGTTCTCGGGAGGTCACATACCCTGTCTTAAGCACAAATCACAGAAACAGAAATTTTAGACAACAGTTAGGATCACATGCTAGAAGCAGCTACAGCCAGCTTGTAAAACAAGTATAATTTATTATTTATTTTATTTATTTTTACTAAATTATCTGTGATTATTGTTTCTCATATTTATTTCTGGTGATAATTAGAATAAAAATATGTAAGGATTACACCTATATTTATTGCATTTGCAGTGCAGTCTTGAATTTATTAATAGATCTGTCATTTTAAAAACCCATTCTTGTATCTGCACGATAGTACAATCTCTCAGCTTACACTTCTGCTTTTTTTAACTCATTTTTCTGTGTTTTTCTAAATATCTACTGTCACGACCCTGACCTCACCTGAGGCTTTCCTGACTTATCTGGGGCTCAAGGGGTTAATCACAACAGCCACCTGGTCTGTTCTACAATGCCCCTTCTCCCACCCCAAATATGACATATTACTAATGAACTGCGACCACCAAGACTATTCATAGGAGGTCTTAGGTTCTCCTTTACCCAAATCAAACACAGTTATGCTTTATTGGAATTATCATCAACTCAGAATGACCTCTTCTGTTACCATTCAGTAGCGTTTAATAACCAAGCTGGCCTGACACATGAATCCGTAAGAACACAGAGACATGAACTTATTAATTGATATTTAATATGATAATAATCACAATGCTTAGTTACAGAGAATAACAAATAGACATACAATATGCAAAACAGTTTCTTATAAAATAAAAGGTGAATAGGCAGAAAGCACTTACACACAAGAACCTTCAGGGTCGGGACAGACCGGAAATCAGGGACACCTCTTCCGTTTGAAAGTCCCATGAAGTGAACAACATTATGAATCTTTGTAACACTTTTTAAAGGCAAAACTGCTCCTCTCTAAGCAGCCCCCACCAAGTGACAGTTTGGGTCTGGAGAAACTCTTCTTCAGGAATCTGGCTTTTATGAACCCCCCTAATATACTTATCCATTTACGACAGGGCCATACACTGACCAGAGCCCTAGCTTGTTCTTGTTACATCCATTTGCCTCTCCTCGCGGTGCTCCCGCTCTGGCCGACGCACTGTCTTACCTTTTGATCCGGACACCGCTTCAGACCTCCGTCGCATGCCTCGGACTGTTCATATGTAAATTTTAAATGTACCCCAAAAGTACCGCCTGCGAATCAGTACGTAATTACCCGCTATGAAGCGAAAAATAGCACAAAGGCGAATATTCGTTCCAACTTACGAAAACCGTGTTTACTCGATAGAACAGGGTAACAACAAGGTACAGCTTCCAACAATAATCAACGCAACGCATCCGACCAGCAAGTTAGACGTCAGTTCAGTCGTCCCTCAGGAAAAGAAGAAGAGAAGAGAGAGAATGTCCCAGACAAAGTCCTTTTTAAGTCCATAGATAAAAGGGATCGCTGAACTCCCGCTTGATTGGAGAGATCTCAATCCTCTGGTGGTCCTTGGTCCCTCATTGGTCCTAGATCTTCCTTTGGTTCATCATTGGTCCTGGATCCTCCTTTGTTCTTCTCCCAGGGGGGTCGTTGTTACTTCCTTTACTCATACATTCAGATATTAATCTAAACTTTTGCACTGCGCAAACTATTGCCGCTAACATGCGGTCTTATCAGCGTCTAGCTAACAATATTGGTTATGATTTAAGCTACTCTATGACTATAAACATGACATACATAGTCCATTCCCACGCTGTTTTGTGGTCTTTCGCTGATTACTCTGGTTATGGAGATAAGACACAGTTTTAATAAACAGGAACATTTTCAGACATTAAATATTGTCAAACCCTATGTGTGTGTATGTTTATTAATGTGAGTCTTATA
>WWET01001755.1:278479-289773 GCA_011038615.1 Limnodynastes dumerilii | reverse complement strand
AAGGTTTTAAAAAGTACTTTACCAATAGTGGAAGAAAACTTTGCTAAACTAGGTAAACAGATAAGTTATGTAGTTATGAAGGTTTATTTTAAAATATTGTCAATTTTATTAGTTTATTATTATAGAGGATTTGTAACCAATGGTAATTTAGGAAACATTAAACCTGGATACACTTTAAATCCCAACATTCATATATAACTAAAACTGATAACAGGTTTCTTTTTTTTTTTTTTTAATATTGAAATTTAAATGCTTAAAAAGGAACCATAGAGGGCAATATTCACATTGACTATGTATATTTTACAATGCAGGTGGTAAATATTGTACAACAGGCACAATTTGAATGACAAATATTTAAAATAAATCTTACAACAATGCATTCAGAATGCAATACATATATAACTTTATAAAAAAAAGTATATGGCCTTCTGTGGAAATACAATTCTACCTGGATTGTACTATAATAAAATGTTTGTAATTGTTAACCTAGTCCTATACTATTATAAAACATTGTAAAACATTGTTGAACATTGTAAAACATTGTTCTTTTTTTTAGTTGTTAGGACCAAAACCTATAAAGGTGCAAATATATATTGCAATATTAGTTAATGAATACTTTACAATGAATGTTACAATTCTCTTTTGCACCAGCAGTTTCAACAGCATCAAGTCCACGCCATCAACTATCCAGTTCCAGATGAGAATATTTGTCTTTGGTCTGTCACTTAGAACAGCAGAGAGTTAATCCAATTCAACTCAAAGCAAATTAAACTCCCTGGGGTAGATCCTGAACTACGTGTGTGCGTACGTATTTTAGCGGTGCGTATTTTCGTACACGTAAGGTCAATACACTCCCCACGGCACACCCCTTGCACGGACGTATTTTCTCAAATTACGCGACCCAAACCCTACCTTAACTTTTTCGAACGTAACAGAATACGTCCGCTAACGGGCGTACAGACTACGCGAACGTACGCAGCTTAGCACGCCCATACTGTACACTTTAAATACCACCCCCCGCCTTCTTCACGTAAAACGCACGTATTGGTCACTAACGTAAATTTGGCACGCCCAAATTTATTTTTGTTGTAGGTGGGGGGGTGGGGGCCCAAGCTGATCTTTTGCACCTGGGCCCATGAACCTTTAGCTACGCCCCTGGTGGTAAGGCACAGAATCAGTATAGAACTGAACAACCGGTAAGTGCAGGTGGTATAGTACCAGTAGGGGGGGTGGGGGCCCAAGCTGATCTTTTGCACCTGGGCCCATGAACCTTTAGCTACGCCCCTGGTGGTAAGGCACAGAATCAGTATAGAACTGAACAACCGGTAAGTGCAGGTGGTATAGCACAGTACCAGTACAAGAATGGAGAACAGGTAAGTGCAGATGGTGTGGCACACAACTGCAGGTAAGTGACAGAGACAACCACAAATACCACACTCACACCAGGAACCAGTAGGGGAAGGGAAGAGATGGACCACAGGTACAAAGGAGAGGAATCCACACACGCAACAGCAAGAACTAGATCCAATAAGGAACACAGCAGGCAAGGCAGACACGAGGAAGCTATAACCGGCGCCCTCTGAATGAAGCATCAGGTATAAAAAGGATAGCGTGGCCAATAGAGGCAGCAGGGGAGCACACCAAGTGATCACATTGGCTGGACTCCAGGTTGCTAGGTGATGACCTGGACGCACAGCCCGGAAGAGCTGACGCGGCACATGACAGCGGAGGAAGCAGGAATCACACACGGCTATCATCTGCACATTGTGACAGCCTAACCTGCCCCCTGGAGACACGGGCTGGTGTCCAGATCCCATCCAGAAAGAAGGTGGGCAGCGGAAGTGTTTACATGCTGACGACATGTAACAACAAAACCAGAACAAAACAAAGCTTAAGGACCAAAAACAAAACATGAGGATTGCTGCTCATCTCTAATGTTGACAGTCTGTTTTTCAACATTAGCTAATCAGACTTAATAAAATCCTTAAACATTTTTTCTTAAATAAAATAGTAGCATGAGGTTTTTTAAACCTGCAATAACATGTATAAGTGTGGTTCTGGTATCAGCAAGCAGTGTGAGGGCTTCCACCCCATTGTAAGGATATCAGCACTAGGCTTTAATAGTCAGGGATGCTGGAAGTATAGAGAGAGGTTCCTGCAGTGTGGAGAGCCCCATTATGATTCTAGGGGGGCCAGACCAGCAAAATACAGGGCATACTTGCAGTATCGGGGTCCCAAACCATGCATGCGCGACTGCAGCATATTCTCTATACGACCCGCACTGTATCACCTCTATAGCATATTGAGAAATTGACAAATATTGGACTTGATCCATATTTGCAGCTAAGGTACAGATTTCGGCATTCAAAATTCCGAACACAGAAATGAAGTGATTTCCGTGGCCAGAACACTAGCTTAATTCCTGCGTACTCTATGTGCATGTGGAATGCTGAATTCTACGCAAGCCCTTACTGTACAAATGAAATGTCTAGCCCCCCCCCCCACACCATACATGTCTCATACACTTGGTACACTTGGCCAGGCCAGCTCCCTAAGCATCCACACTGTATATTCTCTATGAATTTTAACTAGCCGCATTCTCTATGAATTTTAACTAGCCTCACTTTAACCGAATCCGCAAATGAAAGCCATTCCTTCGCTAATTAAAATTCATAGAGAATCGAGAATATACGGGTCGTATAGAGAATATGCTGCGGTCGGGACCCCGATACTGCAAGTCTGCCAAATACAGCTTTGTTCCCCATTTCTTGGCACAACCAGTTCTAACATCAATAGTGTTATTGGGGAATTATTATTATTATAGACATATTTGAGATTAAAATTTCTCAAAATTATATGAGCAAAATGATATGTATATTAACACTTACTCGGATTAACAATGGTAGGTTGTAACTTTAGGCTAAAGTGCCACTTTAAAGCTATCATACACATATTGGGGTAGATCCAGAACTACGTACGCTAGTGTTTTATGCTAGCCGCTAGTGTAAAACCGCCCATTAGTACTTACTGCGCATGTGCGTGGCAGATGTTATGGCACGTAACTCAGAAAGTAAAGGCCAGTAACATATCTTCAGTGTAACTACATACGAAGGGGCTTGTCAGCCATACTACACCCGTAATTAAGCTTCGGAGGCGGGGTGAGGCATTTAAATCGTACAGTATGGGCGTGCTTAGCAGTGTAAGTACGTGCAGCCATTATGGCTGTCAGGAGTTACACATGGAAAAGTTAAGGTAGAGTTTGGATTGCGTAACATGGCTAAACTACGTACGACCGAAGGGAGTGCCAAGGGGAGTGCATTGTAAATACGGTAGCGTTAGTACGCTACGCTAGGAAACATATTTGAAATATAGCTCTGGATCTGGGCCATTGTACTTTGCATTAAGATGAAGTCCAAACTTTTTAAAATTCTTGTTCTGCAGACATAGGGCCGGATCCAGACCTACGGGCACCTTACGGGCACCCAAGGTCATTACGGGCGCCATTGTAGCGGGGAATGCACACCTGTCCTACAGTTGCTAGGAGTGGCATCTCCGGTGGTGTGTTCTGGTCCTCGGCCTCTTCTGTACTTGACATGCGGACAGGCTCCTGCTTCTTCTTCCGTGGCGCTCCTAGAAACACTAGAGCCCCTAGTGTAACTGACGTCATCATTAATATTAAAGGCTGCCCCCTGGCAACCGAATGGTCATTAGGAGCGCCACGGAAGAAGAAGCAGGAGCCTGTCCGCATGTCAAGTACAGAAGAGGCCGAGAAGCAGAACACACCACCGGAGACACCACTTCTAGCAACCGGAGGACAGTCTACAATCAACTGGAGAAGATTCAACTCATCAAGCAACTCTTCCCAAGAATGATGACAGCAAACGGTGAGTGTCAAAAATTTTTATTCTTTTTCTACACCACATTATACATTCAGATACATTTAGTAAGTGCACACATTAGGGGGCATTATTAGTCAGGAAAAATGTTTATTTTACACACACACTTATAGTAATGTATAACTGTATGTTTTGTGCAGACTAATTTTTTTTTACACGCACCACATGCAGCGCAGCATGTTTTGAAGTCTTAACATGCTGACGCTGATATTACTACAAGGCTAAGCAATGCTTAGCCTTGTAGTTCTATCAGCACAGCATGGCTAAGGCTTTCAAGCATGCTGCGCTTGGATTTTACACACAGAAAAACACGTCAAATAGATTGACATGTGTTTTTCAGGATCTGTGTGAGGAGTTTTCACTGAAAGCGCCCAACACAGCCTGTGAGTTTGTTTTCAGTGATTTGCCGGCGAGCAAATCGCCTTCAGTGATTCCGTTGATCTGTATGTTTTCACTGCCAAACATCTGGACGACTTTTGTTTGGCGAGTTGAATTTGCTAAAGGCAAAAGTCACAGGACTTTGCCTTTAGTGAATACGGTGATGGCCAAATCGCCTCCAAACTCACGTGAGTTGAGTCGATGTGGCCAAAATGATCTTTAGTAAATATACCCCTAAGAACAACGTATACTATAATATATATGGGGTATATAAGGGTCTAGAAATGTCATGCTATATACAGATATATACATAAATATGTGTATAAATACTTACATACATATAGTACATACATAGGGCCTGATTCAGTTAGGTTCACGGTCTGCGATAGACGGGAAAAAGTTTGCGATGCGCTTTTTCCCATCTATTACGGTAGCTGATTTTTATTTGCACTTCTATAAAGTGGGAATAAAAATCAGAAAAAAAAATTAGCACAATTAGCTTTGCATCGCGAAATACGTGGGAGCAAAAATAATTGAATCTAAGTATAACCCCTACATATATTATAGTGTGCCTTTCCCAGAAACCCTAATATACCCCACATGTACTTTTTATAGGGTGCCATCTCTAAACCCCTAATATACCCCACATGTATTACATGTGGGGTATATTAAGGTGTCTAGACATGGCACACTATATAAAGTACCGGTACATGTGGGGTATATTATCAGTCTGGGAATGGAACATGCTATAATATATGTGGGGTATTTTAGTGGTATATGTGGATTATATTAGAGGTCTGGGAATGGCATACTATATACTGTATATAGTGTGCCATTCCCAATCCATAATATAAACAACATATATTTATTATAGTATGTGCCTAGTTCAGTCCACTAATATATCCCACAAGCATTAAAAACCCAATTTTTATTTAAAAAAAAACAACAACTGTGTTTGCCCCTGTTCTCCGCAGAGCACCCCATGCAACGTCATAACGTTACGCCGTCACTCGCACTCTCGTGCTCCATGTGACCCAAAGTGACTGCGTAAAGAGAAGGTCACAGCAGCAGATTAACAGAGCACTACATTTTCTCCTCTTGCAAGATGAGTGCAGGTAAGTCTGTTTTCTTTTACAGTTTCTTAGTCATTTTTTCCCTTTCATTTTGTTTATTATATTCCTGCCAGGGAGAGAGGCATCTGCAGCACCCTCCCTGATGTTTTAATATCTGCTTAAACTTAAAAACTCCAGCAATTGTGTAATTACAACAAATAATATAGTAAAAATAGTCACCAATATTGTAATAGCCTATTAAAATATTGGTACCTATTTTTTTTTATATTATATTATTCCCACATAGTTATTACACAAATAATAGACCTATACAGAGAAAACAGGTAAATCATGGGGAGGACCTCAAAGCATATTTTTGCACCTGGGCCCATGGCCTGTTAGTTCCGCCTCTGTAGTGTACATAATTATAATAACAAACTATAATATAGGTGTCCTGAACAATGTCCATACTCCTTTGATTGCATGGCTACCCAAGTACACAGTAATGACCCTGAAATGAACAGTCACCGATTGTAAAAGTCCAATTGCAACATTGACATATCACACAAGATTACGGTATTGATTTTGGGCTCTTTATCTTACTTGCTATTCTGTATAGACAATGAGATTTGTTACACAAAATGATTTCATACAAGCGTTTTAAGAAAAAAAAAAGGTACAGAATACTAACTGCATCTAGTACATTACATGCTGCATGTCATTGTTTTTGAAACAGCTCAATTTAAGTGCCATTGAGTCAGTTATTTAATTTCCAGTATTATATTGCAGAGGATCAGTGTAAGTACTGTACATAAATGTAAATACAAGGACATAGGGCCTGATCCAGAGCTACGAAATTGCTGTCCGACGGGCGAGCGTACGACGGTTTTTTGCGTATTTTCTTACGAAAATTCGCACTGCGCATGCCCAGTATGACAGGTTCCGGTCGCCCGCGCGTCATGAGCGAATAGCGGGCGTATCGTTAGCGTATTTTTCGCTCGCCGGGCGTATTTTTTTTACGATGGTCGGCTGGGCGCCCGTTTTACTACAGGGAGGCGGGGATAGCCATTTAAATTGTACAGTATGGGCGTGCTAAGCGTATTTTCTCAGCGTATTCTATGCGAATTTTCGTACGGCCGACGGTCGTACCCAGTGTAGGGTATAGCCGCCGTAAGCAGGGACTTTACTATGGGAGTGCTAGGGGCGTGTAGGTTGATACGACGAGCGTAATTTCGCATACGCCCGTCGTTGCGAATTTTCGTAGCGCTGGATCAGGCCCATAGTTATTAAATATATAAGTCCTTCTACTCAAGCTTTGACCATGACACTAGTGCCCCAATAACGTATTTATTCATTAACATCAGCAAGTATATATAACAATCTATACCTGTCACCATACACAGGTCTGACACTTCTTTATAGAACCAATATTCCTTTTTATAAAGCTTATCAGTGTATTTACAATAGCATACATGTACCAGAAATGCTCTCATTAATCTCTAATTGCAACAGCCTTGGGATGCCAGAACTGAAAACCTTAAAGAGTGTGAAATATATTGTATGGAAATAACAATGTCATTACACTGTTTCAGGGGCAAACATGCCAGAGCAAAAAGGCATCACAGAGAGGAGGTGGGATGCTGTGCAGCCTTTATCTGCCAGGGCTCAGGAAAGGGAGGAATGAGACTTACTTGCATTCGCAGCTGGAACACAAGGGAGGTCGGGATAGGCAGGTTTATTCAGCAGCTGTGAGTGAGGCATGGTAGTAGCTGGATATGTCCTCCTTAAGGTTTACACTGGCAGGTGGATCTCTCCTTTAATTATACTGGTCAGCATATTTTTATATGCACACCCAGCTATTGCGTATAACTTTGGTCCATTGGTCTTGTGCCCATACATAGTTTAGTTTTCTTTGATATCGCTTTGTTTGAAATAAAAACATCTTGTGTAGCACAGGAGATTCAATTTTAAGAAATATCTGCTTGTTGTTTTTGTGTACATACTATACAATAGTAGGGCAGACCACCATCAACATCATAACTCTTTAGTGTATACTCAGCTTTACACTTTAGAAATTATTTGTAGAGACCCAAGTGCCCAAACGATGTATCATTCTGCAAACAACCTCACTCTGGACCGGATCTAGAATTAAATATGTTTATATTTCTCCTGTGGAAAACATCTGCATTACAATACTGCACATGCATATAGTACAGGCTTCACGCATGGATGGAAGCTTTTCTGATAACAGGGAATGTACACATGGTGGGATGCACAGCAAGGGCTTGGTCAAGTCCTAACAGACGATCCTTAATTACACATGGGCCTCATTTTATGTGGGGCCAGAGCATAAAAGTTAAGGCAAGGAACTCCACTGTCTCTGTAGAGTTGTTACAATCGGCCCTCTGGTCTAAAGTAGTTACTGTTACGATACACCGGAATTACCTTAGTCAAAAACCAGTGTAATCGTGAGGTAGAGGAGGTAAAGGTAGTGTTACGGCATACCGAAATTACCTAGGTCAAGAACCGGTGTAATCGTGAGGTAGAGGAGGTAAAGGTAGTGTTACAGCATACCGGAATTACCTGGATCAAGAACCGGTGTGGCCGAGAGACAGAAGAGGAAAGGTTGCGGAGTCGACTACGGGAACTTTGCCACCAGGTGGTATTCACCAGGGCCCCTGATGGTGGGGATGGAATTGGCTGCGCCCCAGTGACAGGTCGTGCTCTGTTGAATCAGACTTGTGGAAGAACAAAAAGGAAACAAGAGGAGAACATTCGTAAGAGAAAGAGGGAGAAGAAGAGTAAGCGGGATACAGACCAGATCGGAAGAGACTGACCTGAAACAGACTACAAGAGACACTGAACCAAGGAGGATGGACAAAAGGTGAGTCACGGGACCGGACGAGATGAATCAGGGCTTGCATGCACACACTCATACGGCGGGACCTCCAAAAAGGTAACACAAACAAACGCTCCAGGGAAGATAAGGTAAACTGGGTAGGTGGGCACAGTAAGGTGGGAGAACCCAACAGGAGGTAAACAAGGCAAGGACTGAGTAAGGTAAGTGGTCAGACAATGGTCAGTTCACTAGGCAAAGCACTAGGCACACAAGAAAAATAGCAGGTCACAGACTGGCAAAGACAGAGCTATAGCCGGCAGAGAGGTGAGGGGAGACTGAACTTAAATAGAGGCAGCTAGCCCCTGATAGGCTAAGCTGTCCAGAGAGTGTAGTGATTGGATGACTGCTGGGGAGAAGCTGAGAGCTGTGCCTGGGACTGATGCGTGCGCCCGCACCAATGCGCTTTAACGCTACATGTGGGGCTTGTTTACATGCTGCACGTGGCATGTACTGGAGAGGAGGAGTAGATTGGAGACCGAAGAAGGACAGATGCAGGCAGCGGGCAGCAGACAAGAGGTAAGGGGAAGAGAGAGCAGGCTCCCGGCGGTGATTGACAGCGGGGGACGTAGAGAGAGTTCTAAGAGTGAGGGCTGGCACTTCCTGATAGAGGGCAGAGGGAACAGGATCCTGGCAGACTCTAACAGTTACATGTTATTCAGCTGCAGTGTTATTCAGTGCAATTCCTATATTTATAGTAAGTGGTCTATAGAAACAGTAGTCTTTAGCGCCATGTCCTATCTTCATTTCTGGGTTACAGTATTTCACAATCTATATAGAGATATATTCCTTTTTTTTAAATATCTTCATGCTAGATGAGCATCAAAATGAGTGACTATGCGTGATGCCCACTAAGGTGCACACAGCCAATAATACAAGACCCTAATTCATAAGAGGACTTTCTGTGGTACAAAAGCTGTTTATTGTTTTTTTCTGACACCCAAAAACATTACCATCTTACCCGCATAACATTGTCGGACTACTTCAGAGATAAAAAAATTCCCTGTGGTTTTCGGATGAAGCAAATGCCTACCATATGCCGATATAACCAAGATTTTTGCAGGCGATGGGTCACCATTTTGAATAAATGCAGTTTGGACTTATTGTTATTAGTCATAGAGGATTCTGCCAGAGAATTGAATAAAGCACGGAATAATATTGATCAATTTGAAGTATTACATAAAGACACCTTGCTGGTAGATAAAGACCAAGACTGATATTTAACGTTAAATACCACAGTGGACAAATTTAAATCTGATGTTATAAAAAAGATAAACTAGGTACTGTTAATAAAGATTATGATGAAAACAGAGTTTACACCTGACTGTCAGGGACAGTACCACAACAGTTAAGATGTTCATACAGACTAATCCGCACCAAAAATTCATCAGCTGACTCATCTGGAGCTGAATCTTCAGCTAATTCAGATCAAGAACCAACAACTTCTGAACAAACACGTTTTTTAGCCAAACCCCCCTCTGGCAAGGGCACTTCCAGAACTACAGGAGGTCAAAGTGATACCCTTTCTGACGAGGGGGATACAATCGGTGGCAGGATTTTCAATTTATCCCACAAATCTTTATCTATTGTAGAGATTTTGGTTTTGAATAAGGGATTGTCTTTTGTTCCTTCTATTGCACATAATACTTTTGATTGGAAGGTAGATCATCATCGCCTCACTCGACAAATTAAAAGAATTGAATTATTTCAAGACAAGCTTCCATCTAATGAGGAATCTATCAGAAGATACAAGCATTACAATCCGTCCCGCCGACAAAGACGGAGGAATTGTTTTGCAAAACATTTCAGTAGTGGATTTTCTTTCTTTTAAATCACTTAAGGTTCACATCCTTTATACTATTCCGAAAATTCATAAATATGTAAATAACCCACCTGGCCATCCCATTATCTCAGCCAGGGATTCTTTATTTCATCCTACTGCTGTTATTTTAGACACCTTTCTTTAACCCTGCATTCAATCCTTGTCAACTTTCATCAGAGACACTAGTGATTTATTAAGTCGCAAACATTACCCCCCTTGTCTACTCCTTTGATTTTATGTACAGTAGATGTGTGTAATTTATACACGAGTATCCCACACGAGTTTAGGTTACGGGCTGTGGAAGAATTTATACAAGACAATGAAATATACCAAGGTCCATCAGTAGGATTGTTCATTCAACTGCTAAAAATTACTTTAACTAAGAATTATTTTCCTTTTAACAATTAATTTTTCTTACAGTGTGCTGTGCAATGGGGTCCCCGGTGGCCCCCTCATTCACCAACGCATATATGTACAAAGTTAAACAGGAATTATTTTTGTTGAATCCCCTGTGCAGGAACAAATTGTTTTTCCACATGCGATATATTGATCACCTGCTTATACTATGGCATGGATCTGAACAGGAATTTGAACAAATGATGCTGCAGGTAAATACAATGCATCCTTATATTAAGTTTACATATTCTATGGATACAGAACAAATCAATTATTAGGATGTCATGCTCATATTGGTTGATGGAACACTCCAAACTTTAATTTATAATAAGAATACTGATCGGAAAACTCTACTTTTTTCCTCCAGTGATCATCCCAGACCCTAAAAGAGGGTCGCTTCACAGGTGTAGGTAAGTTTTGCGCGTGTTTTGTGATCATTACCCTGATGAAAGTTGTTACACGCAACTGAAACGTTGGTGAATCAATAAAGGAACAAATATTCTTGAGAAGACTGTGAGTGCCACTTTTTCAGCTGCTTTACAAATCCTTATGTGGTGAGCACCTCAGCACGCTGTTGGAATTTATTTGGGAGTGCAGACTTTTGGAGATATGTGATAAGCCGTTCGCCACTTACAAGGCTTCTCTGTTGAACGGTCCTAACTCTAATCTTGTTGTGTTTTTTGTGCAAATTCCCCTTGCCTTGTGCACCTGCACTTTAGAAACTGATTTGTAGCGGCCTCCATTTTGGATGTGTGTTTTAAAGTCTGTCTGGGATTTGCAGCTGAGAGGGGGTGTGGTCTCAGAGTGGCAGTTTAGGAGACCTGGGAATCTCCATGTGAGGTGAGCTCTTGGTT
>WWET01001755.1:252379-272494 GCA_011038615.1 Limnodynastes dumerilii | reverse complement strand
GTTTTAATGGTCGCGATCGGCACAAAAACATAAAATCGCATCTCTAGAGATGCGAATTTATGTCTTGTGAATTCAATGCGATTTCACCGCGAATCGGTGAAATCGCATTTAGTGAATTAGAAACATCCTATGTTTCTAATTGAAAAAGTCGGGACCGCGACTTGCGGACCCGCGAATAAAAAATTACTAAATTCACGTGATTTTTTGCTTAGTGAATCGCCTTTGGCGAATTTTAAGCTAAAAATCACGTGAATTTTAGCAATTCGAGCTTAGTGAATGAGGCCCCTAGAGTGGGTACCTAGAGACGTAAAAGGGGGAGACAGAGACAACAGACTGATGCAACGTGAATCTTTCTTGATCATTACTTTAGATACTTTGGTACCGCGCGGTGAGTTTTGAACTCTTTTTTTTATCGTTTTTTATAGTTTTCTAATTGTATTTTAAATGTCTGTAGTTATTTGTATCCCAAAATTTTTAATTCAGTGGGAAATAAGTAATTCCCTAATATTTATTTATTTATTTTAATGTTTGATACTACTATACACATCCCCATTTTCGATTAATGTCAATCCATAAATGTTACTAGGGAGTTATCAGTGATTACATTGACTATGTATAGATCATGTTTTGTGTGTATCTTTCCCTTTAAATTTCAGTCTTTTAGCAGATCCGCTGTATATTTGCTTCTTCGTGTCAGTATTATATATGCTGACCTATGCCAATTTGACAAATACTGTAACTTGGTAATTAGAGCTACTGTCCTTTTAAATAATTCTTGTGTTTGACCTTGGTAAACACCCCCGTTATAGGGGTATATATTTTCCTACCTGAGAGGACTCCTCTAACCCCTGATGTAGTCATCTAATGAGGAAAGCGTAGGGGTGGAGTCATCTGACGATCCAACTTGGTCTTGATCTTTACAACGAAAGTGAGACCGGGACTAAGCGTGCATCACTGTATATATAATTAACCAAAGCAAAAAAAAAAATCAACCCCCAATCTTTTCTTTCATTAAAAAAATCCACAATTAATTTAACCTTCCATTAGTACTTCTCACACATTAACAGCACACAAGCTAATGAATGTCTCTGTGCAGGTATGTCAGGTGAGCCTTACAGCTGCATAAGTGTCATTTAGCATATGTAAAAAGCTTCAAAGTCAAATCTGATTTTAAATACTGCAAAGTTCATTGCCATTTTTCCTTATACTTATCACTCTATTTTTGTACATGTGGTCCATAACGACTCAACAGTAGTGGCTTTTTTTAGGTGCAAGTGTAGACCTGAGTAATGCCATGTTGAATTGCTAGGGGGGGGGGGCAAATAAACATTGTGAATGCAGAATTAGAATTGAGAGGTGAAGTTTCTTATCTCAACTCTATTTTCTAGATTAAACATTAAGTTCTGCAGTATTTGAGTTCTATGTGCAAAAGTGAAATATTTTCTCTGCATGCAAAAGATTTAAACTTTATAATCACCCCTTATTTGCATAATGGTTTAGCCGAGCTGTACACTTGCACCTGTTTTACCCTTACTCCCAAACTCTGAATCAGCCCCTTAGTCTACATATGTCAATACCATGTTCAGGCCTCTAGTTTGCACTTGTTTCTAAAATCATTTTCACCAATACACTCAGTGCCGGATTAATGCCTGTGGAGGCCCCTAGGCAGCTGAGAACTTGGGGTACTTCTTTAAAAATTATCACCTAATACGTTTTTAATTTTACCAACGCATAAATTGAATTAACAATATTTTCTCTAATGAGTATTATATATAGCATTAATTAAGTTAGTTATTTTTTTTCTATCTTTTGGAAAGAATTTAAGAAGCTTGGGGTAGATCCAGAACTCCGCTTTCAATCCGTTTACTAGCATAGCATATTTATACGTGCGTACCTTCTATACACTCCCCTAGGCACACCCCTTGAATGTATGTACTTCGAGCAACTTCCGCTTTTCAAACCCTACCTTAACTTTTGCCTGCGTAACTGCTATCATCCGCACACGTACGGATGGTCAACACGGACTTACGCAGCTGAGCACGCCCATACTGTACACTTTAAATGAAAACCACCGCCTACATTGCATAATTTAGGCGTACTTTTGGCTCAACGTAAAATTGGAACGCCCACACGTACGAATTTACACAACTAATACGTGAATGGCCCATACGCTCAGAGTTACGTTATGTTACATAGCGTATTATCTGTCGTGCGCATGCGCAGTGCATACAAAATCATGATTTTACGTGTCCACCAGGCGTAAATTCGCACAGAAGCGTTGTTCTGGATCTTGGTACTTGATTGTTATTTTCTTTCAAGATTAAATCAATATTACTTTGATCCATTGTCATAGACCCCTGAAAGGCCTATTTGGTAATCCAGCACTGAATAAACTGCATAAGTTCCTAAAAGATTTAGTAGCAATACTCTGTAGACATTACACAAAAATGCTTAGCCAATCAAAACTTCATAACAGATAATGACATGACCAAGGCCCAATCCAAGAAGATAATGCCTGATCAGGCCATAATTGTCAGGCATTCTTCTTGGCCAATGTTCCGTCCTCACTACATGTCTCCCTGTGGCCTATGTGTGTAGCTTGACATGCAGCTAAACATCTTTGCCTTCCAATAAAACAACAAGGTAAGCGGGTATCTGAAGCATTGATGTGTTTAGGATAATTGGGTTATGGCATGGCCATAGAGTGAGAGAGAGTATGATTTGAAATAAAGGTTGTGTGGTAAAACTGGAAAATGAACAGACATATTATGCAGGGGCGGGGAAGACTACTGACAAAATGATCCGCGTCTGGACGGATGCAGATCAATGCGTAAAAATTAAGTGTCCAGAACTTCTACTGATAGAAGGGAGTGATGGGGGCGTACACTCCCCTCTACCTTGCGTAATTTTTAGAGCCCTGAATATATGTAAAGCAAGCAGAAACCTGGATCCAGCCCATTGAATTCACACAAAAACACCCAGATCTAAACTAGAGACACAAAAAAAACATATTAATTGTAGAGATGAGCACTGACCCCAGTGTTTTGGTTTTGTTTTTGGATTTGTATTCACTTTTGTGTTTTGGTTTTGATTCTGTATTTTATTTTAAATTGCAAAAAAATTCTAAAATTAAGTAATTTTTATGTATTTTTGCTCCTAAAGCATTATTAAAAAGAATATCATTCAATTCCAGTCATTCCTAGTCCAATTATACCACCTCACAGCTCACAAGATTGAAGTTGGTTGGTGCATGCTACCATATATTGTCTAGTATCCCACTCTCAACTTTGTGACATTTGTCAAATGTATTCTCATGTATTACTATTGTTATATAACATATGAAAGGACAATATCTATGGTCCCTTCCACAGTAAATATTTATATAAATTCTATAGTTTGTAAAATGTTTTGAAAAAACAATTTTATAAATAAAGAGGAAAAAGTGTGAACAGAACTTGCAGGGTGAGGAAGAGGAAGAGGTACTATAGTTAGCCCACATAGTATCTCCGCACATTGTACCACCTGCCACCCATACAAGTGCTAAGAGCCATTAACACAGAAAAGTGGAGGCAAAACATATTTGTACCTGTTTGCAGGGCCCTTCTATCTCTCTGTCTCACATACACACATTTCAATGCAGTCCCCTGGAGTCTGGCGCACTAAGCTGCAGCCTAGTCACCCTATTGGCTGATCACCCCTGCCTATGTGCATGACTATAGGAACCTCTGTCTGTGTGTGACATTGATGGATACATGGACCCCTCATACTGTCACTTCATGTAAAACATTTTGGAAACTTGCGCCCTTGTTATGGTAATTGTCCTATAGTGGGAATCCTCTTCTATGTCTGTCTAGCCAACAAGCCAATGAAGCCATGCCCCTTTTCATGGGACCTGAGAAGTCACGCCTCCTTTTGAAGTTAATTTTTTTCCTTTCTTTTTATTAAATATTCATTTTGAGGTTTTTCTGGGCTACCAGAATCCCCCCATGAGTGAACCACTGGGTCTCTGACAGTCTAGCTGTGATCTTTCTTACCTTGTGTGTAGCTCCAGCAATGGCATTTGAGGACTGTTTCTTCAGTAGGGCTGCAGGGGAGCTGCTATATGGGTGTAGCTATATAGAGTGGATTGGATTAAAGGTGAGTGCAGGGGGATTGTTACCCCATAGCAGCTGCACCCCTAGCATCCACTATAGTTGCACCCCTGATGTCACTCAACCCAGGGATTATGTTCAGTTTCTCCACTCAGCTCAATAAAGTTGTAGTTATTTAACAAAAAAAAATTCTCCACAAGCCTGCCTCTATGTTCAGCCCTCTGTGAATGGCTGATCACAGTCATGTGATACTTCCTGTCAGAGACACAAGAGACGCAATGTAGAGGGATCGTCAGAATGAGGAGGACCCTGATGGTAGAGCGGTCACTAGGATAATGTCTGTATGGTATGGCTGTCACAAACATTAATATATAGGCCCTCAGCCTCCAACTAACTCAAAAATCCTGCTTAACTGTCTCTCTTTCTACTTAGCCTCGCGCCAGTCCTCGAAACTTCCAGAGTCTCCGCGTGCCTTCTTCTTTCCCGCGTCCCTATCAGCTGCTAATCACTTAGCAATCTGCTGCATCACATAATCCCATCCATCCACCAGATGGCACCCAAGTGAATAATAGGGATCTCTGTAATAGGGTATTACACTAGTGCTTTTTTTTTGTCATAGAACGCACCTTTTTTTCGTTGGATTTTCCAAGTTTTAAAAGTTTTGACGGCAAAATAATTAAAACGGTGCATGCGGGTTGCTTGTGTGTCGAGTCCAATGCATGCGTGCTTTGCATGGTTGTGATGGCACTGCTTCTCTTGTGATTGGTCACGCGTGAGTTGATGTGAGTTCCGGCACCTTTTTTCTTACGAAAAAGCACTGGTCTGTATTGTTTGGCAGTTTTTAGGATGAAATTGTATAGTGGAGACTAGGAGGCTGTTTGCATTTTATAGTAGTGACTATGATTTGCTTTCTTTTATTGTGGTTACAAGATTGTGTTTTATGATGCTTACATGCATACTATTAAATACAATATTAAATTGTTAAATAGGAGGGCAGAAATTTTAAGTTTGCAGGGGGGCCGCCAAACACCATAGCAATGGGCCTGATAACATCCAATCTCTCCTTTTGTCCCTAAGATTGCACCCCTCTATCTTCAGACATATTTATTTCTGTGTTGTAGAATACAAACATAAAAAAGGAAGAAAAAATGCACTTTATCAGTCTCCTGCCAAAATGATCTAAGCTCAGGTGTATTGTGTATTGCAGAAGAGGTCACAGGATGTAGAGCCAGAGATCAATCTTCCCATCCCTGAGCTTTTATGATTGTTATCAGAATGCCTTACAGCATGTTGTTGGTGCACAGATGTATGCTAACATATTTTATCTCCTGTCTTGCTGCCTTTATAAAAGCAATAGGAACAAACAACAGGTTGGTGTTATGAAGAGCGGGTGCTTCAACTATGGTGCCTATGAGTCTAACTAGGGCTTACTTTTCACTAGGGCCCCTGATGGTGGGTATCGGCTAGGCTGCAGGACACATACCAGGATGTGGGCCCCGGAAGCGACACCCAGAGGAGAAATAGAAACAAAGAAGGGTTGCCGACTTTTTAAAGCTTCCCTCCGGAAGAACCAGGAGGGAAGCCATAGATTGCTGCAAGGGGTGGGGTTTAATGACGCAATTTATGCAAATTGCATCCTTAAGCCCCGTCCCCTGTCACTCACTCCTGTAATCCCTAGCATTACTAGGGATGTGCAGGGCTTGTAGATGTCACTAGTAACACTAGGGATTACAGTAGTTATGCACTGCTAGTGGGTCTTGCGGGAGATTTGCTGGCTCTCCCAGGATACTGGGAGAACTCCCAAAATATCGGGAGTCTCCTGGACATTCCAGGAGAGTCGGCAACCCTGAAACAAAGGCAGAAGGAAGCTGGAGAGAGAGAAGCAGAACGGAAATAAACAGAGAGCAAGAACAAGATGAAAGTGGGAACCTTGAAAAAAGCTAGAAGGGACTAGCTCTGACAAACAACACAGAAAGACAGACAGGATGAACTAGGGTTCAGAAACAAACACACACAGAGGAGACACCACAGGGGTGCCACACAATCTCAAACTGGGTAATAAGACTGGAAAACACTAGGAGAGAGGCAAGGGTTAGCTGGAGCAGGGGCACTCAGAGATCACAAGAAAAAAATGCACAAGGCAGAGAACAATAACAGAGCTGACACAGACTAGACTAGAGAACCAGAGCTGTAACCAGCAGTGAGGGATAACATTGCTGGAGGTTATAAGGCGACTGCAGTCCAAAACAGGGGAAATGATTGACTGGATTCTTGTCAGCTATCACAGCAGCCGAAAGGCCATAAAAAACAGAGGGGGTACAGCAGCTGCTGGTATCAGACATGTGCAAGCCATGCATGGTGCAATGGCCTACAGGGAATGATTCCCACAGGAACAGGACAGCAAGGGCAAGTTGCAAATGAGGTAAGAACTTACATGTTGCTACGATTAAAGTGACGGCATGTAACAGGAGGTCATCCTTGCCCTAGAAAGGTGTAGTAAAGGTGTAGTATTTAATGCCGATAGTCTGAATGCTGACATTTAACCTGTTGCTTCTAAAACATAAATGGTTAACTGCTTGGCATTCTTCTATCTGGAAGGGTCATTAACATGATACCTGTCAGATATAATATTGCATTGCTTACAAAGACTCCATTTACACAATCTACGTAAGGAAAAGATACGTAGATAACGTAAAAAATGTATTATGCATGCACAGTACGAAAAAACGCTAAATACCGGATGTATATGTTATACGTCAGGTAGTCTGCACACGGCCCAAAGAGTTCGACATTGCAATAATCCTAAAACTTACCCTAAGTGTAACAATAATTTTACCTCTAATCTTAACCCTAACCCTAATACGTCATTAAAATGAAACTTCTTACCTTAAAGTGATCCAGTGGTAATCAGCAGGACACAGACAATTCCAGAGTAACAAGGAGTGGTGACACAAATGAAAATGTGGTGATATAAAAGAAAAGGAGAACAGAGAGATAGACAGAGACACATAGCAGCAGGAGCGGGAACAATTAAAGCATTTAATATATAAAATATGTTGAAGGGGTACCATGCCAAACTGCTGACATAAGAGTTTTAGCAATTAAATGCCAAATGCCAAATGTCAAATTTGTTATTTTTGCTGCAATGACCTGATATGCTCTAGAATAAATCTTTAAAAGTTATTCACGCAATTAAAATACTGACTCTTTTTTCCATATTAATTTGTATATGAAATTCTATTCATCTTACATCCAGCTTCAAACTCTCAAATTTACCAAAGAAGTTAGTTATATGCAAATAGTTTTGTTCTTTAGGTTGGAATAAATATATGTTTGATTTTCCATCTGTATATAAGATCTTCCTTGGCCTTATGCTGTGTGAATTCCAAAAAACGATGATGGGCTAAATCCAGACCTACGAGCACCTTACGGGCACACAAGGTCAGTACAGCCGTTCCCGGAGCGGAGAGCGCTTGCCCCCTGTACTCCCCACTCTCAGTAGTAAATCTAGACACTTCCAGATTCCTACCTTAACCTTTTCGAGCAGGAANNNAAACTGTTCCAGCAGGAAAGCGGCCCTATGACCGCATACCTGATCGTAACGGGGCTTCCCCCGACCCGTCCCCTCATTACCATGTCTATCTCCACCTTCACAGCAGAAATACGCCATACGTAAAATGGGGGAAAGCCCCTTTCTCGTAAGGGCTGGCGTACGTAATGTCCGACCCTTATGGCGACGTAAGAGGGTTGTGTGCATGCGCACAACCTTCAAAACTGGGGAATTACGTACGAGCTGTACATAATTCCCCTCTCGGCAGTAACTGAGGATCGGGGCCGATGTCATTTGATGGTGTTTATTTGGATACTTTTGTTGAGAATAACAATTATAGCGATAATTAAGTGATTAAGGGTCTGATCCAGACCTACGCTCGCATGCGAGCTAACGCTGATTGTAAGCGTAAAAACGGCAGAAAAAACGCACTGCGCATGTGCATAGTGACAACTTCCGGTCGTACCAAAGACCGTTTCGTAGCGGCGATTCTGGCGTCCGTATTGTTTTTTTCCAACGACGGGGCGTGTTTATAGTACGAAGTTAGTACGGATGCTGGAGTTAAGGAATGTAGGCGGGGGGAGCCATTTAAATTGTACAGTATGGGCATGCTTAGGCCGCTACGAACAGCGCGTCGCTACGATAAATACGTACGAACACATGGAAAAGTTAGGGTAGGGTTCGGCGGGCGTAATGAAAGGAGGGTAAGGGGAGTGTCGTGGGAGTGAAAGTTTTTACGCTGCAGTGGTAATATGCTCCGCTCTCATGCGTAGGTCTGGATCAGGCCCTAAGAATAGAATATTTAAATTGCTGGTAATGGAGGTCAGTTTGATATAATAGTCATTGTTAATGTTAATTATTGGATGTTTTATTATCTGAAAATAAAGTAAGAGGTCATACACAGATAGAAACATGTATATTTTATACAAACATGGGTGAATGCTCCTGTCAACAGTCTTTTGAAATAAGCATGCATATTACAGCATTGCAACAACTAAAAGTTTTCTTGAATTTTCACTTCAAAACTGATGTTGTACAAGAATTCACCAGAGGATAGAAAGTATTTCTAACTACTCTTTCCTAAACAAGTACGTAGTCATGTCATTCTTTAATCCCCAAAGGCACCTTCTATAAAGATGAAATTTCATGCTCTGTCAAACTTCAGAAACATATGATTTAAACATATGTCACATCCCCTTTCATGTATTTGCTTCTAATTTTCTGCATTTGACAATAGCTCACAGGTCTATATAAATTACTGCAAATATAATCTGCAACCAGATATGAATACAACATGGACAAGAAAAGCATTTAGTAATAATAGTACATTTAGTATAATTGTAAAAATGGTCATTTGTAAAACTATCATTATAATTTGACAAAATAAGTTACATAGAGTTGAATTTTGTCATAGCAAACTACAATAAATAAGCAAATGGAAGCAGTGGATATTGTCAAGAGCTGGCTTTATTGGAGATTCCTGGAAATGTATTTACACAATTAGTAAATGCCAAAGGGATCTATTTAAAATGGAGAGCGCTGAAATACAAATAAGATGTGTTCTCTTCATATTCTAGCTCTCTCCCTCCTTTCTACTATTTCATAAAGCCCCAGATTTCTCTTGTGCTGGGCTCAGGTTTTCCTTATTGAGGACAATGTGGACAGCAAGGTTGAGAGTTTCAATAAGTAGTAAGGAGCCTATCCCTTCGGCACATTTTTCGCCCATTTCAATATGTCTATCCTATTCTAAAAGATAGGATTTACCTGGCCCCAGTGATTAACCCAGCTAGCAACTGCCATCTCTTCCTACAGCACTGCTAAAATATATTCTCCTAGGATTGCACAACAGGTATATTTTGTAAATGTCGACATTTCTGACTGTAGAATTCTTATTAAGGCTGACATTTCTACAAGGCATTACATTTCGATATGGCTACTAATTGATCTTGTTGATTAGACATATCAAGCACATTTCTCATGTGTTTCCTGCTGTCTAGAATCCTTGCTCTCACCTTCTGGTTTTCCTGTACTCTGCTATCTCAGCTCTCTTCGGGGGGACTTTTTGATGTAGAACACGTGAAAACTACCATTAGAGGTGGTGATAGATTTCAAAAGTTATATTATAAAGAAAAAAAACAAGGACCCCAAAGAACCAGCAGGCAGGTGTTCCGCTGCTCATCAGATGGACAGGGTTAATATTTAGGTTGTTAACAGAATCTTGTTAGCTAAGGGGCAGGACTAGCCTATGGGTTAGTGTGGGTTTAGAGCGGTTACTTAAGAGTTAGTGGGCAAGAAGTAAGGTCTCTTTATTACAGAATCTCCCTCTCTTTCTTCCTTAATATAGTATTGTTTTTTTACTTGTTTCTTTTTATTCTAGATGTTGCATGTGGGGGGGTCAGTAAAGGTGTTCTGGCAAATGGGGGAAATGAGAAAAAGGGGACCAGTCAACACAAACCGCGATGGATGCAAGGACATCATACCCTAGTGGTTGGGTCTTTAGGTTTGCCAACTTCCAGGTGCTGGGGGGACCAGTTATGAGTGGGTTGAATGTTCTTGCTGGATGACCGGTCAGGGGTGTTGAGGTGGTTGAGGGTTGACCTCCATAGTTTGAAGGTAAAGTCCGAAACCCCCATTTGCTATTGGGCCACCTTTTCACTTCTAAATGACAAAATAATTTAGTCATTAATTTCTAATTAGTTAATAAGCCATGTTCCCCCTTTTTAAAGGCAGCAATTGTTTGCAGTGTCATTATTTTGTTATGGTGTGTCTGGCTGAATGGTGTGAGAGTGGGCACTCTGCTGTTTGCCGTTGAATATATTGGAAGCTACAGCTTCAGACGCTAGCTCCTGGGTTAAATGAATCTATAGAATTTAACCCGCTTGGAATGTGAAATATTATTGACTTTATTTTTTGTTTGCTTGTTGTTGGATTTATCAAAAAGTTAATTTATAGTTACATTTTTTTTTATTTAATCCATTATATTTCTTGCGTTTATAATTAATACGAGCAAACCATTTTATTTAAATAAAAAATTAGTAGGGTAATATATGTGTCATATATGTATGTATCTATGTATATAATTCATAAGTTTAGTTTTTAAAATTTATATTTGGATTGTACCTATTTTCTATGTGTTTTTTATTTCCTTTTGAGCCTGAATCTTTTTGATTATTATGGAGATATATTCCTTGCCACTCTTCACAGATGTATACTAATGAGCAGCTAATTAAGAGCACTGAAATACCTCCACTCCCTAGTAACTACTATGGCTATGGTAAAGTCCACTGTGGATGAAACGCGTCACCTGGGTGCTTTAGATACACTACCTATGCACTCATATCTGCAGACTTTCTGATAGATTGCCCTAATTTGCTGCCTAATAATCATTAACTTGTTATCCTTATTTGAAGTCTTTTATTAAAAGAGGACTTGAACCCATATATTCTAGGTGGCATCCTTTAGTGTTGAGACGTAGGATTGTATCTGAAGTCAGAACTGGAATTATAAATCTTGCCACGGACCCTGTTACAGCCCATTACCATGGGTAAGTGTGCTACTGGTGAATATGGGCCTGATCCTGACCTTCGCCCGCCGCTGTAAGATCGAACTGTCTGCCCGGCGTAGTTAGGGATTTTAGTTACTGTGAATATGGCGACCGTAGCTACAGTGTAGTTACGGTTCAGTGGGCGTTCCTCGCCTTAACTATGCAGTTAGGGAAGGTAGCCGGGGGAGGCAGGATAATGAGGCAGGGAGGACAGGGTTAGGTAGTTATGACATTTCCTTGCGTAATCACACTCTGTTATGCTGGCTGAAGTTAGGGTAGCCTTCAGCCGGCATAACAGTGTGTAATTACGCCGGGACAGGGGGAGTGACGGGGGGAGTGCATTGATGTTGCGCTGAGCGTTAGAGTGCTCAGCGCAACATCGTAGATCTGGATCAGGCCCTATATTTCTAAAACTGTTTCAGCTTTTAAACTCCTTGGATAGCCCAGCTGAACAGCTAATATATTTAGGTCATTCCACACAGGATTGCTGGTATTAAGTATTAAGGACTTCTTTTTGAGTGCACCCTGAAGTATTCTTTCATTTGTTCATGTTATTATCTTTTGATATCTGACTTGCTGCTAGATGTGTACAGTATTTTATCTCAATAATATTTCTATGTTTTCAAATAAACTCATTATGCCATATTTATTAAAATTGATTGCTCCAGTTCAACCATTTTGTGTTTGGATCCTGTTCCTTGTTTCTTTTAGATTTGTCTTTTTACCCCAACTGCCTCTTCTCCTTCCTCTTCTTCGCACCCTTAGAGTCTACCTTCATCTTCTTTGTCTCTAATCCTCACCATTTTTCCTCTGCCATCATCTGCAGAGATGGCAGAATTACAATTTCCCTCACTGGAAAATGCTGGAAAGAGACTGCGGCTAATCGCAGTCCCTGCAGGGTCTACAACCTCCAAAAATTGCAAAGGGAATTGTATGGTAGAGAACTGCAATCAGCGCTGACTAGCCGGCAAACATTAGTATATGTGTGCTAATGCCCCTTTAAGGATTCATGAAGAATTCAAGTTCAGTCTCCCAGAACCTGGAAAAAAGTTTTTTTTTTTCAAATCTACTTATAGGATAATCCAAATATGAACATTAAACTCTGGTCAGCATACTTGCTTTAACTGCTTTAACAGCTCATTTGTTGAATAACAAAGAAGTGCACGAAGGGCCTGATCCAGACCATGCTGTTACACTGAGCGTTCTAACGCTCAGCGTAACAGCAGCTCACTTCCCCGATACTCCCCCTGCTTAAAGCGTATTTACACTCCCTTACGCCGGCTGAAAGCTACCCTAACTTCAGCCGGCGTAAGGGAGTGCAACTACGCTGGGATGGCGGTGTTATTACGATAACGCTGCCCTCCCAGCCTCCCAAAATAAAATCATTTATTCAAAGAATCTATGAAACAGCTGATAGTCCCTGCTTCTAGGTTGCGTACAAAAATATCTGCCTGTAAGTTAGTACTTTAATACTTTAGTTTGCAATCTACACTTTTTTTTAAGTTCAATATGGTTTGTCTTCCAAGGGCACACTTGATGCAAAGATCCCTATTATACACAGAAACATAAAGGATCCCTTTATCTGTACTATCTTTTACCTGATCTCATTACTAACTACAAATGTCATACTATCTGCTAGAATTTTTAATTTTATACCAAATATTTAGATCTTCTAATCCCAGTCCACTAAGATCAAGTAGGGTTCATCCCTGGCATAAAAGCTAGTGAATACATGAGCTAAATAATTTATCTCAGCTGCATTGTTGCCTGTAGAAATATCTATCTGGCTCATCCTTTCCCACAGTTTTAATCATCTACACATAACTGTTAGCCTTCTTAATGGCCTAAAGACATTAAAGGTTTTATCTGTAAAGGTATCTCCGTCTCAGTTTTCTGCCCTTGTCATTGAAACTGTTGCCACTATCATTACATTATCCCCTGAAATGTAGGGTGTGTGAAACTAGAGCAAAAACACTCTCTCTTATCTCAGGGTTTCTTCAGCAGTCAAAAACCTGCATGAAAATCTTGTTTGATGAATAGATAAATGCATTAACCATTATGGGTATAAACATACCTCCCAATATTTGAGAACAATTGAGACAAAATTTTGTGACATGGTAGAGGGGGGGGGTCTTGTACCTCCCAGTGGACGTGTCTGGGGAAAGTGGGTGTGTCTTGCACCGCAGCGTGTCTAGTGCCTGCCCCTTTTATTAATTTAACCATCCATATGTCTGCCCCTTATTATTTCTACAAACAGCCATATGCCACCTCTATATGTCTGCCCCTTTATTATTTGTCTAGCCTCCATGTCTGCCCCTTTATTAAATGTGTTCCCCTAGTATATGTCAGCCATTTTATTATTTGTCCAGCCATCCATATCTACCCCTTATTATTATGCCCAGCCATCCATATCTGCTGCTTTATTATTTGTCCAGCCATCCATATCTGCCCCTTATTAAAATATCCAGCCATCCATATCTGCCCCTTATTAAAATATCCAGCCATCCATATCTGCACCTTATTAAAATATCCAGCCATCCATATCTGCCCCTTTATTATTATGCCCAGCCATCCATATCTACCGCTAATTATTATGCCCAGCCATCCTTATCTGTCCCTTTATTATTATGCCCAACTATCCATATCTACCCCTTATTATTATGCAAAGCCATCCATATATTTGGACTCTTGGGGCTGGATTTACAGACTGGTGCCGGATTTACTAAAGACAAATCACCTTAAAATCACTAAAAATGCAGACTTTAAAATCTGCCCCTTATTAAATTGTCCAGCCATCCATATCTGCCCCTTATTAAAATATCCAGCCATCCATATCTGCCCCTTTATTATTATGCCCAGCCATCCATATCTACCGCTAATTATTATGCCCAGCCATCCTTATCTGTCCCTTTATTATTATGCCCAACTATCCATATCTACCCCTTATTATTATGCAAAGCCATCCATATATTTGGACTCTTGGGGCTGGATTTACAGACTGGTGCCGGATTTACTAAAGACAAATCACCTTAAAATCACTAAAAATGCAGACTTTAAAACTGTCATTTTTAAAATCACCATTGTGATTTTGAAGAGTCAAAACATACAAATTGCTGTCGATTTTTTAAGTCCTCGCAGAAATAGTTAATAAGGGAGTAAAGTTAATTGTATTCTTTGCATGCAGGGATATATATTTAAATTGTGAAATGCACACAAATACTGATTAGCTTTACTTTTACACTGTTATTTAGACTTTGGCTGGGAAACATCCCCTCTCAACTCCAATACTATTTGCAGCAAATAAAAATATGACTCCCCTGAAATCAACATGGTTTTGCCCAGGAGTAACTTTGCTCTCTTATTTTCAACCTCTGAATCTGGTCCAATGTGCCCTGTTCTTTCATAAAGTATAATGTGCTCCATTATAAAGTATAGTTCTTAAATAAAGTATAAGGTGTCCTGATAGATTAAATAGTATACTGTGGCCAAAAATATAAAAAAAAATGCAGACATGAGTAATGTAATTAAAGAAAAAATACTTACATTCTTCTTCTTTCTACATTGCTACATACTGGAATCCCAGTCCATCTTCTTCAGAATCCATTCAGCAAATGACTATGGACCAAATTCAGAGTTTGAAAATAAAAGAGGAAAGTTTCTAAGTCTCTGAGGAGTCGCATTAGAGAGAAGGTTATCAAGGGGATTTTTCCTGTCCAATGGTGAGAGTTTTCCAAACTCCCCACGTATGTTGAGCCTGCAGAAAACCAGGACACCGAGTCATTTGCCTTTTGTACATCCAAACTCAGCAATATTCCATCAGAATCTCATGAGGAGGAGGCAGTCTACTTTTTGTTTTTTGTTTTTTTACTAAGGGGGAATGGTCTCTGCTGATTTTTGAAGATAAATTGCCATGATTTTCGGTGAAATAACGGCGATTTAACTCTTCAAAAATTGCGGCGACAGCTAGCGATTTTAAAAAAAAAATAGCTGCTTAGTAAAATCCGGCCCTTGGAGAGTAGAAATTTCCATTTTCCCTCTCTGAGGCATCTTCCACTCATTCTGGGCCTGATCCAGAGATCCGATATTAACGATAGTTCCGTGCGTATATTTAGGATCGAATAGATTTTGCATCAATTGCGCATGCGTAGTAATAGTGCAATGCCAATGTTGAAGTTAAGGTCGGAAATGCCTTAAAGTCGGACTTGTGAATCAGACGGGGAAGATTCCGACCCTAAGTGTGACGGAAATAAACGAACTAAGGATTTGCATAGAAATGGGTGGGGGGAGGCATTGAGATGTGGAAAGTGGGCGCGCTTACAGAGTTAGGGCCCTAAATATACGCAACTAATACACATAAGGTCGGAAATGAGTGCGGCCAGATGGGGCAAGTCAATGCAGGTGTAAGTTTAGGTCCGGCCAGGGTTTGTGAGGGGAGTGACTGTTTATTCTGGTGGGTGTAACCTGTTCCGACCTGCCACTTAGATGCGTATATTTGCGGCCCGATCGCCGACGGATCTCTGAATCAGGCCCTCTGTCACAGATTATTAAATTTGTAGCTTACCCCATTGCATGGAAGCAATCTTAATAAAAAAAAATTCAGATCCAGGTTCTTGGCCTCTAAGCCAACCAATTCAATCCCATGTGTAGCACAATGCCAGCAGCTCTGAGATGAGAAAAAAAAAATCTGCCTGTGTTGCTTTTCACTACGATTTTTACCACTATGAAAACTAAACCATGTCAAGCTGGCCAAGATGATCCCATTTATTTAAGACCCCAGGACGTTCCTCTACCAATGTTAAATAATTTTTTTGGCAAATTATGTAAATCACTCAAGCATTTATTCATTATATAGCAACAAAAAACCACCTGGAGCGCTAGCAGCTTGTTAGTGTAGATGGCATATGTACTCAAAAACATAGACTCCTCGGCAGCTTCTAAAAGGGGGGGTATGCCCATAAAATAGAAAAGTAAAACAAGAAGTAAGATGCGCTTCAAGAGTCTAAATTTTATTAGAGTACAAATATTAACTATCAATCATAAAAACATATAAAATGTCAAATAATGACTATGGGCCTGATCCAGACCTACGCACATGTGCGTAGCGTATTTACACCTGCGTACCTCCAATGCACTCCTCTCGGCACTCCCCTTGGTCGTACTTACTTTTGCCTTCATATGCTCCGCAAAACCTACCCTAACTTTTCTGAGCGTAACAGAGTGCGTCCGTAAGCTCATTGCGTAGTTACAACGCATAGCACGCCCATACTGTACGATTTAAATGCCTCACCCCACCCTCAGTTCGTAACTACTGAGATCGTATGCCTGGCACGCCCCTTCTAGTGTAAATACAAAGCTGTTACGAGCGTAACATCTGCCCCACGCATGCGCAGTAAGTACAAAGGGCCGTTTTTACGCTTATGCCCGCTGTAAAATTGCAAGCGGACGTAGCTCTAGATCAGGCCCAGGCGTCATCGTAGCGGGGAGTGCTCCCACTGGCGGGCGGAAATCCTACCCTAACTATTACCTTACAGCCGCATTGCTGATCGTAACGGGGCTTCCTCCGCCCCGTTCCCTAATTTGCATGCCTATCTCCGCCTTCACGGCGGAGATACGGCATGCATAAAGGGGGGGGGAAGCCCCCTTTTTCGTAACAGCCATTACGCTGTCGTATGAAGGTTATGCGCACAACCTTCATAAGAGGGAAATTACGGCCGCGGCAGCCGTAATTCCCAGGGCGGCCGTAGGTCTGGATAAGGCCCTATGTCATAAAATAAACACATACAAATAGGTTCTGCACATAAATATTATGTTTATTTTATGACATAGTTATTATTTGAATTAGTTTTTTAGATTTGTATTTTTATGATTAATATTTAATATTTGTAGTCTAATAAAATTCAGACTCTTGAAGCGCATCTTACTTCTTGTTTTTCATTTATTCATTATGTTCCCTCACTCCCCACTCTTCCAACAAAATAGGTAATCTTCTTATATTGATTCATTATACTATTTATTTTGCTTGATTCTCCATGTATTTTTCTTGATTCTCCATGTGCATATATTTATACATAATTTTTTATGGCAACTTTTTTGTTGCAATGTTCCCTGTACCGCTGTACGACTTATAACAGTGATTCCCAAACTGGCTCCCAGGGGTGCCGCAACGCTCTCACTGGGGTGCCTCGGAATGTTTCTATTTCCTATTGTATTCTAACTGTATTTTTGTCTTAGGGGTGCCTTGAAAAAAATATGGAAACCCTAAGGGTGCCTCGAACTGAGAAAGTTTGGGAACCACTGGCTTATAATATGAAATATAAATTACAGAATGCACACTACAGAATTGTTGACCTCATTTGGAACAAGATAGGTATTAGTGCTAAGACAAAAGACCTCTATGGGCCATATTTTCAAAGCAGAGATATTGACTATAGTAACCAATCAGATTCTAGCTGACATTTTCTAGTATGTAATAGAAAAGTAAGAGCAAGAATCTGATTGGTTGCTATGGGCAACATCTCCACTTTTCTTTTCCTGCAGCTTAGTTTAATTGTTACCAAGAATGTCTAAAGTAAAGATATATTCAGTTATTTACTTATTATCATCAATTCACAGGTGCCTATTCTTCTCAGAGTTCAGGGTTGTTGTTTTCAAATAAAATGCTTTATACTCATATAGCTTCATTGCCATCTAATAGCTAGAGGTGTATTACTCATCTAATGTCCTTGCACCAGAACTTAATTTTGTAATTGCTAATGGTAATGCCAGATCTTGTCATAAATAATTTTATTTCTAGAAGGCAGTTCCATTCTGTTCATCAATTCACAAAAAATCACTTCAAATTAAAGTACATAAGCCTAGAGGTAAATAAAGTAAATTTAGCATAAGGTTTTAATTCTTTAATTTTAAATATGGCCGTTGTTTATGTTGCTTTATATCACTCACACTATCTATTCTCTATTCTTTTATGATCAATTCATTCTCTAAAATAGATTACACGTCTGAAAGAATAGTTTTCTTTCTTGCTTTGAGTTACAGTGTATCTTTTCCATGCCAAATGGTAAGTTATTCTTTGCCCAAAGCACTTTAAGGTTGATTTGTTGTTTTCTTTGTGCTGTTGCATCCATTTATATTACAAATTTTCTCAACACCCTAGACTGAGCAAAAGCTTTATTACAAAGTGTTGTAATCAAGTGGGACAAATTGATGTACTAAGCAGTAAGGTTTAGGTTTTCTTCTACCAGTATGTTTATGCACAGTTACTATGTTTTTAAATAGATGAACGGGAAAACTGTACAGCGATGACTAAGCTATAATCGGTCCATTTCAATTCAGTTAATCGCCTCTGAACTGGAATTTGTTAATCCAAGGGGATGCACAGAGAGCATTTTAATATAAGAAGGGTATGCCTTTAGCTGTTTTCAAAATAAACTTAACAGCTATGCTGTGTGTGTGAGTGAAAGATAAGAATGATTTTAATGAAAATATATCAATATATGAAATACTGTTTTCCTAAAAATTAGGAAAGTAGAAATAAGCAGAGTTTTCATAAACTTTTTTTTTTTTATCATCTTGGTAGTTTCATAGTAAATGACCAGAATAAGTGAATATTTATATAAACATACAGAGATATGACAAGTATCTTAAATGTCAACTATAAGTCACTATAAAAATTGCCAGTAATCCTTTCTAAACTATATATATATGTTTTTACTTGTAAGATTCTACTATATTTTTGTTTTCAGACTTTTGTCTATAAACAGTATTTCTCTTTCCACATCTGGGGGACACTGCGACCATGGGTTGGTAGAGGCACACTGGAGCTGGGAACTTGATAGTTAATAAAACTATTGAGGTAAGCTCCTCTCCTCTCCAACCCCCACTGGAGAGAAGCAATAGAGGAGAAGTAAAAACCCCGAAGGATTTAGAGAACCCCATTATAACTGAAAGTGAGGGTGGGCGCGCAGTGTCCCCCAGATGATCCAAGAAAAAAGGATTTAACGGTGAGTAACAATAAATCCCGTTTTCTCTTTTCACATCTGGGGACACTGCGACCATGGGTGACATACCAAAGATGTCCCCTAAGGGAGGGAACGCTCAGTTGAAGGCGGTAGCAAAACCTTTCTTCCAAAGGACGCATCCTGGGATGCAAAAACCTGAAATAGGTAAAATGTTGTGAACGTGTGGATGGAGGACCAGGGAGCTGCGCGACACAGCTGCTGCACCGATGCCCCCCTGCTCGCTGCCCATGGCACACTGACTAGTAGATTAGGCCGAAAGTCCCGAAGGCACCGGCTGACCCACATCCCCTGTAAGCCTGCGGAATAGTGAGCCGAATCCATCTGGCTATAGACTGCTTCGCAGCCGGCCATCCACGTTTCTGAGCATCATAAAGAACTAGCAGAGAGTCAGTCTTTTGAAACTGCACTGTTCTATCCACATAAATCTTCAAAGCTCTAACCACATCTAAAGCCATCAAATCTTCGTGGACATTAGAACTAGATGGCAGGAGAAAAGCCAGAAGCACGATCTCCTGATTGATGTGGTAAGAAGAAACCACTTTCGGTTGAAATGAAGGAATGGTGCGAAGAACTGCCCTATCTTGATGGAAAATGAGAAAGGGAGATCTACAGGGTAATGCACTCAACTCAGAAACGCGCCTAGTAGATGCGAATCTAGGGGTTCAAATGGGTGATGTTGCAAAGCCGAAAGAACCAGATTGAGATACCAAGGAGATATCGGAGGAACAAAGGGAGGTTGAATATGAAGAACCCCTGTAAAAAAAAGTCTGTACTTCCGGGAGAAGAGCTAACTTCCGCTGAACATACACAGACAGAGCAGACACCTGCACCTTAAGAGAACCTAACCAAAGACCTGACTGGAGGCCTTCCTGCAGGAACTCCAAAAATCTAGGCAAGAGAAAAGAAAGAGTG
>WWET01001755.1:240165-252267 GCA_011038615.1 Limnodynastes dumerilii | reverse complement strand
ATAGTTGAATAACCGAACCGGACAAGCCCCTGGATCTTAGAATTTGGGATTCAAGAACCACGCCGTCAAATTCAGCTGCTGAAGGTTTGAGTGAAGGAACGGTCCCTGAGCAAGAAGGTCTGCGCGAAGAGGGAGTTTGCAGCCGGGACCGACTGCTAGACTTCCACAACCTCCCCGGCCAATTGGGAGCCACTAGAATTAGTGGCACTCCCTGCTGCTTTACCCTCTTTAGAAGCCTTGGCAGCATTGCGAAGGGAGGGAATGCATAAGCCAGTCAATTGACCCACGGAACCGACATTGCGTCCACGAACTCCGCCTGGGGATCTCGGGATCTTGACCCGAACCGAGGCACTTTGTAATTGTGACGTGATGCCATGAGATCTAGGTCTGGCAGACCCCACCTCTTGGATAACTGGAGAAAGACCTCGAAGTCTGCCTCCCAATTGTCGACTCCTGGAATGTGAACAGCCGTGATCGCCGAAACATCTCATGGCCCAATGCGAAAATGCGCTCTGTCTCTCGCATTGCTTGGGAACTCTTTGTTCCACCCTGCCTTCTGATGTAGGCAACTACTGTGGCGTTGTCGGACTGGATCCGAAGCGGACGACCCGCTAACCACGATTGCGCTGCTAGAGCTCTGTGGACAACTCTGAGTTCCAACGCATTGATCGATAGTCTGGACTCCTTCAGAGACCAAAGACCCTGGAGACGTAAGTGCAGAGTCACTGCTCGCCAGCCATAGAGACTGACATCTGACGTCAACAGGATCCAATTCGTCAGCACAAAAGGACGGCCTACTGACAAGCGGTCCTTGCAAAACTACCAACTCAGGGACACTCTTGTCTCCCTTGTTAGATGTATACTCTGAGCTAAATTTAAGTGGTTGCCGTTCCACTGAGACTGAATGTTCCATTGAAACTTCCTGGATCGAAACCTCGCAAAAGGGATCGCCTCGAAGGAGGACACCATTTTCCCCAGAAGCCTCATACATAGGTGATCTGATGGAGCTCTCTTTGACAGAAGCAGATGGACCAGCTTCTGAAGAGAGGAAATTTTCTCAGGAGGAAGGGAAATTCTTTGAAGCCTTGTATCGAATACCAGGCCCAAGAAAATCATGCGCTGTGATGGAATCAAGCTGAACTTTCTGGTATTGATTAGCCATCCATGAGACTGCAGGATTGTCACCTGAAGATGTTGGAGCAATATCTGCTCCGAACAAGCTTTTAGGAGTAAGTCGTCAAGATAAGGAATCACGTTTATTCCCAACAACCTGAGACGACTGACCATTATCCTTCGTGAAGATTCTGGGCGCAGTCTCCAGACCGAAGGGTAATGCCAGAAACTGATAGTGGTGATCCTGGATAGCAAACCTTAGAAAAGCTTGACACTCTTTTGCAATCGGGATGTTCAAATATGCATCTTGAATGTCTATAGATGCTAAATATTCCCGAAGTTCCATTCTGTTGATTACAGAACGGAGGGACTCCATCTTGAATCTGGACACCTGAAGCCTAGAATTCAGGGATTTCAGATTCAGAATGGGACGAAAAGAAGCGTCTGACTTTCTCAACAGAAAAAGGTTGCAGTAAAACCCCTCTCCTTTCTAGGAATTGGGAACAGGAACTATCACTTCCTTCCACCACAACAATTGAATGGAATGAACAAGGGCCAATCTTTCCTCCTCTAAACGAGGCCAACCTGTGGGGAAAAACCTGTGAGGAACTCTGTCCTCTAAAACTAGAAAACCTGTTGGATTAGGGTTAATATCCAAACACTTGTGGTGGAAGCTCTCCAGGCGTCTGCAAATTTCAACAGACAAGCCCCCACTGGCTCCACATGAACGGACAGAAGACTGTCAGGAACTCTGTTTCTCCTCCGGCTTAGGAGCCTGATGTTTGGAAACCCAAGCCTGTCGTCCCTTGAAAGACGATTTAACTGTCCCTGCTGTCCTTGCTGACCCCTGGTGTAACTAGACCTGCCCCTAAAAGAGGATCTGAAGGAGCCAAATCTAGTACCGGAGCAATTATCTTATCTAGCTCAGAACCAAACAGAATGAATCTGTTCCAAGGAAAAACCACCCCGCAAACCCTGAATGAGTAATTCAGACCATTTTACTATGGCCTTAGCTACCCAAGCGCAAGCCAAAATTGGTCTGAGAGAGGAACCTGAAGCTGTATATAGCATCTTCAAATAGGAGTCACACCTTCTATCGAGATTATCCTTTAAAATAGCAGTGTCTGGAACCGACAGCGTAGTAGGCTTAGACAGTCTAGCTATAGGTGCATCCACCTTTGGTGGCTGCTCCCATTTAGAAACCTACCCTGACGGATAGGGATAACACATGGAAAATCTCTTGGGTACATTAAACCGTTTATCCGGTTTAGACCATGACTCCTGAATAATCTCCTGCAACTAAGGAGAAGAAGGAAATGTAACCATCTTCTTTTTCTTTCTTTTAAAAAGGGAAACCTCCTAGGAAGAGTTACCCTGGTCCGAAATATTAAGGACCTGATGGACCGCTATAATCAATTTCTCAACTCCCTGAGAAGAGGAATCGTCCTCCACAGAAGGATCGTCAGCGTCTGACAATAAAGCCGCAACATCCTCCTCCGAGGAGGCCTCTGAATCCCAGCGCTTCATAAAAAGGGCTGGGTGAGAGGAACTGCGTTTAGTGGCCTTCTTAGGGTCTGCAATTTTTTGGCTGAGCCCTGCCACTGACTTCTGTAAGTCCTGAGCCCACAATGGAATGGAATATCCAATCTCCCCCCCATGTGTGTCTCTAGAGCAGGGGTCAGGGAACTTTTTTTTATCTTTTACCCCAAAATATATTTAGATTCACCAATGTTACCCCTTTGATTTGAAATGAAGGAAATCCTATATTATTAATTATTTTAATTCAACTTCAAAACTTCAGATTTTGGAAAAATAATGTTGCTTGATTTTTAATACAAGAGCATCATCATACCCTTCATCATACACTGTGCCACCTTTACCATACACTGCCCCTTCATCACATACTGTGTCCCTTAATCATATACTGTGCCACCTATATACCCTGCTGCCCCATCATCACATACTGTCCCTCTTCATCTGTTGCCCCTTCATAACATACTGTCCCCCTTCATCTGCTGCCCCTCTATCACATACTGTCCCCTTTCATCACATACTGTCCCCCTTCATCTGCTGCGCCTCTGCTCCTTTACTTACCTTTTATTTGACCTTCTTTCTTCTTTAATCTTCTGTTTTCTGGCTTCTGGCTCCCAGCTGAGCTTCTCTCCAGCTCCGCTCTAAATTCCAGGCGTGATGACGTCACGCCTGGAAGACAAATAGTATGGAAGAAGAGGAAGCCGGGTCCCGCCCCACACACACAGCCGGGCATGCATATATATATATATATATATATATATATTCAATATATATATATATCTAAAATCCTCAGTCTAAATTGTTCCCAATGGAGAGGAGCTTATCCCGAATACTTAATTATTAGGGAAGACCTCTCTGCCTCTCTGACTTAAATCTGTGAGAGCTGACAGGATTTTTGGCGGGTTAGACCAACAGTAGGAAAAAACCGCCAAGGAGAAGGTCATACCATTCCTATGGAATGCAGGGGGGGTTAAAATATGCCTTCATCTGGGACCCAGTGTTCTAACCCACTCCTATTACACAGTAAGGAGCCCCCTTTACTAAATGTTAGATACACTCCTAGGGCCCCCAGCTATCAGTAAGGAGGGGCACTGGTCCTAATTTCCCTTTTCCTAGAAAGGGAAATGCAGCTTCCACAGTGAGGCAGCCGCCAGGGGACTCACAGATGGAAATCTCTCCAGGGGCAGGCTGAGGTAAAAAACTAACTTACCTAGTCACCCCAGCCACTGGAGGAGAGGTTCTATCCAAGGGAGACCTCTGGAGAGAGAACAGAGCCTGAAAAGACTCTGGGACTGATTCAGAGATACGATTTCCACGGTACTTAGGAGCGTATATTTAAGATCTTAGAAAATTTGCATTACTGTGCATGCGTAGTAATATTGCAACGCCGTCTATGTAGCGGTTAGGAGCGTAAATTTGCTAAGAGCGTAAGTTTGAATCGATCGCAAGCACTTAAGATCTTAAGTGCTGCGAAAGTTTAAGATCTTAAGGATTTGCATGGAAATGGGCGGGGAAGGCAGGGAAATGAGGGAAAGTGGGCGTGGGATCTCAAATGGCAGCGCAGAGTTAGGGTTAGTCAATGGTGGTCTAAGTTTAAGATCCACCGCTGTTTGCAAGGGGAGTGACTGTTTATGCAGTGGGCTGTAACCTGCTAAGATCTTAGCTAAGGTGCGTATATTTGCGATCTTTTCGCAATCGCATCTCTAAATCACCCCCTCTCTGTTCCTCTCCTACAGCTGCCGTTGTGACAGAGAGCTGGCGCTGCAGCCGCAGCACTAGCTCACACAATGGCTGCTGACTTAAAGGAACAGTCCTTTAAAAAAGTTAAAAAGTTAAAGAAAAAATGTAAAAATGTAAAAATAAAAGTTAGAAGCTACAAACAGCTTCTCAAAAAACGCCCAACTCCTAGGGCACTTTTTTTCTTGGATCATCTGGGGGACACTGCGCGCCCACCCTCACTCTCAGTTATAATGGGGTTCTCTAAATCCTTCAGGGTTTTTACTTCTCCTCTATTGCTTCTCTCCAGTGGGGGTTGGAGAGGGGAGCAGCTTACCTCAATAGTTTTATTAACTATCAAATGCCCAGCTCCAGTGTGCCTCTACCAACCCATGGTCGCAGTGTCCCCCAGATGTGAAAAGAGAAAACTAGTTTAAGGTAAAATAAAATAAAAAAAATTGGTATATAATCACATCCTGCTTTACTGATGAAATGACTTCCAGTGAAAGGATCCTAATCCTTACTCTTAAAGTGGTTGATCCAGAACTAAGTACGCTAGCGTATTTACTCTAGCTGCTCACGTAAAAACGCTGTTTTGTATGTACTGTGCATGTGCGTGACAGATGTTATGCCACGTAACTCTGAACGTATGTCCCAGGCTAGTATGAACAGCATAACTACATACGAAGGGGCTTGCCAACTATACGACACCCGTAATTACGCATCGAAGGTGGGGTGAGGCATTTAAATCATACAGTATGGGCGTGCTTAGGCAGGTACTTACATGTAGCCTGTACGTACGTTGGGTAGGGTTCAGCAAGCATAAAACGGCCAAAATACGTACGAGGGGGGGAGTGCCAAGGGAAATGTATAGTAAATACACTAGCATAAATACGCTATGACTAAAATCGATTTGATAAAAATCGCTAGAGAAGTGCAGTATTTAGTAACGAGTTTGAAATCGCCGTATTTACTAAGATTTTCTTTCCTCTTAAATTTCATAAGTTTATGGTTTTTCAAAATCGCATTAGTTTAGATCTCTCACGCAATTTTTTACATGGTGAACATACAAATCGTTAAATTTACTAAGGAATTTTGTGCTCAAATCGCTGTTAAAGGGTCAAAAAATCACCAGAGTTGAAAGAGGTGCCTCAGGCTAGCGATTTGGTCAAAATCGCTTGTAATTGGCCTGCTTTAAAGGCTGCAGCCTATATAAAGCACCACCTAAACATCCCCGGCTGCTTCACATAGTGAAATTTTTAGCCATGGCATGTGTGGGGAATATGCAGCACACTCTTTTTATAAGGTGTGCTGCTGCTATTCTAGACTCCACAGCAATTTCTGCTCTGGAGAAGGAGGAACATCACCAGCCCCAGGTTCTGTAGATAGGACGCATACTGCGGCAAGTGCGTTCCTTTGGCCTGCGTTTGGACCTGGACTCCCTCTCAGATCAAGAGGTTGTGCAGTTGTTTCGTCTGAACCATGCTAATCTACTGAGCCTTTATGAGCAGATGAGGAGGGATTTGGATCCACCGACATCTAGGTCAAATGCAGTTTGTAGGGTGCACAAATTAATGTTTTCCATTCACTTTATGGCCACAGGTTCCTTTCAGTCTGTGACCGCAAGAGTGATTGGAATTTCACAGGTGACCTTTTCACGTCACTTTTCACAGCTGTTAAGTGCACTAGCTAAAGTGTTGCATACATATATCTGCTTCCCCAGCCAGGAGTCACAGTGGTGAGACCTGAAGTTAGCCTTTTACAATCATTCCGCATTTCCCAATGTGCTGGGAGCGATAGACTGCCCTCATATAGCGCTGAGACCACTGAGGAGTAAGGCGTATCTGTACATTAATCGCCATCACTAACATTCCCTCAATGTGCAGATGGTCTGTGATACAAACATGAGAATAATGAGTGGCTATCCAGGCTCTTGTCATGACGCCTATATTCTGAGACAGTCATCCCTTTTCTCCAGATTTGAAAATGGACAAATGCCGGAGGGATGGCTGTTGGGTAAGTGAGTGTATTGGTAAATGAAATGTATAACGTATTTAATAAGACAAACATTAATGTAGAACCTAAAACTCATGTCTCTTCTTATGTTCACCTTGCAGGGGACTCAGGATATGGGTGTCGCTCCTGGCTGATGATGCCTCTGCTGCACCCTGTAACTCCTGCACAGCACAGATATAATGAGGTGCACATATCCACTAGAGGAGTTATAGAACGTACCTTTGGCCTATTGAACGCAAGTTTAGGTGCCTTGATAAATCTGGTGGTGTGTTACTCTGCTCCCCTGCAAAGGTGGCAGATATTGTGCTGGCTTGCTGTCTGCTTCATAATTTAGCTTTACATCAGCCCAGACCAGATGTTGTGGAAGTAGACAGTGAGCAAGCAGGGTTACGTTTACTATCAGGTGACATGCATACAACAGGGGGGGGGGCAGATTAGAGATGACCATACTGTAAGTATCCATTTCATGTAAGTATTCACATTCACAAAGCTTTCATAGCCATATTATTTTGTAAAAGTGTATTGTTTTTTCCCCCTTTTTGTAGAGTTTCTTACCATTCTGTCTGTGAAAAGGATACCTTGAACAGTGAATCAGCTTGTTTAACCAATAAAGGTGATTATTAAGACAACACACACAATTTTTGTTTTCAATGCGATATCCCCTTTATTAGCACTATTGTATAATTGGTCGCGTGACTGTTTTTATTTTTTGCGTCACAGTCCAAAATAAAGTATGCAACATGTAAAAGATTACAACTACAATATGATATAGGAAAAGTTTCATGTCATTAAACTTGGTCACTAGAATGTTTACAAACAAACAATTTATTATGGCTTGTTATTGACAGGTTGGTTAACATTTACTGAACTAGAACGTGTCAACCTCCCTCCCTAGTTCTGGCTCCATGACTAGCTGGTGTGTTTGCTGCTGAAGAAACAGGCAGGCTAGCTAAACTACTGTCATTGGATAAACTAGTGGTTGTGGTGTTTGCTTTTTGCTCTTTTTCTTTAAGTACACCTATGCGTGCAAAAACATTATTGTTTAGGTGCATAACTGAAATTTGAATACCAACCATAGATGTGGTTATAGCTGCAAAGCCATCGGTAAAGATTGCATTACTGCGCCTCATATTTCTTTCTTTTAATTTTAACAGCGTGCTTGGCTACACATAAAATTCTTTGTGACAGTTGTGCGACCGCATCAGTTGTTGGTGGCAGAGGCTGGTGCTGTTGCTGTGGTGTTAAAGGCGGTAATGAAGCATCAGCCTGTTCCACCTCTGAATCTTGGTTTTCATGTGTTATAAATTGTAGGGTCAGCACCTGCGTCTCCTCAGGGATTGGCTCAGTCTGCAGCACAGAAGATGTCTGTTGAGATGTTCCTGCAAAAGTTACATTTGGTAAGTATAATTTGTATTACCGGTAATTGTTTACATTGTTCAGAATGAATTATTAATTGTTTTTCCATTGTTTATCAGGTCAAACTCACCACAATGGTCATCATGTTGAAAATCCTCAGGTGGTGACTTTGCTCTGTTAAGAAATATAAACAAAGAAGCAAAACATGTAGTATAAAGAATGGTGGCTAAACATCTTTTTTTTCTTGTAAGTTTCACAATTCAAATTGTTTTTCTTACACACAGAAAAGAAACATCCCCAGGTCTCCCAACCTAAACCTAACCCTGTTGTCCCCTGCTTAGCTTTCACAAACCTGACCATCTTATCTAACTTACTCTATACTTCTGCACATGACACCATAGCAAAAAAAATGAATATAAGACTTTCAAAAAGGGGGGTGGAAACAAAAAAAAACAAAAAAAAAAGAAAGGCAACAGTTTCAGCAGCCTTTCAGTGGACCCAGTTGTGATCCAAGATCCAAGAAACTACTCTACAGAGTGTGAGTGTGACTATTGGGGACATGGACTATTGTATATATTTATATCCATGACACACAGCCATGAACTCAGGCTCCTTGAAAAAGCCAGACATGGCAAAGCACATGTCGCTTAAGTGGTCACTGGGGTTCACACCGATTACCCTATCTTTTATTCCAGCATTGCTTCTTTGGGCCTGATCCAGAGCAACGACCGCAAGCGAGCGTACGACGAGCGTATGCGAAAATTCGGCAAAAAATTCGCAACGCGCATGCCCAGTATGACAGCTTCCGGTCGCCCGAGCGTCATGAGCGAATAGCGGGCGTATTGTTAGCGTATTTTTCGCTCGCGGGGCGTATTTTTTTTACGATGGTCGGCTGGGCGCCCGTTTTACTACAGGGAGGCGGGGATAGCCATTTAAATTGTACAGTATGGGCGTGCTAAGCCCGTACGCTCAGCGTATTTTCTGCGAATTTTCGTACGGCCGACGGGCGTACCCAGTGTAGGGTATAGCCACCGTAAGCATGGACTTTACTATGGGAGTGTTAGGGGCGTGTATGTTGATACGCCCGAGCGAACGTTCGCATTCGCCCGTCGTGCGAATTTTCGTAGCGCTGGATCAGGCCCTTTGTAACTTGATGATGAATTGCTGATATACTTACCTTGGTATTTTTAGACTTTTGGGCTCTTTAGCTTAGATTAGGGACAGATAAGACCCTTGTATAGGGTTTTTTTTTTTATATCCAGCATAGGGAGCCTTATTGGCTATGGTTAACTTTTACAATTTAAATGTTTGCTCTCAATGTAAGATATATTCATCTCTTGAGTGGTTCAATATTATGTATGTGCTATGTGATGCATTATATATATACCATACATGTTATTCATTCAACTTATGATCAATTGAATTTATGCTGAAAATGTTAATGGGAAGCAATGCAGTTATATAATTTAATCATTAAAATTTTTTAAGTATCATGTAAAAGTTATGTTTAAAATTTTGTCTTCCTGATCTCAGATATCTTTTAGACATCATTCCCTAATTATTGAATTGAAACCACCACAGTGGTATTTGTTTTTTACACACAGTATAAAAAGCATTTTTGGTCTCACACCCACTAGTTAGTCATGAAATCGCCTGCTAAGCTTTTTCAACGACCTAACCAGGGATTTCATCTACGCTTCACCCACGTTCGTAGTCTATCCATAAAAAAAAATATGAGAGTGGTGGGGGGAACAAAAAAAAATGTGGCTGTTCAATCTTGTAATGTGACATTGAAGAAAATACAGGCAACTTTAATATGTTTGGTTTCCCATTTACACACAACAATAAGGAAATGTACCTCAATCAACAGAAATATTAAAACTGTGTACAGCATGTGTGTTATATAGTATGGAGCTATATAGAAGCTCCCTGCAGTTTCTCACTGTGGAGGGATAGAAATGTAGGGCATAGATTATAGACAGAGAGGTATGAAGTTTGTACAGTATACAGTACAGGGACAGCTTTAGTAGTTTCAGTAGTTTAGCTGTATGTAGTGAAATGGATTCTTGCAGAGCTAGTCACTGTTGAAAATCACAATCTCCTTTAGAAACAAAGGGCCTGATCCAGATCTACGATGTAGCGCTGAGTGTGCTAACGCTCAGCGTTACATCGCTGACTCCCCCCTGGCACTCCCCCTGTGCGGGCGTATGGCCCCTTCCTTACGCCGGCTGAAGGCTACCCTAGCTTCGCCCGGCGTAAGGAAGCGTATGGCCTCTTAGAACGCCCCCCCACCCTCATTTACTTACCTCCCCCCGCCCACCAGGAGTAACGGGAGCGTAGGGACGCTGGAGGACGTCCCCTCCAGCGTCCCTACGGCGCTACTATGGATGCCTGATCGTAGATCGGGCGTTTCCATAGTAACGCCGGGCAACATCTGCCCGGCCATAGTGACGCCGGGCAACATCTGCCCGGCGCATGCGCATTAGAGCTATGGCCGCCGTACTAGCGACGGCGGTCGTAGCTCTGGATCAGGCCCAAAGTGTATAACAGTTCTTATACTATTGCAGTGCTATTGCTAGCAGTACGAATGGTTATACACTGTGTTTCTAAAGGAGATTGTGATTTTCAACAGGGACTAGTGCTGCCAGAATCCTAAACTGCAACAGAGTCTGCTAGAGCCAATCTCATCTCTCCTCTTCTGCACTGAGATCTCTGGCTCATCTGAAATCATCATACGCCACCTAGCAGTTACTATTGGCATTGCACCTTTTCTGACTTAATTACAGCATGCCGTTAAAGCATATAAACATGCTGTCAGGACAAATTCAGCGCTATGGCGGCATATTAGGAACGTTGTAAAGTGTCACATCTGTATATGAGTGTGGTATCTGCATAAACAGTGCCTATTTCATGGTTAGTCTGCTAATTTACAGACACCTATTAGACATAAATCCTTTTAAATTAATATTAAATACCTTGTGGTGGTTGGAGATCAGTATCCACCATATTATACCCATAGAGGACCTCCTCTGCAAAGATTTGATGGGCTTCTTCTTCATAAGCGTTGCTTATGTTTGCCTTAATGGTGGCCCACCACCTGGTTGCTGTGCCGCTTTTCTCTCTTCAGAGAGTTTTCCCTTCACACTGCGTTTGATGTCATTAAACCGTTTCTTGCAGTTTTCCTCCGTTCTTTTAAACATTGTAACCACATTAATTGCATTAACTACATGCATCTTACTCTGATTTAACTTATAGGTAATTACCATTACCCACTTTAAAGCTGTGCAAGTTTAACTATCTTGCATTCGTTAAATTTCTTAAGAACCTCTCTCCAGTTATTCTGACTTTTCCACTTCTTAGTTCCTCCTTCATACTATCATGGTCCTTGTCTCTCCATCCCTGTCCCTCCTCTCTTACTTTCTTCCCACCAATCCTACTCACCCCATACCCTCTCCCACTCCACCATCAGTCTCCCCTGCCTTTCCCATACCCACCCTAAACCCCGTCTACGTCCAACCCCCCTACCTCATGCCTTACCTCACTCCTGTAACCCCTGCAATCTAATACACATCACTTCTGTTCCCTCTCTTCCATTCTCCTGTGCTCTGTGGAATGCCAGATCCATCTGCAACAAGCTCCCTGCCATCCATGACCTCTTCATCTCCAACTCCTGCAAACTTCTCGCCATTACTGAAACCTGGCTCTCAGACTCTGATACTACCTCCTCTGCCGCCCTCTCCTATGGCGGTCTCTCTTTCTCCCACACCTCTCGGCCTGGTGAACGCCCTGGCGGTGGTGTGGGTATCCCCTCTCTCCTTCCTGCAGATTTAGCGTCATACCCCCTGAGCCCTCTCTCACTTTCACCTCCTTTGAGGTCCACTGCATTTGCATCTACCACCCCATTCATCTCTGTGTTGCTGTTGTCTACCGCCCCCCTGGTCCCCCTTCCAAATTCTTTGATAACTTTAAAACCTGGTTCCCCCACTTTTTGTCTTCTGACCTCCCAACCCTTATCCTAGGTGACTTCAACATCCCCATGACAACCCCTCAGACCCCAGCACCACAAAACTTCTTTCCCTCTCCTCCTCCCTTGGCCTATCACAGTGGACCTCACTCAGTCTCCTTTCGCCGCAACAACCCTCAACCCTGGCACTCCCCAACCACTCGGTTCCTAAAGATATGCTCCTTGCCGCGGAGCGCCTCTGGAGGAAGTCCCGTTCCCTTGCAGACTTTCTCCACTTCAAGTTCATACTCTCCTCTTTTACCTCTGCTCTTGCCCTGGCCAAACAATCCTTCTTTAAGTCCCTCATCCTCTCCCAATCGTCTAACCCTCGTCGCCTCTCTGCCACCTTCAACTCCCCCGCCCCC
>WWET01001755.1:198473-212300 GCA_011038615.1 Limnodynastes dumerilii | reverse complement strand
TACTAGCGACGGCGGCCGTAGCTCAAGATCAGGCCCAATGTCAATGTTACTGGAACAATGACATCGTGCTGTAAGTTACAATACCAAATAGTTATCATATGTGAAATTCCTGCTTTTGGTCTGGCACATGTATCCCCCCCCTCTGAATATGAACCTGGTACTAAGGATGCCTAACCTGCTGTAACCACTTTTGTTGAGTCAAAGGGCCTCATTTACTAAAGTCGATGTTGGCAAAATTGCCCAAAGTCCCGGGACTTTTCTTTTTTAGCTTTTTTCACCATCGTCGTATTCACTAAAGCCAAAGTCCTGGGACTTTGGGCTTTTCAACAACAAACTCGACAAACATCCATCGATTTTTGTAATGTATAACATAGAACATGATTGATTCACTAAAGGCGATTTGAATAAATTGCCTCAAGTGCGATGTTTGAGGGCTTTTACACACACTTTAATAGAAAAACACGTCAACATAGTTGACTTGTGTTTTTTACTAAGTAAAACCACTAGCTGCATTTTCCGACCACTTATCCTGCCGACGCATATTCTACTATAAGGTAAAGCATGGCCATGTGTTTGTGGCCATGCTAATTCTTATAGTACAGTAGTGTTAGCAGCAGCCTGATAAGTGTTAGAATTCTCTAAGCAAATGTGTAGTGTGTCCCTAAAAAATGTAACAAATTACTCAAATAAACATTTCAATCTTACATGACCTAACACTACATGTTAAACCCTGAATAAAATGTATTAAAATTGCCCCTTTCTGTGTAGATCGATTAGAATGGTGGCCACCGTTACACTATGTACCCTAAAGTGTATTTAGCATTACAAATGTGTAATAAAATAATAAATAAAAGTAGCGACTCACCGTTTAGCAGTCATCTGTCTTGGGATGACTTGCTTGGATTTTCAGCTTCATGAGAAGATCTTCTTTAAATGTTGCTTGAAGATACTTGTCACCTTGGTCTTCGACCTCCTCTGGCACTTGCCACGATGCACCCCTTCTTCCTCTTCTATGTCCCCGCTACTAATGACCGGTCTGTCGCTAGAGGGGACCCTTTTATAGAAAAAATGACGTCATCTACATTAGGGGGCTCTAGTAAGTGCTTTAGTGTTTATGATGTCATTCCATTCTATCCGATCTACACAGTAAAGCTGGCCATACACTAGAGCGATTATCGTCACAGCGTGGAATTTCTGATAATTCTGCCGATTTTTCCTCTAGCGGCAGGTAGCAACATCGGTGCCATACACTATGCGATAATTCGTCCGATATTTCAAAAGTGTAAAAAAAATGCACAATTTTTCATTGCCTTTGTCAGTGGTGAAGATATCGTTCTTGACCACACACTAGGCAATTATCGCCGCATGTTTTACAAAATGGGCCGTGTCAGAGTTTGATTGACAGCAGCATTAGAGGATTTTTGGCGGAAATGGAAAGTCTTCGTTTGCAACGATTTCTGTAGTTCATGTTGTTTATTTCATATGTCTTTAATAGTAAACCATATATATTTCTTGGGTCATTTTCTAGTTATACATGTAGTCTGGGTAATGGTTTTTCATGTTGTTTATTTCATCTGTCTTTAATGGTAATCCATATATATCTTGGGTCTTTTGGTAGTTATACATGTAGTTTGGGTAACAGTAGGCAGACGAACATTCGTGCGCAGCTGCACATTGAAATATGCCCATAGCTTTCTTTACCAGACATGCAGGCTTTATTCTGTAGTCATTACAAGATGCCATCTTTCATTACGGGTCACGAGAGATAAACAGGAAGACCGATATCTACATCAGCATAGCCACATCCTACAGGGGTGGGGATAAAGTCAGGAAAAATCGGCAGAAAAATTAACGATCATCAGAAATGCCCACACACTGTCCGATATCGCTAGCGATAAACGATAATTTTTATTGCAAACTACCCGATCGGATTATCGTACGGCAGCCATTATTTTTTGATTATCGTCCGTTTCTGACAATAATCGGCACCATACACTACAGCGATAATTCGACGAATCCACGATAATTCGAAGATCGGGACGATAAATGTTCTAGTGTATGGCCAGCTTAAGGGACATTTTTAACACATTTTATTCAAGATTTAACATGTAGTGTTAGGTCATGTAATATTGAATTGTAACATGTAGTGTTAGGTCATGTAATATTGAATTGTTTATTTGGGTAATTTGTTACATTTTTTAGGGACACACTACACATTTGCTTATAGATTTCTATCACTTATCAGGTTGCTGCTTACACTACTATGAGGATTAGCAAGGCCACAAACACAGGGCCATGCTTTTCCTTATAGTAATATATGCATCAGCAGGCTATCAAGTGATAGAAAAATGCATGCCGATTTTGAAATGGAGAATTGCTGTGCTTTTCAATAGAAAAGCATGGTGATTTTTCAATTTTAAAATTGATCAACATCGACGGCGATTCTACATTGATGCCAAAAATATGGGCATGGTAAATACTGCGATTTTTGGTAAAAAAAATCGCTGCAAGAACACAACGATGATGATTGATGTAGAATCGCTGCCAAAAATCGACTTTAGTAATTGAGGCCCAAAGACTGAATCCAGTTTTCTGTACTTTTTAATGCAGATTTTCAATCTCCTTTAGATTAGAAATATCAATTAGAATCATCAGATCCCCACAAAATATTTGCTATGAGGTTCTCAAATATTAAGATTCACACTTTATATTTAGCAAAATGGTTAAATAATTCGGAAAATGGGATGTGATTCTGATCTGCACACTTCTGGCGCAGAAAACAGGGACAGAACGAAGGACAGAACATGGACAGAGAGAAGCAGAAAGCATGAGCTGAGAGGTGGAGAAAGCGAGTGCAGCAGAGGTGAGAGACATGGACAGAGTAAAGGAGAGAGCATAGAAAGAGTAAATGAGAGAGTATTGGCAGAATGAAGGAAAGATCATGGACAGAGCAGATGAGTGGGCATGCACAGAGCAGAGAAGAAAGTATGGACAGATTGATGGAGAGAGTATTGGCAGAATGGAGGAAAGATCATGGAGGAGCAGAGGAGAGAGTATGGACAGAGCAAAGAAGAGAGTGAAGACAGAGTGGAGGAGTGAGCATGGACAGAGTGGAGGAGATAGCAGGTGGGAGCAGGGGCGAGGACAAGGAAATCATTTTTATTATAATAATACATTATTATTTAGCATTCATTGTGGTGTCAAATTAGTTGTTGCCATAGCGACCAGAACCAACAAAAATGCATGCTGTCATTCATTTGTAAGAAGCCTTAAATACCATGATCATGTCAATGCTCACAGTCATACATGTATATGCCAAACATTTGCACTAATATATAGCTTTTCTATACACAGGTATGGCTAAAGAACTTTTTAACAATAGCAAGATGGATTTTCTGTTTTCACAAAAAAAATATATATTTTTTTATTATTATTGTGACCATTTAATTTTATGATTAAATGTCCTGAATTTGAATGTGGCTTTTTATTCTAATAGCTATTTAATAAATGTTTGGCACATATTGTGTAACCAGAAAGGTATGTGATGTTACTAGTAACGTGAAAGAATCCCCTAGGATGACCCCTCCTGTTTACTTTGATTGAGATCAATAAATCTATTTTCCACCAATTGATGTGCAAATAATAAACCTAAAGACACATTCAAGGCAGAAAATTCAAATAGTTTAAACTGTTTCCACTTTTATATCTATTTATAAAATGTTATTACTTTCTTTTATTTAGTATTTAGGGCTATATATTTTGTACATTACCTTTGAAATTAACCTATTCTTACAAAGCATAACCACAATTTTTATAATATATAACAGTGAATTTTGCATTTGGATAACTGGGGAAGAGAACATCATTTAATGGTGAGCTTTCACAAAAGACTGCAACTGCAAATAGATCTAGAACTCTTCTAGATTCATGTCTTATGCATTAATAAAAGACCCATCATTTAAGTGAGGTTTTGCCAAAGGCAGGATACATACTTCCAGCATTAGTCGGGATCATGCTCAGTATCTCAAAAGAGATAAACTTAGAACTTGATATTCTATAAAATTTGGTAAGAAAAAACCATGTCCACAACATAATCAGATCCTTAATACAAATACCACAGAGGTATAAACCCTAAAACAGTCTCACATACAGTATAACGATGTTTCTCAGTCAGTACAAAGGACCGTGTTCAGAATACTGGACGTATAGCATATACATCCGGAGTTTAGCGTCTTTTACTACTGTGCATGCGTAGTAAATTTTTAACGTAATCTACGTATCTTTTTCTTACTTAGATTGCATAAATGCGGTCTTAAAGACCTCATATACGCAATCTACGTAAAGAAAATAAACGTAGATTACGTTAAAAATTTACTACGCATGCGCAGTAGTAAAAGACGCTAAACTCCGGACTATATGTCTGGGAGTCTGAATACGGTCCAAAGTCCTTTACTGGATTCTGGTAACTACATTGTATTTTCCACAAGTTTCAACACACATTGGGGGTCCTTGTCAAAGCTGTCGCTCAAGTCTTTCTCTTAAATAAATTGGAAAGAAAAAGGTATAAAGGGGAGTGCTGAGATGGACTATAAATTTATTATACAATAGCAATAATTAATTAAAAAAACAAATATAAAACCTAAATAACACTGGAAGATCACGAGATCCGATATAGATGGTAGATAGTACTCCTATAATGGATATAAGGAATACATCAACAAGCTTCGATATGAATAGGAAATGGTAATTAGTTATCCAGTTCCTAAACATATATAATCCAATAAAAAATTGTTCAAGTGGAGGCATGGTACCATACAATAAAACAAAATTATTGTATGGCACCATACCTCCACTTGAACTATTTTTTCTTGAATTATATATGTTTTACAACTGAATAACTAATTACCATTTCATATTCATATCGAAGCTTGTTGAAGTATTCCTTTGTTATAGGAGTACCATGTACCATCTATATCGGATCTTGTGGTCTTCCAGTGTTATTTAGGTTTGCATTTGTTTTTATTAATTATTGTTATTGTATAATAAATTTATAGTCCATCTCAGCACTCCCCTTTATACCTTTTTCTTTCTGATTTTATTTATTGGAGGTGGTTACTCCCATGGGTGAGCAGCGACTTTGCCTATATAATTATTGGTCTAGTGCTCTTTTTTTATGTCAGCGTTTTACCTGTATATATTGACAGTTTAATTTTCTCTATATCTGGGTGCGCCGGGTTCTGAGTACTTTCACTCACATATATCTATTAAATAAATGAACTGTTATATTTTTATAATATTCCAGATATAAAAAACCCCTATGGACTGGATCCGCAATTCTGTAAGGCAGGGTGCTTATGCATTCCAAAAGCACGCAGTGCCATCATATTGAGCATGTGTGGGAATGGTGGTTACGATTTTCAGGTACAGCATGTATGCAAGGTGGATGGGGGGAAGTGTTTACACCATACAGTAAGGGCTTGGCTAAGTACAAATGAGTGCCTTTCACACAGGGGTGTGTGCATAAGAATTAAGGCAGGGTACAGGGCACAGAAGCTCTGTACGTGAGAGGGGAGAGCATGGGGGGTGCACTATATTTGCATGCAAAGAATCTAGGATTGCACTTAGCATACGTAAGCATCCACTGCGGAGAATTATGAGCACTGTGCACTTAGGTCTGAAGCTGATTCTATGTCAATAAATGACTTAGTAAAATGCGGTGTCAAAAAAAGCTAAAGAAGACTTTCTCGCATGAATAATTTACCGTATTTTTCGGACCATAAGACGCACCTGACCATAAGACGCACCTAGTTTTTAGGAGGAAGAATACAGAAAAAAAATATCTTGAACCAAATAGTGTCCAGCACCCAGCATCACCCATCATGTCCTGCACCCAGCATCACCCATCATTCCATCCACCCAGCATCACCCATCATGTCCTCCACCCAGCATCACCCATCATGTCCTCCACCCAGCATCACCCATCATGTCCTCCACCCAGCATCACCCATCATGTCCTCCACCCAGCATCACCCATCATGTCCTCCACCCAGCATCACCCATCATGTCCTCCACCCAGCATCACCCATCATGTCCTCCACCCAGCATCACCCATCATGTCCTCCACCCAGCATCACCCATCATGTCCTGCACCCAGCATCACCCATCATGTCCTCCACCCAGCATCACCCATCATGTCCTCCACCCAGCATCACCCATCATGTCCTCCACCCAGCATCACCCATCATGTCCTCCACCCAGCATCACCCATCATGTCCTCCACCCAGCATCACCCATCATGTCCTCCACCCAGCATCACCCATCATGTCCTCCACCCAGCATCACCCATCATGTCCTCCACCCAGCATCACCCATCATGTCCTCCACCCAGCATCACCCATCATGTCCTGCACCCAGCATCACCCATCATGTCCTCCACCCAGCATCACCCATCATGTCCTCCACCCAGCATCACCCATCATGTCCTCCACCCAGCATCACCCATCATGTCCTCCACCCAGCATCACCCATCATGTCCTCCACCCAGCATCACCCATCATGTCCTCCACCCAGCATCACCCATCATGTCCTCCACCCAGCATCACCCATCATGTCCTCCACCCAGCATCACCCATCATGTCCTCCACCCAGCATCACCCATCATGTCCTGCACCCAGCATCACCCATCATGTCCTCCACCCAGCATCACCCATCATGTCCTCCACCCAGCATCACCCATCATGTCCTCCACCCAGCATCACCCATCATGTCCTCCACCCAGCATCACCCATCATGTCCTCCACCCAGCATCACCCATCATGTCCTCCACCCAGCATCACCCATCATGTCCTCCACCCAGCATCACCCATCATGTCCTCCACCCAGCATCACCCATCATGTCCTCCACCCAGCATCACCCATCATGTCCTGCACCCAGCATCACCCATCATGTCCTCCACCCAGCATCACCCATCATGTCCTCCACCCAGCATCACCCATCATGTCCTCCACCCAGCATCACCCATCATGTCCTCCACCCAGCATCACCCATCATGTCCTCCACCCAGCATCACCCATCATGTCCTCCACCCAGCATCACCCATCATGTCCTCCACCCAGCATCACCCATCATGTCCTCCACCCAGCATCACCCATCATGTCCTCCACCCAGCATCACCCATCATGTCCTGCACCCAGCATCACCCATCATGTCCTCCACCCAGCATCACCCATCATGTCCTCCACCCAGCATCACCCATCATGTCCTCCACCCAGCATCACCCATCATGTCCTCCACCCAGCATCACCCATCATGTCCTCCACCCAGCATCACCCATCATGTCCTCCACCCAGCATCACCCATCATGTCCTCCACCCAGCATCACCCATCATGTCCTCCACCCAGCATCACCCATCATGTCCTCCACCCAGCATCACCCATCATGTCCTGCACCCAGCATCACCCATCATGTCCTCCACCCAGCATCACCCATCATGTCCTCCACCCAGCATCACCCATCATGTCCTCCACCCAGCATCACCCATCATGTCCTCCACCCAGCATCACCCATCATGTCCTCCACCCAGCATCACCCATCATGTCCTCCACCCAGCATCACCCATCATGTCCTCCACCCAGCATCACCCATCATGTCCTCCACCCAGCATCACCCATCATGTCCTCCACCCAGCATCACCCATCATGTCCTGCACCCAGCATCACCCATCATGTCCTCCACCCAGCATCACCCATCATGTCCTCCACCCAGCATCACCCATCATGTCCTCCACCCAGCATCACCCATCATGTCCTCCACCCAGCATCACCCATCATGTCCTCCACCCAGCATCACCCATCATGTCCTCCACCCAGCATCACCCATCATGTCCTCCACCCAGCATCACCCATCATGTCCTCCACCCAGCATCACCCATCATGTCCTCCACCCAGCATCACCCATCATGTCCTGCACCCAGCATCACCCATCATGTCCTCCACCCAGCATCACCCATCATGTCCTCCACCCAGCATCACCCATCATGTCCTCCACCCAGCATCACCCATCATGTCCTCCACCCAGCATCACCCATCATGTCCTCCACCCAGCATCACCCATCATGTCCTCCACCCAGCATCACCCATCATGTCCTCCACCCAGCATCACCCATCATGTCCTCCACCCAGCATCACCCATCATGTCCTCCACCCAGCATCACCCATCATGTCCTGCACCCAGCATCACCCATCATGTCCTCCACCCAGCATCACCCATCATGTCCTCCACCCAGCATCACCCATCATGTCCTCCACCCAGCATCACCCATCATGTCCTCCACCCAGCATCACCCATCATGTCCTCCACCCAGCATCACCCATCATGTCCTCCACCCAGCATCACCCATCATGTCCTCCACCCAGCATCACCCATCATGTCCTCCACCCAGCATCACCCATCATGTCCTCCACCCAGCATCACCCATCATGTCCTGCACCCAGCATCACCCATCATGTCCTCCACCCAGCATCACCCATCATGTCCTCCACCCAGCATCACCCATCATGTCCTCCACCCAGCATCACCCATCATGTCCTCCACCCAGCATCACCCATCATGTCCTCCACCCAGCATCACCCATCATGTCCTCCACCCAGCATCACCCATCATGTCCTCCACCCAGCATCACCCATCATGTCCTCCACCCAGCATCACCCATCATGTCCTCCACCCAGCATCACCCATCATGTCCTGCACCCAGCATCACCCATCATGTCCTCCACCCAGCATCACCCATCATGTCCTCCACCCAGCATCACCCATCATGTCCTCCACCCAGCATCACCCATCATGTCCTCCACCCAGCATCACCCATCATGTCCTCCACCCAGCATCACCCATCATGTCCTCCACCCAGCATCACCCATCATGTCCTCCACCCAGCATCACCCATCATGTCCTCCACCCAGCATCACCCATCATGTCCTCCACCCAGCATCACCCATCATGTCCTGCACCCAGCATCACCCATCATGTCCTCCACCCAGCATCACCCATCATGTCCTCCACCCAGCATCACCCATCATGTCCTCCACCCAGCATCACCCATCATGTCCTCCACCCAGCATCACCCATCATGTCCTCCACCCAGCATCACCCATCATGTCCTCCACCCAGCATCACCCATCATGTCCTCCACCCAGCATCACCCATCATGTCCTCCACCCAGCATCACCCATCATGTCCTCCACCCAGCATCACCCATCATGTCCTGCACCCAGCATCACCCATCATGTCCTCCACCCAGCATCACCCATCATGTCCTCCACACATAATTGGTAATCTAGAAATATGGGGAAGGGGGGAGGAGAAAGTTCATATCACACCCTTCTTTACATACATGAATTTGAAAAAACCAAAAGAGGATGTATATATACATTCAGTATAATCATAGAAATGGGGTCACATCGAAGGATTCATTTAGCCCCGTTGGTGTCAATGTTTTCAAAGTTGACACCCAATACATCTCCCTTTGAAGTAGGCGTTTAATCCTATCTCCACCCCTTTTATCTTTGGGGACATGTTCTATGGCTTTGATGCGCATAGTTGAAGGACATGCGCCATGATGGTTCAAGAAATGGCGTGATAGGCTATGATTTGTCACCTTATTAATTATGTTACGTTGGTGTTCTAGGGCACGTATTTTAAACACTCTCTTTGTTTGGCCAACATAACTCAATCCACAAGCACATGTGATCAAATATACCACGTGTGTGGAATTACAGTTCATGTATGTATTAATTTTAAACACCTTCTTTCCTTCATTACTCTTAAAGCTTGAATGGTCCCTCTGTACGTACCTGCACATCTTGCAAGTACCACAGGGGAAAAAATTATTAGGCTTAAATACAGATAAAGCCCTATCAGTTTTAGGTGATGGCAAGAAACTTGGGGATAACCAGGATTTCAAATTCTTGGCCTTACGGAATCTAACTACAGGTTTATTCGGAATTATTGGAGCTAGTACAGGATCCAATTTTAACACTGACCAATGTTTACTCATTAGTTTCTTGATGTTACCTCCTAATGAGGAATAATCAGTAATTAGAACACAATTATGTTTATCCTCTATCCTTTGATTTCTAGTTTGATATTCCAATAATTCATCTCTATTTTTAGACCTGGCTTTTAGATAGCTATTCACATATATATATTCACACACAAACCTGCAAGTCGTAGTTTATATATATATACATATATAGAGATCCAGGTCAAATACACATCCAGGTCAAATACTGATGATAAAGATGTCTTGTAGTAAACTACGGCCCAGATTTACTAAGCTGTAGGTTTGGAAAAGTGGAATAATGCAGTAAGATCTATCAAGGAGCAAGAGGTCAAAGGGGCAGGATACCAGTACCCAAATGGGCCACTACCACAAATTCTGACTGAGTCAGTGAAACCGAGGTATGGTTGCAATGCATGTTTATAGTTTTACTCACTATTACATATCTAAAAAATATTATTGTTTTGCACAGCATCCAATGGTGTTTTCATGTGTCAAAGGGCATGTCAGTTGAAAACATGCAACTTACTTTCATCCTAACAAAGTTAAGAACTGTATCAATTGCAGTTACACCATACAAAAACAGTTCAAAGGCATTTATTTAGTTTATTACAAAGCTGTGCAAAGCTGTAAAGCTATATTTGAAACACAATAAATATTCCATTACATTAAATTCAGATTTTTTTTAAAAACATTTTTATAGTGTTTTTGTTTTAAAGAAAAAAATGTTGTTTTGTTTATTTCTTAAACTGTTTTGAATATAATAAAAGAACATTCCTTAATATTCTTTTACTTTACTTTTTATCATTTACAAAGCACACAGAAAATCCGGTACTGGAAGTCCATTTTCATGATGATGGTGAGGAGAAGGTGCAGCAGGAGCAAGTCTACCAGCCCAATAGGAGGCAGGCCCTATCCCCAGAACAATACCATGTCTAGTCACTTGGCCTTATAGAATATAACAATATAACGTGGCAAAACATCTCCAATGCCTCAGGATTACAGGCTTCACCAAGAGACTGTGTAGATGAAAATGTTCAGACACAGTGAGATGACAGAGGGGACTTTACTAAAGGTTTAAATGTCCTAGACAGAATTTCAGATTGTTTACCTACTAGTGCAACATTCTGAGAAAAAACTTCAAACCCCAAAGAAAGGATCCTGTTAATAATAAAACAAAAAATAAATAAATAAATGAATAAATATCTGTCCTAACATTTAAACAGTGTTTTCTACTGAAGATAACATTTCATTTTGCAATGTCATACAACAATAAATATCAGTACTAAAAATTCACACATCAGAATAGAAACACATAATGCCTAATGACTGACAAAGATACTGCTTTCTGCAATACTTCCTTAATAATTTAGTTTACTTTAGTTTTATGTTTTCAGTGTTTAGGAACAAAATATGTCATAAAAGCCTTACCATTATTGTCCAACTATTATTACTAATGAAATACAAGGCATTCTTTTATATTGTGGTAAATGTTGTTAAAGCAAACTAAATGAAATGTAGAAGCAAATAACTTTGTTTTCATTCAGCTCAGTAATATGTATAATAGAAGTTTTCTTTCAAATAGCTGTCAAAACAAGAATTAATTAATGTAATGCTTGCAAGAATTTAAGACTTTAACAATCCTAAATAATTATTCTCTTGTGCATTCCAACCACAATAGGTAGGAGCATTGTATGTTCCAGATAGCATGCAAATTAGGCTCTTCATAGCTGTCAGGGATTTCTTGTATCCCAGTAGACTGGGTTACTGTAAACGAGTTGGTCTCAAGACTCATTTATGCATAAATTGGAGTGTTTATTCCAATATACTTTTTTCCATTCTTGATATCCTCAAGAGATTTCTTTTAAACTTGTTTCATGTTTACCAAGCTGGTTAAAAAAATATTCATAATCTTAATTGCAACAGAAATGGAATTGGGTGAATAGCAATACATGGAGAAAAATATACATGTCAATATAATGTTATGTTGACCTATAAATCATCTCCTTGTCTGTACAAGTTTTTTTGAGCAGAACAGTTGTATATTCAGCTAGTTAATCTTTTTTAAGACAAATGCATGATACAAGGGTTTCATACAGAGCACTAATGAATGCTTTGGCTTCTCACATAATTGCAATTACAAAACAATGATGCTTTAATAAAACATAAGGAACTCATGATTAATAAGCTGCTTCTACATGCAGATACTCCCATGAGTCCCAAGGGTTTGTTTTTTTTTCAAGCAATTTGTTGTAATGATGCTTATTTGTTCAGTGCCAGTGTTTTATTCCTGTAAATAAATGAATTGATTACCCAAGAGCAGTGGTCTCGATGTTACTCTTTTTAGTTTTGTTTTGTTTCAGTCTCAGTAGCCAGTGTTTTGGAATTTGTAACCACACTGATGTTGCCTTGGGATTCAGAAATATGATAATTCTAAATGAATTCTTTGTTTCTGAAAATGCTAAAAGAAAACAAGGTACAGTGTGTTCTTTAGCTGATAAATATTTATGCAGTCCCTGGCAAAATTTCTGTAAAGTATCTATCAAAGTGAATTAACACCTGTCAAGAAAATTTGAGAGGTCGCTTTATATCTACATTCTGCTTCCTGTAGTGACACAACAACCCAATTTGCATTACTGGTTCCTCTTTCTATAACATAATCCATTATCTTAAAATTCTTGAGTGAGTATCAGTTTGACAGTGAAAAATTGCATGCAAGAGAAATAAATTAACAATTAAGCATTTTCATGGAAACTAGCATTATTTAAAAAATATGGTTTACATCAGTGGTTGAAGTGGGAATTTAAAAATGGCAGTATAGAAGTGGTGGTATGAACATTTAGAAGTGGTGACAGTGGCGCACCCAGGGGGGTTTCTGGCTGCCCAGAAACCCCCCAGATTAAAAATGTAAAAAAAATTAAGTTAAAATGTGCAAAAAAGGGTAAAATTTTGTAAAGGGGGCGTGGCTTCGCAGGTGCCGCAGAAGGGGCGTGGCCTAGCGGCCATGTGGGGTAGACTGTCATGGAGGAAGATGGTCCTGGCCTGTGCTGCAATAGGAAAGCAGGTGAGGATGGTAAATGTGTCACAACATATTCACCAGTGCTTATACACTGACACAAGCTCTGGTCCATTGTGTAATGTGCTCCACTAATGCATTGTATACTGCTATTGCTATTAGATCTCTTCCTTCAATATAAAACTACTATTATAACGCGTGAAAGAAGACAATTATAGATTACTTAAAAATATCAAAAACAGGACTTGCTACAGACAATAACAACGCAGTTCCTTAATGTAGATTTATTTTATTTTTATTATTTTTAAATCTACATTATAAACTTCCTGCTTTCACAAAGAACGTTAATGGACGTCTTAGATATTTTGGCAGTCAGATAGTACGACCATATATTATCATAATTATCATATGTTTTTTTAACATCATATTAATTAGCTCTTTACAATTTTAAACAGTACTTAAACCTCTGCCGCATTACAGTCTAAGGGCTGGATCCAGACCTTGTTAAGTGCATGAACTTAGTTACACCTGGGCTAAACCATGTTGATTTCAGGGGGAGTCAAGTTAATTGTATTCTTTGCATGCAGGGATATATCTTTGAATTGCTTACTGCACACAGATACTGACCAGCTTTACTATCACACTGTTATTTAGACTTGAGATAGGAAACATCACCTCTCAACTCTAATACCGTTTGCAACAGATAAAATATGACTCCCCTGCAATCAACATGGTTTAGCCCAGGAGTAACT